>JAFMSR010000015.1:29427192-30027192 GCA_022818135.1 Saxidomus purpurata
CCTATCTATCAGCACTGCATAGACAGTTGCGTAGAGGTAAGATGTCTTACTTGTATGCAAGGTTTCATAGGTCCGAATCCTGATTAAATGGTTTTAATTTTTTAAGTTTAAAGTGGATGGCTATTTTGTGTTAAATTTGTGACACTTTTTTGTGCATCGTTTTTGCTTATTTACACTTCATGAGGTATGTTTTCCTATATACCTGCAGAAATATGAAGAATGATATTGCACGAATCTTGAAAAATTCTTGTATCGCCAAATTACACACACACTTTTTTATTAAAAATATTTTTATAAATAACTAAAAAAAAACAACAACAGGCCTGATTCGAACCGGGAACTCAGACATCTACAGCTTAAGGCTCTACCCACAGAGCTAACCGGGACTTCGATATCTAACTTGATAAATTTAGTTTATATTTTGTTTTCAAATCCAGCATGATTGTATTCGTAATGTTCGGAAACCGAAAATTGGTTTTACGGATTTATACTAAAATATTAATGAGTACCCAGGGTAGATAATGTCGCACAGTTCTCATTCGTAAGTCAGAGAAAATTTAAAGTTGGTATATCCGGACTTCGTATTTGTTTGCAAATTCCTACTCATATGGAAGCCGTGTATGATTTTTTTTGTATAAAAACGGGAAGTGCACGTTAAATTCAATATCTATGTACGGTTCGTTGACCAACCAGAAGACCAGAAATTTTGTGGGAGGGTAATAACATTTAATACTTCTATATTTATTCTACAGACAATTTCATGTAATTTAAGGTGTTGGAGGGTATCTACGGAATATATATCAACACTTGATACAACATTTTTGTGATATTATAAAAAGTTGTTAAGTAAACATATTACACAAGTAACTAAAACAAAACGTTCTTCAAGATGAAATAAATACCAAAAGTTTGAAGGTACGGTACTACAGTATATCTATCAACAGTTTATCTACATTCTGTCTGTAAATACCAACCACCAATCAAGACTTTTTACGTCACCTTAAAAGGCTAGAACTACTCTTAACAGTACTGAGTATATTCCCTGATCCGGAGTACTATTTCAACAGAACTAAATAATGTTAAAGTCCCATGATCACTTAGGACTTACTCAAAAAGAATAAATGAATTTACCAACAGATTTAATTGCGTTCTATTTACTCTAAGATAATGTCGTCGCATACCATTACTTCGTATCTATGTCACTTCTTTACGAAAAAGTATTGTCATAAAGCATTTTATACACTATATTTATAACACATATCTTCAATCTAAAAAGCAAAAAAAGGAATGTTTCTTGTATAAATACGGTCTAATTCGCCGTTAAAACATCATACTCTGCCTCTGTTGTGGAATGGTTAGAGTAGTGAACTTAGAATCACTGTGACCTTTCCTTGATTGAGGGTCATGGGTTCGAACCCTGCTACCGACCATGTCTCGTAATGAGAAAAACAGGACAGTTTCTTACGGAGGATAGAGTCTAGTACCAAATACTATTGTTCTTGGCCAAATGTTCAAAAATTTAAACGGATGATGAAATGTTATTAATAAATTGTCAAACTGAATATATTTAGCAAGTAAGCCAAGTACACTGTATTAATAGACTGTAAAGCTAATATAATTGCTATGTAGGATAAAGTTATTGATTGTGTACAAAACTTTATTTACAATTCTTTTTTAAGTATGCCGATATCATATATATCACTCTTGCCATGCTATGCCATTGTTTTACATACTTTTTTCATGACAATATATGATAGTATAATATGTATGGTACTTGCAATATGTATGTAAATGTACATGTACATGTATGTATAAGTGATATTGTAACCACACCATTATGTTTAGTCGCGATGGATATATAAAATGTGTATGCCATGATTGAATAAATCTAAATCTTGAAAAAGTACTTGTTCTTCCCAGGAAAGATTGTTAGGTAAACTGTCCGCATGTTAAAATGATAAAAAAATACGGTTGGAATGGGCGTTAAACTCTTACAACAACCATAAGACATCCGAAGTGATCAAGGGTCTTTAATTATTCCCCTAGCTATAAATAAATGTACATGTATATCAAAGTTATGCAATACTTTAAAATGGACATGCTATGGACATATCTACATCATAGTCAAGTCAAGAAATAATAAATGCTTTCAAATTGCTGTCATTAGCAATGCTTTCAAATTGCTGTCATTAGCAAATCCTATAATGTAGAAGTGAATATATTTAGATTTTCAATTTTTACCACGATAGTCCAAAAATATTTCAACTGTATTC
Organism: Saxidomus purpurata; assembly: GCA_022818135.1. Classification (NCBI taxonomy): domain Eukaryota; kingdom Metazoa; phylum Mollusca; class Bivalvia; order Venerida; family Veneridae; genus Saxidomus; species Saxidomus purpurata. Next base: position 29,429,466 of record JAFMSR010000015.1, read on the forward strand.
AATGGAAATTACTGTTATACAGATTCGTTTACTTTAGGTAAAACTTTGGTTCCAACACTCATTTTTCTCAGAGTAAAAACCAATGTTGAAGGACTTTCTTAAACTTTGATCATGATGGTCAGTTTGAAGGGTAATATCGCTTTAATTAAATTGTTGATCTCAAGTTTTCATTAACATTAAATTACTGGACCTTTTGAATAAATGTAGTACATATCTATTGATTGAACTTGAACGATGTAAAGCTTTCATTCTTGCTGACCTTTATTTGGAGGTGGTCTTTTACACAGGCCTGACCAACAAGTTATGGCCACGTGTTTTTTAATTATTTCCAGTTTATGATTTTTGCCAATTACAATGCCGCTTTACTGCCGTTCCTGTTTCTCTCATGTATGTCATCATCCCACAGCCGCAGTGCCGCACTTTCAACAGGGTGTAGCCGATGCAGTTTAAGATACAGAATGAAAAGTTACTATAAACCAGTGAATTTTCAGATCATTTCATAGGTGGATATTTTGCGACATATGTGCATGACATGCAACCTGATGGCGACGTATAATTATGTGTGAACAGGAAAATGCTTCCATTTTCAAATACTATTTCGAAGTCATAAAACATTGAGACCTTTTGAGAGTTTCAAATTGAAATAGCAGTAGGTTTAAAGTGATTATACCCTTCAATATGATAATCGCAATTTAATGTATAAATTCACCAATGATTTAGTATCATTAAAAACAAGCATTGCGAAAGTTATAGTTGAATAACATTCATGTATACAAAAAAGTTATTCCTATTGGACATAGTTGAAAAATGACAAAATAGTTTTTGACCCACCGGATCGTAAAATGATTTTCCATCAATTTGATATGAAAAAATTGTTTGCCTGTACTAATGAAAAAAATGATTGGGCATAACTTATTTTCTGTTAATGTTCTAAACATTTTTAATTTTTTAAGAAGTTTTTTTGACTGTACTTTTTCTGGTCAGTTTGAGCAGTATTAAAGCTTTAGATATAAATAACAAATTATGAATAACACGGAGATCTAAAACATTAAACTTTAGAATATCTATAGAGATAAAATCCTCCGGAAGCGTATACTTGCCCTCCTTTATGTTACATAAAATCAAACCGTAGACGAGGTTATATATTTAAATGGCATATATTGGACGTTTTTTTATTGCCTTCCTTTCCTATTTATACAAAGTATTGTTAAAAAGCGTTTCTTATTTTTTACATTATCATTGAAAAAGTACTGCTTTATATCATATACTATCGAACAATGCAGCAAGGTTAGAAATAGTTTGCTTATTTTTGTTCAAATAACAGCCAATTTTGGCGGCATCTTTCATGGTAATACAAATGCCTCGAGTACGTATAACATCCAAATTTGATCAAATGGCCATCAAAATTAAAACCTGGAACATACACAATTACACAACATTTATAAATCTAACACTTGGTTCTAAAACATGAAACTCTTTTTATCCAAAACATGTACTGTGATTACATTTGAAAGCAAGTTGAAATGTCCATGTGAAGAGTTTTGTGGAAAATGATATCTCGTTTTCGTCTCTGTGGTCAAAATTGTTTTGGTTAACGGTCACTTCTGGTTTCGTCCCGTGTTAATATTATAGTAAATCAAGCACGTTTGTACATTTCCTAAGACTAAAGCAGTCAGCAGACAACATTTCTCATCTTCAGCACCATACCAGCACAAATTTGACGTCCATTATCACTCAAAATCAACAGTAACTTAATAACTTCAGCGTGCCTTGTTCATTTGCTTTGGCAGTACATAAAACAGATATAAATGCATCTGCAGTAAAAGTTATGGAAGCAAGAACTATGTCTTTGGTTGCTTAACACATCAACTGTTATGCTTGCTGGAGTGGAAATTTTATATCCTTCTATGTAGTCATCAAATCCTGAAAAAAATCCAGACAAATAGATTGTTAGTTATCAGAAATGAGAAAAATATCAAATACAGCCGACATTGAACCAGTTGAAAATAATGTAAAACTTTAAAATTTTAAATTCAAACTTCTTAAAGAAATAATCTAGCAAATAACTACCAGGAAGTACCTCCGTGGTCGAGTGGCTAGAGTCGCCGACTTGGAATCACTGTAACCTCTCAACGATTGGGGGCCATGTGTTCGAGCCCTGTCACTGGCCCTGTCTCTTCATATGAGAAAGTGTCTTACGGAGCATATGAGTGTAGTGCTGGTTTCTCCCGGGAGCGATTGTTAGGTTAACTGCACACCTAGTAAAATAACTGAAATAAGGTTGATACGGGTGTTAAACTCGTACAACACCAAGAACAACGAATAGCATACATGTTATGTATTAACCCTTATATGCTGCTGGCGTCTAATAATTTTTCCTTTGCAACCAGTGTAGATCATGATCAGCCTTCACGTCTATGCACTGCGGTCAATATCTGCCGTTTGCTAATCAGACAGACAAGTTTCAATCAGCTATCATATGAACTATTAATGCAACTTTCAAATATTGAAAGATGGATAAGTTTAGCGAGAGAAATGCAAATAGATTAGGATTATGCATAACCATCTCGCTCTAACAACACGGGTTTTAATGAGCTACTGGCATTTACGTGTTCAAAAACAAGAAATAGTGCATTCTACCCTATTCATAATTTGTCATCAACCATTCTGTGAGTGTGTCTTCCAGTTCTGCATATGTAGGACGTCTTAGTACCTGAAATGTAAATGTAATTTTAATTGCAAATGTTCCATAATCTTTATACATCTAGAAGTCATAGTTTACTATATTTTATATTGTATGCTGAAATAATCAAACACACTGCTTGAAAACGTTTAAATAATTATTTATTTAATTTAAGCCAATTTATTTTCTTTCGAGTGCGCAACAAGTTCTTACAACTTATATAAATCGCTCTCGAGACTCACTCCAAACTGAATCAAATATTAATCGCTCTCGAGACTCACGCCTTGAAGACAGATAGGGGCAATGAGGAATTAGCCGTGTCTTGCTAAAGGACACTGGCACTACTTTGCACGTAAGGGGACCAAACCGGAGTCTCTCCGATCTCGAGGCGAACGCACTCAGACCACTACACCTAGGCCGCTCCACATACAGTGACTACATACAACTCACTACTTATTCAGGTGGCTTCTTATACACGCACGCCTGAACAATCTAGATACTGTTAACTTTGTGTTTTGAACGTGTCATAGAATCATTCGTACAAAGGAAGAAAACAATACAAGTTTATTCCCCGGTATTGCTTCTCGAACCAGCCCGTGAATTCTGTAGTGAGTTAAAGAGGCACTCCCTACATCTAGCAGATTTTATTCTCAAAACATATATGTGTTCAACGAACGTAAAATGACAAATACAATTTCAAAGAAGAACCTATGGCGAAAAATGCCTCATTTAACCACAATTTATCAATACAGAGGCTTTCTGTAATAAATCGCATCCACCCATTAATTGTACAACAACTCTTCATAGATTATTGATTGGTTTACGGTACTGCAGTATATTTTGAACCGCTGATTTTATCGAAAATGACTGTGAACGCATGGCTGAAACTTTTAGGTTAAGTTAATATACAAAAATGTAATTTTTGATTTGATTTGATGAGAATTTTATCAAGGTCCGTCCAAAAGAGCACTAATTTTATAATACTTCCAAAGATTCAATTATTTATGTGATGGAGGTTATTTAGTTTGACATAAGTTATAGGGTATGTCCCTTTAACGGTTTCTTCATAATCTTTACAGTCAACTACATACCACTTTTCACACTTTGGCGCGGTCTCGTAATGAAGCCGAATTCATCCCGATGCCGTCGACCAGGCCCCGTGCTTATGAAAGTCTTTGAGCACGATTTCATGTTCAATGGGCGGTTTCATGCTTAACGCCGAGTGCTTATAGATGTTTTAAAAATATGAATCTGAAATCGTGCTCACGGAATGCCTAGAAGCACGGAGCCAGGAACTCGCCTGTTCTCTGGAAATCTACAATAAATATAAAAACGTTTAAGACTTATCATTTTTGCGAACGCGAAGATATCATTTATTGTTTAATCCCTAAAGATGTGCAGATGTAATTTAGCAACTGTATTTAACAAGTACCTCTCATTCTTATTGAAACTTTTACTTGATAACAGAAACAAAGTGATTTACAATTTGTATTGTTTATATCTTACTTCAATATTGCCTGGTTTGAGATTCGTCGGTTATAAATTTTGACAATGGAAGTTAACAGCAAATTTTCGGTTCTATGATCTATAATCGAATCTTACACTTACAACTTTTTTGACATGAAAAAATACATGTAAATAGTTTGCAATCATTTCAACATTGATAGTGTATTGCCTTTTAATATGTGGATTTAAGTAAGAAATAATTCTACAGGTACGCGGTTTATCTGAGAAAACATTAATGTACAACATTCTTCTATATCAGCCGGCAAGTGTCATCACTACATGCAACTGAATGATATAAAAAGGTTAATAAACATCATAGAATACATACCAGAATCTATGTGTTAAAGTATATTCTATGATCTTCGCCCAAGACAACAGCACGGGACGACACGAATATCACCTTTAGCCACGGGCCCAGTAATATCTATCTGCAAGGAAAACAAAATCAATTACAACGCATTAACCAAGGAACTCGACAATATATATCCAACAGGCAAATTCAGCGAATAAATATCCCCGGCAAAATGAAACATAACTGAAACAGAAAATCTGGAAAGGGTTAATTATCTGTTTTAACAAAAAAGTAAAGAAAACAAACTAATTAAAGAAAAATGTACATACCGGACACAACGCGAAAAATCGGCGCGGTACGGACGCGAACACCGGTATCTTCTTCTGTATTCTTCGGCAAAGCCACCTGAAATCCACAAACAAACAGTTATTAGTAGAGCAATGAAATTAATACGGATATACATGCGAACATAAAAGGAACATAAAAGGAACAAAAGGCAAGTGGCCAACACTAACACACCCTCCATTGTTCTCTGCCCAGACACGGACGGACCTTGCCACTTTTCGCTGCTGATGCGGTTACCGGACAATAGCGCGGGCAGGCAAAGCGAGATCGCATACCTGCCAAGGTATGGTGCTCAGACTGCAGCGCTATGGTAGACTCAAGGAATGGCAGCACATCATGTTAAAGGAAAAAGTAAAGAAAACAAACTAATTAAAGAAAAATGTACATACCGGACACAACGCGAAAAATCGGCGCGGTACGGACGCGAACACCGGTATCTTCATCTGTATTCTTCGGCAAAGCCACCTGAAATCCACAAACAAACACTTGTTAGTAGAGCAATGAAGTTAATACGGATATACATGCAAACATAAAAGGAACAAAAGGCAAGTGGCCAACCACTAACACACCCTCCTCTGCTCTCTGCCCAGACACGGACGGACCTTGCCACTTTTCGCTGCTGATGCGGTTACCGGACAATAGCGCGGGCAGGCAAAGCGAGGGCGGTTCACGAACAATCGCATAGCTGCCAAGGTATGGTGCTCAGACTGCAGCGCTATGGTAGACTCAAGGAATGGCAGCACATCATGTTAAAGGAAAAAGTAAAGAAAACAAACTAATTAAAGAAAAATGTACATACCGGACACAACGCGAAAAATCGGCGCGGTACGGACGCGAACACCGGTATCTTCATCTGTATTCTTCGGCAAAGCCACCTGAAATCCACAAACAAACACTTATTAGTAGAGCAATGAAGTTAATACGGATATACATGCAAACATAAAAGGAACAAAAGGCAAGTGGCCAACCACTAACACACCCTCCTCTGCTCTCTGCCCAGACACGGACGGACCTTGCCACTTTTCGCTGCTGATGCGGTTACCGGACAATAGCGCGGGCAGGCAAAGCGAGGGCGGTTCACGAACAATCGCATAGCTGCCAAGGTATGGTGCTCAGACTGCAGCGCTATGGTAGACTCAAGGAATGGCAGCACATCATGTTAAAGGAAAAAGTAAAGAAAACAAACTAATTAAAGAAAAATGTACATACCGGACACAACGCGAAAAATCGGCGCGGTACGGACGCGAACACCGGTATCTTCATCTGTATTCTTCGGCAAAGCCACCTGAAATCCACAAACAAACACTTATTAGTAGAGCAATGAAGTTAATACGGATATACATGCAAACATAAAAGGAACAAAAGGCAAGTGGCCAACCACTAACACACCCTCCTCTGCTCTCTGCCCAGACACGGACGGACCTTGCCACTTTTCGCTGCTGATGCGGTTACCGGACAATAGCGCGGGCAGGCAAAGCGAGGGCGGTTCACGAACAATCGCATAGCTGCCAAGGTATGGTGCTCAGACTGCAGCGCTATGGTAGACTCAAGGAATGGCAGCACATCATGTTAAAGGAAAAAGTAAAGAAAACAAACTAATTAAAGAAAAATGTACATACCGGACACAACGCGAAAAATCGGCGCGGTACGGACGCGAACACCGGTATCTTCATCTGTATTCTTCGGCAAAGCCACCTGAAATCCACAAACAAACACTTATTAGTAGAGCAATGAAGTTAATACGGATATACATGCAAACATAAAAGGAACAAAAGGCAAGTGGCCAACCACTAACACACCCTCCTCTGCTCTCTGCCCAGACACGGACGGACCTTGCCACTTTTCGCTGCTGATGCGGTTACCGGACAATAGCGCGGGCAGGCAAAGCGAGGGCGGTTCACGAACAATCGCATAGCTGCCAAGGTATGGTGCTCAGACTGCAGCGCTATGGTAGACTCAAGGAATGGCAGCACATCATGTTAAAGGAAAAAGTAAAGAAAACAAACTAATTAAAGAAAAATGTACATACCGGACACAACGCGAAAAATCGGCGCGGTACGGACGCGAACACCGGTATCTTCATCTGTATTCTTCGGCAAAGCCACCTGAAATCCACAAACAAACACTTATTAGTAGAGCAATGAAGTTAATACGGATATACATGCAAACATAAAAGGAACAAAAGGCAAGTGGCCAACCACTAACACACCCTCCTCTGCTCTCTGCCCAGACACGGACGGACCTTGCCACTTTTCGCTGCTGATGCGGTTACCGGACAATAGCGCGGGCAGGCAAAGCGAGGGCGGTTCACGAACAATCGCATAGCTGCCAAGGTATGGTGCTCAGACTGCAGCGCTATGGTAGACTCAAGTAATGGCAGCACATCATGTTAAAGGAAAAAGTAAAGAAAACAAACTAATTAAAGAAAAATGTACATACCGGACACAACGCGAAAAATCGGCGCGGTACGGACGCGAACACCGGTATCTTCATCTGTATTCTTCGGCAAAGCCACCTGAAATCCACAAACAAACACTTATTAGTAGAGCAATGAAGTTAATACGGATATACATGCAAACATAAAAGGAACAAAAGGCAAGTGGCCAACCACTAACACACCCTCCTCTGCTCTCTGCCCAGACACGGACGGACCTTGCCACTTTTCGCTGCTGATGCGGTTACCGGACAATAGCGCGGGCAGGCAAAGCGAGGGCGGTTCACGAACAATCGCATAGCTGCCAAGGTATGGTGCTCAGACTGCAGCGCTATGGTAGACTCAAGGAATGGCAGCACATCATGTTAAAGGAAAAAGTAAAGAAAACAAACTAATTAAAGAAAAATGTACATACCGGACACAACGCGAAAAATCGGCGCGGTACGGACGCGAACACCGGTATCTTCATCTGTATTCTTCGGCAAAGCCACCTGAAATCCACAAACAAACACTTATTAGTAGAGCAATGAAGTTAATACGGATATACATGCAAACATAAAAGGAACAAAAGGCAAGTGGCCAACCACTAACACACCCTCCTCTGCTCTCTGCCCAGACACGGACGGACCTTGCCACTTTTCGCTGCTGATGCGGTTACCGGACAATAGCGCGGGCAGGCAAAGCGAGGGCGGTTCACGAACAATCGCATAGCTGCCAAGGTATGGTGCTCAGACTGCAGCGCTATGGTAGACTCAAGGAATGGCAGCACATCATGTTAAAGGAAAAAGTAAAGAAAACAAACTAATTAAAGAAAAATGTACATACCGGACACAACGCGAAAAATCGGCGCGGTACGGACGCGAACACCGGTATCTTCATCTGTATTCTTCGGCAAAGCCACCTGAAATCCACAAACAAACACTTATTAGTAGAGCAATGAAGTTAATACGGATATACATGCAAACATAAAAGGAACAAAAGGCAAGTGGCCAACCACTAACACACCCTCCTCTGCTCTCTGCCCAGACACGGACGGACCTTGCCACTTTTCGCTGCTGATGCGGTTACCGGACAATAGCGCGGGCAGGCAAAGCGAGGGCGGTTCACGAACAATCGCATAGCTGCCAAGGTATGGTGCTCAGACTGCAGCGCTATGGTAGACTCAAGGAATGGCAGCACATCATGTTAAAGGAAAAAGTAAAGAAAACAAACTAATTAAAGAAAAATGTACATACCGGACACAACGCGAAAAATCGGCGCGGTACGGACGCGAACACCGGTATCTTCATCTGTATTCTTCGGCAAAGCCACCTGAAATCCACAAACAAACACTTATTAGTAGAGCAATGAAGTTAATACGGATATACATGCAAACATAAAAGGAACAAAAGGCAAGTGGCCAACCACTAACACACCCTCCTCTGCTCTCTGCCCAGACACGGACGGACCTTGCCACTTTTCGCTGCTGATGCGGTTACCGGACAATAGCGCGGGCAGGCAAAGCGAGGGCGGTTCACGAACAATCGCATAGCTGCCAAGGTATGGTGCTCAGACTGCAGCGCTATGGTAGACTCAAGGAATGGCAGCACATCATGTTAAAGGAAAAAGTAAAGAAAACAAACTAATTAAAGAAAAATGTACATACCGGACACAACGCGAAAAATCGGCGCGGTACGGACGCGAACACCGGTATCTTCATCTGTATTCTTCGGCAAAGCCACCTGAAATCCACAAACAAACACTTATTAGTAGAGCAATGAAGTTAATACGGATATACATGCAAACATAAAAGGAACAAAAGGCAAGTGGCCAACCACTAACACACCCTCCTCTGCTCTCTGCCCAGACACGGACGGACCTTGCCACTTTTCGCTGCTGATGCGGTTACCGGACAATAGCGCGGGCAGGCAAAGCGAGGGCGGTTCACGAACAATCGCATAGCTGCCAAGGTATGGTGCTCAGACTGCAGCGCTATGGTAGACTCAAGGAATGGCAGCACATCATGTTAAAGGAAAAAGTAAAGAAAACAAACTAATTAAAGAAAAATGTACATACCGGACACAACGCGAAAAATCGGCGCGGTACGGACGCGAACACCGGTATCTTCATCTGTATTCTTCGGCAAAGCCACCTGAAATCCACAAACAAACACTTATTAGTAGAGCAATGAAGTTAATACGGATATACATGCAAACATAAAAGGAACAAAAGGCAAGTGGCCAACCACTAACACACCCTCCTCTGCTCTCTGCCCAGACACGGACGGACCTTGCCACTTTTCGCTGCTGATGCGGTTACCGGACAATATCGCGGGCAGGCAAAGCGAGGGCGGTTCACGAACAATCGCATAGCTGCCAAGGTATGGTGCTCAGACTGCAGCGCTATGGTAGACTCAAGGAATGGCAGCACATCATGTTAAAGGAAAAAGTAAAGAAAACAAACTAATTAAAGAAAAATGTACATACCGGACACAACGCGAAAAATCGGCGCGGTACGGACGCGAACACCGGTATCTTCATCTGTATTCTTCGGCAAAGCCACCTGAAATCCACAAACAAACACTTATTAGTAGAGCAATGAAGTTAATACGGATATACATGCAAACATAAAAGGAACAAAAGGCAAGTGGCCAACCACTAACACACCCTCCTCTGCTCTCTGCCCAGACACGGACGGACCTTGCCACTTTTCGCTGCTGATGCGGTTACCGGACAATAGCGCGGGCAGGCAAAGCGAGGGCGGTTCACGAACAATCGCATAGCTGCCAAGGTATGGTGCTCAGACTGCAGCGCTATGGTAGACTCAAGGAATGGCAGCACATCATGTTAAAGGAAAAAGTAAAGAAAACAAACTAATTAAAGAAAAATGTACATACCGGACACAACGCGAAAAATCGGCGCGGTACGGACGCGAACACCGGTATCTTCATCTGTATTCTTCGGCAAAGCCACCTGAAATCCACAAACAAACACTTATTAGTAGAGCAATGAAGTTAATACGGATATACATGCAAACATAAAAGGAACAAAAGGCAAGTGGCCAACCACTAACACACCCTCCTCTGCTCTCTGCCCAGACACGGACGGACCTTGCCACTTTTCGCTGCTGATGCGGTTACCGGACAATAGCGCGGGCAGGCAAAGCGAGGGCGGTTCACGAACAATCGCATAGCTGCCAAGGTATGGTGCTCAGACTGCAGCGCTATGGTAGACTCAAGGAATGGCAGCACATCATGTTAAAGGAAAAAGTAAAGAAAACAAACTAATTAAAGAAAAATGTACATACCGGACACAACGCGAAAAATCGGCGCGGTACGGACGCGAACACCGGTATCTTCATCTGTATTCTTCGGCAAAGCCACCTGAAATCCACAAACAAACACTTATTAGTAGAGCAATGAAGTTAATACGGATATACATGCAAACATAAAAGGAACAAAAGGCAAGTGGCCAACCACTAACACACCCTCCTCTGCTCTCTGCCCAGACACGGACGGACCTTGCCACTTTTCGCTGCTGATGCGGTTACCGGACAATAGCGCGGGCAGGCAAAGCGAGGGCGGTTCACGAACAATCGCATAGCTGCCAAGGTATGGTGCTCAGACTGCAGCGCTATGGTAGACTCAAGGAATGGCAGCACATCATGTTAAAGGAAAAAGTAAAGAAAACAAACTAATTAAAGAAAAATGTACATACCGGACACAACGCGAAAAATCGGCGCGGTACGGACGCGAACACCGGTATCTTCATCTGTATTCTTCGGCAAAGCCACCTGAAATCCACAAACAAACACTTATTAGTAGAGCAATGAAGTTAATACGGATATACATGCAAACATAAAAGGAACAAAAGGCAAGTGGCCAACCACTAACACACCCTCCTCTGCTCTCTGCCCAGACACGGACGGACCTTGCCACTTTTCGCTGCTGATGCGGTTACCGGACAATAGCGCGGGCAGGCAAAGCGAGGGCGGTTCACGAACAATCGCATAGCTGCCAAGGTATGGTGCTCAGACTGCAGCGCTATGGTAGACTCAAGGAATGGCAGCACATCATGTTAAAGGAAAAAGTAAAGAAAACAAACTAATTAAAGAAAAATGTACATACCGGACACAACGCGAAAAATCGGCGCGGTACGGACGCGAACACCGGTATCTTCATCTGTATTCTTCGGCAAAGCCACCTGAAATCCACAAACAAACACTTATTAGTAGAGCAATGAAGTTAATACGGATATACATGCAAACATAAAAGGAACAAAAGGCAAGTGGCCAACCACTAACACACCCTCCTCTGCTCTCTGCCCAGACACGGACGGACCTTGCCACTTTTCGCTGCTGATGCGGTTACCGGACAATAGCGCGGGCAGGCAAAGCGAGGGCGGTTCACGAACAATCGCATAGCTGCCAAGGTATGGTGCTCAGACTGCAGCGCTATGGTAGACTCAAGGAATGGCAGCACATCATGTTAAAGGAAAAAGTAAAGAAAACAAACTAATTAAAGAAAAATGTACATACCGGACACAACGCGAAAAATCGGCGCGGTACGGACGCGAACACCGGTATCTTCATCTGTATTCTTCGGCAAAGCCACCTGAAATCCACAAACAAACACTTATTAGTAGAGCAATGAAGTTAATACGGATATACATGCAAACATAAAAGGAACAAAAGGCAAGTGGCCAACCACTAACACACCCTCCTCTGCTCTCTGCCCAGACACGGACGGACCTTGCCACTTTTCGCTGCTGATGCGGTTACCGGACAATAGCGCGGGCAGGCAAAGCGAGGGCGGTTCACGAACAATCGCATAGCTGCCAAGGTATGGTGCTCAGACTGCAGCGCTATGGTAGACTCAAGGAATGGCAGCACATCATGTTAAAGGAAAAAGTAAAGAAAACAAACTAATTAAAGAAAAATGTACATACCGGACACAACGCGAAAAATCGGCGCGGTACGGACGCGAACACCGGTATCTTCATCTGTATTCTTCGGCAAAGCCACCTGAAATCCACAAACAAACACTTATTAGTAGAGCAATGAAGTTAATACGGATATACATGCAAACATAAAAGGAACAAAAGGCAAGTGGCCAACCACTAACACACCCTCCTCTGCTCTCTGCCCAGACACGGACGGACCTTGCCACTTTTCGCTGCTGATGCGGTTACCGGACAATAGCGCGGGCAGGCAAAGCGAGGGCGGTTCACGAACAATCGCATAGCTGCCAAGGTATGGTGCTCAGACTGCAGCGCTATGGTAGACTCAAGGAATGGCAGCACATCATGTTAAAGGAAAAAGTAAAGAAAACAAACTAATTAAAGAAAAATGTACATACCGGACACAACGCGAAAAATCGGCGCGGTACGGACGCGAACACCGGTATCTTCATCTGTATTCTTCGGCAAAGCCACCTGAAATCCACAAACAAACACTTATTAGTAGAGCAATGAAGTTAATACGGATATACATGCAAACATAAAAGGAACAAAAGGCAAGTGGCCAACCACTAACACACCCTCCTCTGCTCTCTGCCCAGACACGGACGGACCTTGCCACTTTTCGCTGCTGATGCGGTTACCGGACAATAGCGCGGGCAGGCAAAGCGAGGGCGGTTCACGAACAATCGCATAGCTGCCAAGGTATGGTGCTCAGACTGCAGCGCTATGGTAGACTCAAGGAATGGCAGCACATCATGTTAAAGGAAAAAGTAAAGAAAACAAACTAATTAAAGAAAAATGTACATACCGGACACAACGCGAAAAATCGGCGCGGTACGGACGCGAACACCGGTATCTTCATCTGTATTCTTCGGCAAAGCCACCTGAAATCCACAAACAAACACTTATTAGTAGAGCAATGAAGTTAATACGGATATACATGCAAACATAAAAGGAACAAAAGGCAAGTGGCCAACCACTAACACACCCTCCTCTGCTCTCTGCCCAGACACGGACGGACCTTGCCACTTTTCGCTGCTGATGCGGTTACCGGACAATAGCGCGGGCAGGCAAAGCGAGGGCGGTTCACGAACAATCGCATAGCTGCCAAGGTATGGTGCTCAGACTGCAGCGCTATGGTAGACTCAAGGAATGGCAGCACATCATGTTAAAGGAAAAAGTAAAGAAAACAAACTAATTAAAGAAAAATGTACATACCGGACACAACGCGAAAAATCGGCGCGGTACGGACGCGAACACCGGTATCTTCATCTGTATTCTTCGGCAAAGCCACCTGAAATCCACAAACAAACACTTATTAGTAGAGCAATGAAGTTAATACGGATATACATGCAAACATAAAAGGAACAAAAGGCAAGTGGCCAACCACTAACACACCCTCCTCTGCTCTCTGCCCAGACACGGACGGACCTTGCCACTTTTCGCTGCTGATGCGGTTACCGGACAATAGCGCGGGCAGGCAAAGCGAGGGCGGTTCACGAACAATCGCATAGCTGCCAAGGTATGGTGCTCAGACTGCAGCGCTATGGTAGACTCAAGGAATGGCAGCACATCATGTTAAAGGAAAAAGTAAAGAAAACAAACTAATTAAAGAAAAATGTACATACCGGACACAACGCGAAAAATCGGCGCGGTACGGACGCGAACACCGGTATCTTCATCTGTATTCTTCGGCAAAGCCACCTGAAATCCACAAACAAACACTTATTAGTAGAGCAATGAAGTTAATACGGATATACATGCAAACATAAAAGGAACAAAAGGCAAGTGGCCAACCACTAACACACCCTCCTCTGCTCTCTGCCCAGACACGGACGGACCTTGCCACTTTTCGCTGCTGATGCGGTTACCGGACAATAGCGCGGGCAGGCAAAGCGAGGGCGGTTCACGAACAATCGCATAGCTGCCAAGGTATGGTGCTCAGACTGCAGCGCTATGGTAGACTCAAGGAATGGCAGCACATCATGTTAAAGGAAAAAGTAAAGAAAACAAACTAATTAAAGAAAAATGTACATACCGGACACAACGCGAAAAATCGGCGCGGTACGGACGCGAACACCGGTATCTTCATCTGTATTCTTCGGCAAAGCCACCTGAAATCCACAAACAAACACTTATTAGTAGAGCAATGAAGTTAATACGGATATACATGCAAACATAAAAGGAACAAAAGGCAAGTGGCCAACCACTAACACACCCTCCTCTGCTCTCTGCCCAGACACGGACGGACCTTGCCACTTTTCGCTGCTGATGCGGTTACCGGACAATAGCGCGGGCAGGCAAAGCGAGGGCGGTTCACGAACAATCGCATAGCTGCCAAGGTATGGTGCTCAGACTGCAGCGCTATGGTAGACTCAAGGAATGGCAGCACATCATGTTAAAGGAAAAAGTAAAGAAAACAAACTAATTAAAGAAAAATGTACATACCGGACACAACGCGAAAAATCGGCGCGGTACGGACGCGAACACCGGTATCTTCATCTGTATTCTTCGGCAAAGCCACCTGAAATCCACAAACAAACACTTATTAGTAGAGCAATGAAGTTAATACGGATATACATGCAAACATAAAAGGAACAAAAGGCAAGTGGCCAACCACTAACACACCCTCCTCTGCTCTCTGCCCAGACACGGACGGACCTTGCCACTTTTCGCTGCTGATGCGGTTACCGGACAATAGCGCGGGCAGGCAAAGCGAGGGCGGTTCACGAACAATCGCATAGCTGCCAAGGTATGGTGCTCAGACTGCAGCGCTATGGTAGACTCAAGGAATGGCAGCACATCATGTTAAAGGAAAAAGTAAAGAAAACAAACTAATTAAAGAAAAATGTACATACCGGACACAACGCGAAAAATCGGCGCGGTACGGACGCGAACACCGGTATCTTCATCTGTATTCTTCGGCAAAGCCACCTGAAATCCACAAACAAACACTTATTAGTAGAGCAATGAAGTTAATACGGATATACATGCAAACATAAAAGGAACAAAAGGCAAGTGGCCAACCACTAACACACCCTCCTCTGCTCTCTGCCCAGACACGGACGGACCTTGCCACTTTTCGCTGCTGATGCGGTTACCGGACAATAGCGCGGGCAGGCAAAGCGAGGGCGGTTCACGAACAATCGCATAGCTGCCAAGGTATGGTGCTCAGACTGCAGCGCTATGGTAGACTCAAGGAATGGCAGCACATCATGTTAAAGGAAAAAGTAAAGAAAACAAACTAATTAAAGAAAAATGTACATACCGGACACAACGCGAAAAATCGGCGCGGTACGGACGCGAACACCGGTATCTTCATCTGTATTCTTCGGCAAAGCCACCTGAAATCCACAAACAAACACTTATTAGTAGAGCAATGAAGTTAATACGGATATACATGCAAACATAAAAGGAACAAAAGGCAAGTGGCCAACCACTAACACACCCTCCTCTGCTCTCTGCCCAGACACGGACGGACCTTGCCACTTTTCGCTGCTGATGCGGTTACCGGACAATAGCGCGGGCAGGCAAAGCGAGGGCGGTTCACGAACAATCGCATAGCTGCCAAGGTATGGTGCTCAGACTGCAGCGCTATGGTAGACTCAAGGAATGGCAGCACATCATGTTAAAGGAAAAAGTAAAGAAAACAAACTAATTAAAGAAAAATGTACATACCGGACACAACGCGAAAAATCGGCGCGGTACGGACGCGAACACCGGTATCTTCATCTGTATTCTTCGGCAAAGCCACCTGAAATCCACAAACAAACACTTATTAGTAGAGCAATGAAGTTAATACGGATATACATGCAAACATAAAAGGAACAAAAGGCAAGTGGCCAACCACTAACACACCCTCCTCTGCTCTCTGCCCAGACACGGACGGACCTTGCCACTTTTCGCTGCTGATGCGGTTACCGGACAATAGCGCGGGCAGGCAAAGCGAGGGCGGTTCACGAACAATCGCATAGCTGCCAAGGTATGGTGCTCAGACTGCAGCGCTATGGTAGACTCAAGGAATGGCAGCACATCATGTTAAAGGAAAAAGTAAAGAAAACAAACTAATTAAAGAAAAATGTACATACCGGACACAACGCGAAAAATCGGCGCGGTACGGACGCGAACACCGGTATCTTCATCTGTATTCTTCGGCAAAGCCACCTGAAATCCACAAACAAACACTTATTAGTAGAGCAATGAAGTTAATACGGATATACATGCAAACATAAAAGGAACAAAAGGCAAGTGGCCAACCACTAACACACCCTCCTCTGCTCTCTGCCCAGACACGGACGGACCTTGCCACTTTTCGCTGCTGATGCGGTTACCGGACAATAGCGCGGGCAGGCAAAGCGAGGGCGGTTCACGAACAATCGCATAGCTGCCAAGGTATGGTGCTCAGACTGCAGCGCTATGGTAGACTCAAGGAATGGCAGCACATCATGTTAAAGGAAAAAGTAAAGAAAACAAACTAATTAAAGAAAAATGTACATACCGGACACAACGCGAAAAATCGGCGCGGTACGGACGCGAACACCGGTATCTTCATCTGTATTCTTCGGCAAAGCCACCTGAAATCCACAAACAAACACTTATTAGTAGAGCAATGAAGTTAATACGGATATACATGCAAACATAAAAGGAACAAAAGGCAAGTGGCCAACCACTAACACACCCTCCTCTGCTCTCTGCCCAGACACGGACGGACCTTGCCACTTTTCGCTGCTGATGCGGTTACCGGACAATAGCGCGGGCAGGCAAAGCGAGGGCGGTTCACGAACAATCGCATAGCTGCCAAGGTATGGTGCTCAGACTGCAGCGCTATGGTAGACTCAAGGAATGGCAGCACATCATGTTAAAGGAAAAAGTAAAGAAAACAAACTAATTAAAGAAAAATGTACATACCGGACACAACGCGAAAAATCGGCGCGGTACGGACGCGAACACCGGTATCTTCATCTGTATTCTTCGGCAAAGCCACCTGAAATCCACAAACAAACACTTATTAGTAGAGCAATGAAGTTAATACGGATATACATGCAAACATAAAAGGAACAAAAGGCAAGTGGCCAACCACTAACACACCCTCCTCTGCTCTCTGCCCAGACACGGACGGACCTTGCCACTTTTCGCTGCTGATGCGGTTACCGGACAATAGCGCGGGCAGGCAAAGCGAGGGCGGTTCACGAACAATCGCATAGCTGCCAAGGTATGGTGCTCAGACTGCAGCGCTATGGTAGACTCAAGGAATGGCAGCACATCATGTTAAAGGAAAAAGTAAAGAAAACAAACTAATTAAAGAAAAATGTACATACCGGACACAACGCGAAAAATCGGCGCGGTACGGACGCGAACACCGGTATCTTCATCTGTATTCTTCGGCAAAGCCACCTGAAATCCACAAACAAACACTTATTAGTAGAGCAATGAAGTTAATACGGATATACATGCAAACATAAAAGGAACAAAAGGCAAGTGGCCAACCACTAACACACCCTCCTCTGCTCTCTGCCCAGACACGGACGGACCTTGCCACTTTTCGCTGCTGATGCGGTTACCGGACAATAGCGCGGGCAGGCAAAGCGAGGGCGGTTCACGAACAATCGCATAGCTGCCAAGGTATGGTGCTCAGACTGCAGCGCTATGGTAGACTCAAGGAATGGCAGCACATCATGTTAAAGGAAAAAGTAAAGAAAACAAACTAATTAAAGAAAAATGTACATACCGGACACAACGCGAAAAATCGGCGCGGTACGGACGCGAACACCGGTATCTTCATCTGTATTCTTCGGCAAAGCCACCTGAAATCCACAAACAAACACTTATTAGTAGAGCAATGAAGTTAATACGGATATACATGCAAACATAAAAGGAACAAAAGGCAAGTGGCCAACCACTAACACACCCTCCTCTGCTCTCTGCCCAGACACGGACGGACCTTGCCACTTTTCGCTGCTGATGCGGTTACCGGACAATAGCGCGGGCAGGCAAAGCGAGGGCGGTTCACGAACAATCGCATAGCTGCCAAGGTATGGTGCTCAGACTGCAGCGCTATGGTAGACTCAAGGAATGGCAGCACATCATGTTAAAGGAAAAAGTAAAGAAAACAAACTAATTAAAGAAAAATGTACATACCGGACACAACGCGAAAAATCGGCGCGGTACGGACGCGAACACCGGTATCTTCATCTGTATTCTTCGGCAAAGCCACCTGAAATCCACAAACAAACACTTATTAGTAGAGCAATGAAGTTAATACGGATATACATGCAAACATAAAAGGAACAAAAGGCAAGTGGCCAACCACTAACACACCCTCCTCTGCTCTCTGCCCAGACACGGACGGACCTTGCCACTTTTCGCTGCTGATGCGGTTACCGGACAATAGCGCGGGCAGGCAAAGCGAGGGCGGTTCACGAACAATCGCATAGCTGCCAAGGTATGGTGCTCAGACTGCAGCGCTATGGTAGACTCAAGGAATGGCAGCACATCATGTTAAAGGAAAAAGTAAAGAAAACAAACTAATTAAAGAAAAATGTACATACCGGACACAACGCGAAAAATCGGCGCGGTACGGACGCGAACACCGGTATCTTCATCTGTATTCTTCGGCAAAGCCACCTGAAATCCACAAACAAACACTTATTAGTAGAGCAATGAAGTTAATACGGATATACATGCAAACATAAAAGGAACAAAAGGCAAGTGGCCAACCACTAACACACCCTCCTCTGCTCTCTGCCCAGACACGGACGGACCTTGCCACTTTTCGCTGCTGATGCGGTTACCGGACAATAGCGCGGGCAGGCAAAGCGAGGGCGGTTCACGAACAATCGCATAGCTGCCAAGGTATGGTGCTCAGACTGCAGCGCTATGGTAGACTCAAGGAATGGCAGCACATCATGTTAAAGGAAAAAGTAAAGAAAACAAACTAATTAAAGAAAAATGTACATACCGGACACAACGCGAAAAATCGGCGCGGTACGGACGCGAACACCGGTATCTTCATCTGTATTCTTCGGCAAAGCCACCTGAAATCCACAAACAAACACTTATTAGTAGAGCAATGAAGTTAATACGGATATACATGCAAACATAAAAGGAACAAAAGGCAAGTGGCCAACCACTAACACACCCTCCTCTGCTCTCTGCCCAGACACGGACGGACCTTGCCACTTTTCGCTGCTGATGCGGTTACCGGACAATAGCGCGGGCAGGCAAAGCGAGGGCGGTTCACGAACAATCGCATAGCTGCCAAGGTATGGTGCTCAGACTGCAGCGCTATGGTAGACTCAAGGAATGGCAGCACATCATGTTAAAGGAAAAAGTAAAGAAAACAAACTAATTAAAGAAAAATGTACATACCGGACACAACGCGAAAAATCGGCGCGGTACGGACGCGAACACCGGTATCTTCATCTGTATTCTTCGGCAAAGCCACCTGAAATCCACAAACAAACACTTATTAGTAGAGCAATGAAGTTAATACGGATATACATGCAAACATAAAAGGAACAAAAGGCAAGTGGCCAACCACTAACACACCCTCCTCTGCTCTCTGCCCAGACACGGACGGACCTTGCCACTTTTCGCTGCTGATGCGGTTACCGGACAATAGCGCGGGCAGGCAAAGCGAGGGCGGTTCACGAACAATCGCATAGCTGCCAAGGTATGGTGCTCAGACTGCAGCGCTATGGTAGACTCAAGGAATGGCAGCACATCATGTTAAAGGAAAAAGTAAAGAAAACAAACTAATTAAAGAAAAATGTACATACCGGACACAACGCGAAAAATCGGCGCGGTACGGACGCGAACACCGGTATCTTCATCTGTATTCTTCGGCAAAGCCACCTGAAATCCACAAACAAACACTTATTAGTAGAGCAATGAAGTTAATACGGATATACATGCAAACATAAAAGGAACAAAAGGCAAGTGGCCAACCACTAACACACCCTCCTCTGCTCTCTGCCCAGACACGGACGGACCTTGCCACTTTTCGCTGCTGATGCGGTTACCGGACAATAGCGCGGGCAGGCAAAGCGAGGGCGGTTCACGAACAATCGCATAGCTGCCAAGGTATGGTGCTCAGACTGCAGCGCTATGGTAGACTCAAGGAATGGCAGCACATCATGTTAAAGGAAAAAGTAAAGAAAACAAACTAATTAAAGAAAAATGTACATACCGGACACAACGCGAAAAATCGGCGCGGTACGGACGCGAACACCGGTATCTTCATCTGTATTCTTCGGCAAAGCCACCTGAAATCCACAAACAAACACTTATTAGTAGAGCAATGAAGTTAATACGGATATACATGCAAACATAAAAGGAACAAAAGGCAAGTGGCCAACCACTAACACACCCTCCTCTGCTCTCTGCCCAGACACGGACGGACCTTGCCACTTTTCGCTGCTGATGCGGTTACCGGACAATAGCGCGGGCAGGCAAAGCGAGGGCGGTTCACGAACAATCGCATAGCTGCCAAGGTATGGTGCTCAGACTGCAGCGCTATGGTAGACTCAAGGAATGGCAGCACATCATGTTAAAGGAAAAAGTAAAGAAAACAAACTAATTAAAGAAAAATGTACATACCGGACACAACGCGAAAAATCGGCGCGGTACGGACGCGAACACCGGTATCTTCATCTGTATTCTTCGGCAAAGCCACCTGAAATCCACAAACAAACACTTATTAGTAGAGCAATGAAGTTAATACGGATATACATGCAAACATAAAAGGAACAAAAGGCAAGTGGCCAACCACTAACACACCCTCCTCTGCTCTCTGCCCAGACACGGACGGACCTTGCCACTTTTCGCTGCTGATGCGGTTACCGGACAATAGCGCGGGCAGGCAAAGCGAGGGCGGTTCACGAACAATCGCATAGCTGCCAAGGTATGGTGCTCAGACTGCAGCGCTATGGTAGACTCAAGGAATGGCAGCACATCATGTTAAAGGAAAAAGTAAAGAAAACAAACTAATTAAAGAAAAATGTACATACCGGACACAACGCGAAAAATCGGCGCGGTACGGACGCGAACACCGGTATCTTCATCTGTATTCTTCGGCAAAGCCACCTGAAATCCACAAACAAACACTTATTAGTAGAGCAATGAAGTTAATACGGATATACATGCAAACATAAAAGGAACAAAAGGCAAGTGGCCAACCACTAACACACCCTCCTCTGCTCTCTGCCCAGACACGGACGGACCTTGCCACTTTTCGCTGCTGATGCGGTTACCGGACAATAGCGCGGGCAGGCAAAGCGAGGGCGGTTCACGAACAATCGCATAGCTGCCAAGGTATGGTGCTCAGACTGCAGCGCTATGGTAGACTCAAGGAATGGCAGCACATCATGTTAAAGGAAAAAGTAAAGAAAACAAACTAATTAAAGAAAAATGTACATACCGGACACAACGCGAAAAATCGGCGCGGTACGGACGCGAACACCGGTATCTTCATCTGTATTCTTCGGCAAAGCCACCTGAAATCCACAAACAAACACTTATTAGTAGAGCAATGAAGTTAATACGGATATACATGCAAACATAAAAGGAACAAAAGGCAAGTGGCCAACCACTAACACACCCTCCTCTGCTCTCTGCCCAGACACGGACGGACCTTGCCACTTTTCGCTGCTGATGCGGTTACCGGACAATAGCGCGGGCAGGCAAAGCGAGGGCGGTTCACGAACAATCGCATAGCTGCCAAGGTATGGTGCTCAGACTGCAGCGCTATGGTAGACTCAAGGAATGGCAGCACATCATGTTAAAGGAAAAAGTAAAGAAAACAAACTAATTAAAGAAAAATGTACATACCGGACACAACGCGAAAAATCGGCGCGGTACGGACGCGAACACCGGTATCTTCATCTGTATTCTTCGGCAAAGCCACCTGAAATCCACAAACAAACACTTATTAGTAGAGCAATGAAGTTAATACGGATATACATGCAAACATAAAAGGAACAAAAGGCAAGTGGCCAACCACTAACACACCCTCCTCTGCTCTCTGCCCAGACACGGACGGACCTTGCCACTTTTCGCTGCTGATGCGGTTACCGGACAATAGCGCGGGCAGGCAAAGCGAGGGCGGTTCACGAACAATCGCATAGCTGCCAAGGTATGGTGCTCAGACTGCAGCGCTATGGTAGACTCAAGGAATGGCAGCACATCATGTTAAAGGAAAAAGTAAAGAAAACAAACTAATTAAAGAAAAATGTACATACCGGACACAACGCGAAAAATCGGCGCGGTACGGACGCGAACACCGGTATCTTCATCTGTATTCTTCGGCAAAGCCACCTGAAATCCACAAACAAACACTTATTAGTAGAGCAATGAAGTTAATACGGATATACATGCAAACATAAAAGGAACAAAAGGCAAGTGGCCAACCACTAACACACCCTCCTCTGCTCTCTGCCCAGACACGGACGGACCTTGCCACTTTTCGCTGCTGATGCGGTTACCGGACAATAGCGCGGGCAGGCAAAGCGAGGGCGGTTCACGAACAATCGCATAGCTGCCAAGGTATGGTGCTCAGACTGCAGCGCTATGGTAGACTCAAGGAATGGCAGCACATCATGTTAAAGGAAAAAGTAAAGAAAACAAACTAATTAAAGAAAAATGTACATACCGGACACAACGCGAAAAATCGGCGCGGTACGGACGCGAACACCGGTATCTTCATCTGTATTCTTCGGCAAAGCCACCTGAAATCCACAAACAAACACTTATTAGTAGAGCAATGAAGTTAATACGGATATACATGCAAACATAAAAGGAACAAAAGGCAAGTGGCCAACCACTAACACACCCTCCTCTGCTCTCTGCCCAGACACGGACGGACCTTGCCACTTTTCGCTGCTGATGCGGTTACCGGACAATAGCGCGGGCAGGCAAAGCGAGGGCGGTTCACGAACAATCGCATAGCTGCCAAGGTATGGTGCTCAGACTGCAGCGCTATGGTAGACTCAAGGAATGGCAGCACATCATGTTAAAGGAAAAAGTAAAGAAAACAAACTAATTAAAGAAAAATGTACATACCGGACACAACGCGAAAAATCGGCGCGGTACGGACGCGAACACCGGTATCTTCATCTGTATTCTTCGGCAAAGCCACCTGAAATCCACAAACAAACACTTATTAGTAGAGCAATGAAGTTAATACGGATATACATGCAAACATAAAAGGAACAAAAGGCAAGTGGCCAACCACTAACACACCCTCCTCTGCTCTCTGCCCAGACACGGACGGACCTTGCCACTTTTCGCTGCTGATGCGGTTACCGGACAATAGCGCGGGCAGGCAAAGCGAGGGCGGTTCACGAACAATCGCATAGCTGCCAAGGTATGGTGCTCAGACTGCAGCGCTATGGTAGACTCAAGGAATGGCAGCACATCATGTTAAAGGAAAAAGTAAAGAAAACAAACTAATTAAAGAAAAATGTACATACCGGACACAACGCGAAAAATCGGCGCGGTACGGACGCGAACACCGGTATCTTCATCTGTATTCTTCGGCAAAGCCACCTGAAATCCACAAACAAACACTTATTAGTAGAGCAATGAAGTTAATACGGATATACATGCAAACATAAAAGGAACAAAAGGCAAGTGGCCAACCACTAACACACCCTCCTCTGCTCTCTGCCCAGACACGGACGGACCTTGCCACTTTTCGCTGCTGATGCGGTTACCGGACAATAGCGCGGGCAGGCAAAGCGAGGGCGGTTCACGAACAATCGCATAGCTGCCAAGGTATGGTGCTCAGACTGCAGCGCTATGGTAGACTCAAGGAATGGCAGCACATCATGTTAAAGGAAAAAGTAAAGAAAACAAACTAATTAAAGAAAAATGTACATACCGGACACAACGCGAAAAATCGGCGCGGTACGGACGCGAACACCGGTATCTTCATCTGTATTCTTCGGCAAAGCCACCTGAAATCCACAAACAAACACTTATTAGTAGAGCAATGAAGTTAATACGGATATACATGCAAACATAAAAGGAACAAAAGGCAAGTGGCCAACCACTAACACACCCTCCTCTGCTCTCTGCCCAGACACGGACGGACCTTGCCACTTTTCGCTGCTGATGCGGTTACCGGACAATAGCGCGGGCAGGCAAAGCGAGGGCGGTTCACGAACAATCGCATAGCTGCCAAGGTATGGTGCTCAGACTGCAGCGCTATGGTAGACTCAAGGAATGGCAGCACATCATGTTAAAGGAAAAAGTAAAGAAAACAAACTAATTAAAGAAAAATGTACATACCGGACACAACGCGAAAAATCGGCGCGGTACGGACGCGAACACCGGTATCTTCATCTGTATTCTTCGGCAAAGCCACCTGAAATCCACAAACAAACACTTATTAGTAGAGCAATGAAGTTAATACGGATATACATGCAAACATAAAAGGAACAAAAGGCAAGTGGCCAACCACTAACACACCCTCCTCTGCTCTCTGCCCAGACACGGACGGACCTTGCCACTTTTCGCTGCTGATGCGGTTACCGGACAATAGCGCGGGCAGGCAAAGCGAGGGCGGTTCACGAACAATCGCATAGCTGCCAAGGTATGGTGCTCAGACTGCAGCGCTATGGTAGACTCAAGGAATGGCAGCACATCATGTTAAAGGAAAAAGTAAAGAAAACAAACTAATTAAAGAAAAATGTACATACCGGACACAACGCGAAAAATCGGCGCGGTACGGACGCGAACACCGGTATCTTCATCTGTATTCTTCGGCAAAGCCACCTGAAATCCACAAACAAACACTTATTAGTAGAGCAATGAAGTTAATACGGATATACATGCAAACATAAAAGGAACAAAAGGCAAGTGGCCAACCACTAACACACCCTCCTCTGCTCTCTGCCCAGACACGGACGGACCTTGCCACTTTTCGCTGCTGATGCGGTTACCGGACAATAGCGCGGGCAGGCAAAGCGAGGGCGGTTCACGAACAATCGCATAGCTGCCAAGGTATGGTGCTCAGACTGCAGCGCTATGGTAGACTCAAGGAATGGCAGCACATCATGTTAAAGGAAAAAGTAAAGAAAACAAACTAATTAAAGAAAAATGTACATACCGGACACAACGCGAAAAATCGGCGCGGTACGGACGCGAACACCGGTATCTTCATCTGTATTCTTCGGCAAAGCCACCTGAAATCCACAAACAAACACTTATTAGTAGAGCAATGAAGTTAATACGGATATACATGCAAACATAAAAGGAACAAAAGGCAAGTGGCCAACCACTAACACACCCTCCTCTGCTCTCTGCCCAGACACGGACGGACCTTGCCACTTTTCGCTGCTGATGCGGTTACCGGACAATAGCGCGGGCAGGCAAAGCGAGGGCGGTTCACGAACAATCGCATAGCTGCCAAGGTATGGTGCTCAGACTGCAGCGCTATGGTAGACTCAAGGAATGGCAGCACATCATGTTAAAGGAAAAAGTAAAGAAAACAAACTAATTAAAGAAAAATGTACATACCGGACACAACGCGAAAAATCGGCGCGGTACGGACGCGAACACCGGTATCTTCATCTGTATTCTTCGGCAAAGCCACCTGAAATCCACAAACAAACACTTATTAGTAGAGCAATGAAGTTAATACGGATATACATGCAAACATAAAAGGAACAAAAGGCAAGTGGCCAACCACTAACACACCCTCCTCTGCTCTCTGCCCAGACACGGACGGACCTTGCCACTTTTCGCTGCTGATGCGGTTACCGGACAATAGCGCGGGCAGGCAAAGCGAGGGCGGTTCACGAACAATCGCATAGCTGCCAAGGTATGGTGCTCAGACTGCAGCGCTATGGTAGACTCAAGGAATGGCAGCACATCATGTTAAAGGAAAAAGTAAAGAAAACAAACTAATTAAAGAAAAATGTACATACCGGACACAACGCGAAAAATCGGCGCGGTACGGACGCGAACACCGGTATCTTCATCTGTATTCTTCGGCAAAGCCACCTGAAATCCACAAACAAACACTTATTAGTAGAGCAATGAAGTTAATACGGATATACATGCAAACATAAAAGGAACAAAAGGCAAGTGGCCAACCACTAACACACCCTCCTCTGCTCTCTGCCCAGACACGGACGGACCTTGCCACTTTTCGCTGCTGATGCGGTTACCGGACAATAGCGCGGGCAGGCAAAGCGAGGGCGGTTCACGAACAATCGCATAGCTGCCAAGGTATGGTGCTCAGACTGCAGCGCTATGGTAGACTCAAGGAATGGCAGCACATCATGTTAAAGGAAAAAGTAAAGAAAACAAACTAATTAAAGAAAAATGTACATACCGGACACAACGCGAAAAATCGGCGCGGTACGGACGCGAACACCGGTATCTTCATCTGTATTCTTCGGCAAAGCCACCTGAAATCCACAAACAAACACTTATTAGTAGAGCAATGAAGTTAATACGGATATACATGCAAACATAAAAGGAACAAAAGGCAAGTGGCCAACCACTAACACACCCTCCTCTGCTCTCTGCCCAGACACGGACGGACCTTGCCACTTTTCGCTGCTGATGCGGTTACCGGACAATAGCGCGGGCAGGCAAAGCGAGGGCGGTTCACGAACAATCGCATAGCTGCCAAGGTATGGTGCTCAGACTGCAGCGCTATGGTAGACTCAAGGAATGGCAGCACATCATGTTAAAGGAAAAAGTAAAGAAAACAAACTAATTAAAGAAAAATGTACATACCGGACACAACGCGAAAAATCGGCGCGGTACGGACGCGAACACCGGTATCTTCATCTGTATTCTTCGGCAAAGCCACCTGAAATCCACAAACAAACACTTATTAGTAGAGCAATGAAGTTAATACGGATATACATGCAAACATAAAAGGAACAAAAGGCAAGTGGCCAACCACTAACACACCCTCCTCTGCTCTCTGCCCAGACACGGACGGACCTTGCCACTTTTCGCTGCTGATGCGGTTACCGGACAATAGCGCGGGCAGGCAAAGCGAGGGCGGTTCACGAACAATCGCATAGCTGCCAAGGTATGGTGCTCAGACTGCAGCGCTATGGTAGACTCAAGGAATGGCAGCACATCATGTTAAAGGAAAAAGTAAAGAAAAAAACTAATTAAAAGAAAAATGTACATACCGGACACAACGCGAAAAATCGGCGCGGTACGGACGCGAACACCGGTATCTTCATCTGTATTCTTCGGCAAAGCCACCTGAAATCCACAAACAAACACTTATTAGTAGAGCAATGAAGTTAATACGGATATACATGCAAACATAAAAGGAACAAAAGGCAAGTGGCCAACCACTAACACACCCTCCTCTGCTCTCTGCCCAGACACGGACGGACCTTGCCACTTTTCGCTGCTGATGCGGTTACCGGACAATAGCGCGGGCAGGCAAAGCGAGGGCGGTTCACGAACAATCGCATAGCTGCCAAGGTATGGTGCTCAGACTGCAGCGCTATGGTAGACTCAAGGAATGGCAGCACATCATGTTAAAGGAAAAAGTAAAGAAAACAAACTAATTAAAGAAAAATGTACATACCGGACACAACGCGAAAAATCGGCGCGGTACGGACGCGAACACCGGTATCTTCATCTGTATTCTTCGGCAAAGCCACCTGAAATCCACAAACAAACACTTATTAGTAGAGCAATGAAGTTAATACGGATATACATGCAAACATAAAAGGAACAAAAGGCAAGTGGCCAACCACTAACACACCCTCCTCTGCTCTCTGCCCAGACACGGACGGACCTTGCCACTTTTCGCTGCTGATGCGGTTACCGGACAATAGCGCGGGCAGGCAAAGCGAGGGCGGTTCACGAACAATCGCATAGCTGCCAAGGTATGGTGCTCAGACTGCAGCGCTATGGTAGACTCAAGGAATGGCAGCACATCATGTTAAAGGAAAAAGTAAAGAAAACAAACTAATTAAAGAAAAATGTACATACCGGACACAACGCGAAAAATCGGCGCGGTACGGACGCGAACACCGGTATCTTCATCTGTATTCTTCGGCAAAGCCACCTGAAATCCACAAACAAACACTTATTAGTAGAGCAATGAAGTTAATACGGATATACATGCAAACATAAAAGGAACAAAAGGCAAGTGGCCAACCACTAACACACCCTCCTCTGCTCTCTGCCCAGACACGGACGGACCTTGCCACTTTTCGCTGCTGATGCGGTTACCGGACAATAGCGCGGGCAGGCAAAGCGAGGGCGGTTCACGAACAATCGCATAGCTGCCAAGGTATGGTGCTCAGACTGCAGCGCTATGGTAGACTCAAGGAATGGCAGCACATCATGTTAAAGGAAAAAGTAAAGAAAACAAACTAATTAAAGAAAAATGTACATACCGGACACAACGCGAAAAATCGGCGCGGTACGGACGCGAACACCGGTATCTTCATCTGTATTCTTCGGCAAAGCCACCTGAAATCCACAAACAAACACTTATTAGTAGAGCAATGAAGTTAATACGGATATACATGCAAACATAAAAGGAACAAAAGGCAAGTGGCCAACCACTAACACACCCTCCTCTGCTCTCTGCCCAGACACGGACGGACCTTGCCACTTTTCGCTGCTGATGCGGTTACCGGACAATAGCGCGGGCAGGCAAAGCGAGGGCGGTTCACGAACAATCGCATAGCTGCCAAGGTATGGTGCTCAGACTGCAGCGCTATGGTAGACTCAAGGAATGGCAGCACATCATGTTAAAGGAAAAAGTAAAGAAAACAAACTAATTAAAGAAAAATGTACATACCGGACACAACGCGAAAAATCGGCGCGGTACGGACGCGAACACCGGTATCTTCATCTGTATTCTTCGGCAAAGCCACCTGAAATCCACAAACAAACACTTATTAGTAGAGCAATGAAGTTAATACGGATATACATGCAAACATAAAAGGAACAAAAGGCAAGTGGCCAACCACTAACACACCCTCCTCTGCTCTCTGCCCAGACACGGACGGACCTTGCCACTTTTCGCTGCTGATGCGGTTACCGGACAATAGCGCGGGCAGGCAAAGCGAGGGCGGTTCACGAACAATCGCATAGCTGCCAAGGTATGGTGCTCAGACTGCAGCGCTATGGTAGACTCAAGGAATGGCAGCACATCATGTTAAAGGAAAAAGTAAAGAAAACAAACTAATTAAAGAAAAATGTACATACCGGACACAACGCGAAAAATCGGCGCGGTACGGACGCGAACACCGGTATCTTCATCTGTATTCTTCGGCAAAGCCACCTGAAATCCACAAACAAACACTTATTAGTAGAGCAATGAAGTTAATACGGATATACATGCAAACATAAAAGGAACAAAAGGCAAGTGGCCAACCACTAACACACCCTCCTCTGCTCTCTGCCCAGACACGGACGGACCTTGCCACTTTTCGCTGCTGATGCGGTTACCGGACAATAGCGCGGGCAGGCAAAGCGAGGGCGGTTCACGAACAATCGCATAGCTGCCAAGGTATGGTGCTCAGACTGCAGCGCTATGGTAGACTCAAGGAATGGCAGCACATCATGTTAAAGGAAAAAGTAAAGAAAACAAACTAATTAAAGAAAAATGTACATACCGGACACAACGCGAAAAATCGGCGCGGTACGGACGCGAACACCGGTATCTTCATCTGTATTCTTCGGCAAAGCCACCTGAAATCCACAAACAAACACTTATTAGTAGAGCAATGAAGTTAATACGGATATACATGCAAACATAAAAGGAACAAAAGGCAAGTGGCCAACCACTAACACACCCTCCTCTGCTCTCTGCCCAGACACGGACGGACCTTGCCACTTTTCGCTGCTGATGCGGTTACCGGACAATAGCGCGGGCAGGCAAAGCGAGGGCGGTTCACGAACAATCGCATAGCTGCCAAGGTATGGTGCTCAGACTGCAGCGCTATGGTAGACTCAAGGAATGGCAGCACATCATGTTAAAGGAAAAAGTAAAGAAAACAAACTAATTAAAGAAAAATGTACATACCGGACACAACGCGAAAAATCGGCGCGGTACGGACGCGAACACCGGTATCTTCATCTGTATTCTTCGGCAAAGCCACCTGAAATCCACAAACAAACACTTATTAGTAGAGCAATGAAGTTAATACGGATATACATGCAAACATAAAAGGAACAAAAGGCAAGTGGCCAACCACTAACACACCCTCCTCTGCTCTCTGCCCAGACACGGACGGACCTTGCCACTTTTCGCTGCTGATGCGGTTACCGGACAATAGCGCGGGCAGGCAAAGCGAGGGCGGTTCACGAACAATCGCATAGCTGCCAAGGTATGGTGCTCAGACTGCAGCGCTATGGTAGACTCAAGGAATGGCAGCACATCATGTTAAAGGAAAAAGTAAAGAAAACAAACTAATTAAAGAAAAATGTACATACCGGACACAACGCGAAAAATCGGCGCGGTACGGACGCGAACACCGGTATCTTCATCTGTATTCTTCGGCAAAGCCACCTGAAATCCACAAACAAACACTTATTAGTAGAGCAATGAAGTTAATACGGATATACATGCAAACATAAAAGGAACAAAAGGCAAGTGGCCAACCACTAACACACCCTCCTCTGCTCTCTGCCCAGACACGGACGGACCTTGCCACTTTTCGCTGCTGATGCGGTTACCGGACAATAGCGCGGGCAGGCAAAGCGAGGGCGGTTCACGAACAATCGCATAGCTGCCAAGGTATGGTGCTCAGACTGCAGCGCTATGGTAGACTCAAGGAATGGCAGCACATCATGTTAAAGGAAAAAGTAAAGAAAACAAACTAATTAAAGAAAAATGTACATACCGGACACAACGCGAAAAATCGGCGCGGTACGGACGCGAACACCGGTATCTTCATCTGTATTCTTCGGCAAAGCCACCTGAAATCCACAAACAAACACTTATTAGTAGAGCAATGAAGTTAATACGGATATACATGCAAACATAAAAGGAACAAAAGGCAAGTGGCCAACCACTAACACACCCTCCTCTGCTCTCTGCCCAGACACGGACGGACCTTGCCACTTTTCGCTGCTGATGCGGTTACCGGACAATA
The DNA here is from genome assembly GCA_022818135.1 of Saxidomus purpurata. Lineage (NCBI taxonomy): Eukaryota > Metazoa > Mollusca > Bivalvia > Venerida > Veneridae > Saxidomus > Saxidomus purpurata. Next base: position 29,460,763 of record JAFMSR010000015.1, read on the forward strand.
GCGCGGGCAGGCAAAGCGAGGGCGGTTCACGAACAATCGCATAGCTGCCAAGGTATGGTGCTCAGACTGCAGCGCTATGGTAGACTCAAGGAATGGCAGCACATCATGTTAAAGGAAAAAGTAAAGAAAAACTAATTAAAGAAAAATGTACATACCGGACACAACGCGAAAAATCGGCGCGGTACGGACGCGAACACCGGTATCTTCATCTGTATTCTTCGGCAAAGCCACCTGAAATCCACAAACAAACACTTATTAGTAGAGCAATGAAGTTAATACGGATATACATGCAAACATAAAAGGAACAAAAGGCAAGTGGCCAACCACTAACACACCCTCCTCTGCTCTCTGCCCAGACACGGACGGACCTTGCCACTTTTCGCTGCTGATGCGGTTACCGGACAATAGCGCGGGCAGGCAAAGCGAGGGCGGTTCACGAACAATCGCATAGCTGCCAAGGTATGGTGCTCAGACTGCAGCGCTATGGTAGACTCAAGGAATGGCAGCACATCATGTTAAAGGAAAAAGTAAAGAAAACAAACTAATTAAAGAAAAATGTACATACCGGACACAACGCGAAAAATCGGCGCGGTACGGACGCGAACACCGGTATCTTCATCTGTATTCTTCGGCAAAGCCACCTGAAATCCACAAACAAACACTTATTAGTAGAGCAATGAAGTTAATACGGATATACATGCAAACATAAAAGGAACAAAAGGCAAGTGGCCAACCACTAACACACCCTCCTCTGCTCTCTGCCCAGACACGGACGGACCTTGCCACTTTTCGCTGCTGATGCGGTTACCGGACAATAGCGCGGGCAGGCAAAGCGAGGGCGGTTCACGAACAATCGCATAGCTGCCAAGGTATGGTGCTCAGACTGCAGCGCTATGGTAGACTCAAGGAATGGCAGCACATCATGTTAAAGGAAAAAGTAAAGAAAACAAACTAATTAAAGAAAAATGTACATACCGGACACAACGCGAAAAATCGGCGCGGTACGGACGCGAACACCGGTATCTTCATCTGTATTCTTCGGCAAAGCCACCTGAAATCCACAAACAAACACTTATTAGTAGAGCAATGAAGTTAATACGGATATACATGCAAACATAAAAGGAACAAAAGGCAAGTGGCCAACCACTAACACACCCTCCTCTGCTCTCTGCCCAGACACGGACGGACCTTGCCACTTTTCGCTGCTGATGCGGTTACCGGACAATAGCGCGGGCAGGCAAAGCGAGGGCGGTTCACGAACAATCGCATAGCTGCCAAGGTATGGTGCTCAGACTGCAGCGCTATGGTAGACTCAAGGAATGGCAGCACATCATGTTAAAGGAAAAAGTAAAGAAAACAAACTAATTAAAGAAAAATGTACATACCGGACACAACGCGAAAAATCGGCGCGGTACGGACGCGAACACCGGTATCTTCATCTGTATTCTTCGGCAAAGCCACCTGAAATCCACAAACAAACACTTATTAGTAGAGCAATGAAGTTAATACGGATATACATGCAAACATAAAAGGAACAAAAGGCAAGTGGCCAACCACTAACACACCCTCCTCTGCTCTCTGCCCAGACACGGACGGACCTTGCCACTTTTCGCTGCTGATGCGGTTACCGGACAATAGCGCGGGCAGGCAAAGCGAGGGCGGTTCACGAACAATCGCATAGCTGCCAAGGTATGGTGCTCAGACTGCAGCGCTATGGTAGACTCAAGGAATGGCAGCACATCATGTTAAAGGAAAAAGTAAAGAAAAAACTAATTAAAGAAAAATGTACATACCGGACACAACGCGAAAAATCGGCGCGGTACGGACGCGAACACCGGTATCTTCATCTGTATTCTTCGGCAAAGCCACCTGAAATCCACAAACAAACACTTATTAGTAGAGCAATGAAGTTAATACGGATATACATGCAAACATAAAAGGAACAAAAGGCAAGTGGCCAACCACTAACACACCCTCCTCTGCTCTCTGCCCAGACACGGACGGACCTTGCCACTTTTCGCTGCTGATGCGGTTACCGGACAATAGCGCGGGCAGGCAAAGCGAGGGCGGTTCACGAACAATCGCATAGCTGCCAAGGTATGGTGCTCAGACTGCAGCGCTATGGTAGACTCAAGGAATGGCAGCACATCATGTTAAAGGAAAAAGTAAAGAAAACAAACTAATTAAAGAAAAATGTACATACCGGACACAACGCGAAAAATCGGCGCGGTACGGACGCGAACACCGGTATCTTCATCTGTATTCTTCGGCAAAGCCACCTGAAATCCACAAACAAACACTTATTAGTAGAGCAATGAAGTTAATACGGATATACATGCAAACATAAAAGGAACAAAAGGCAAGTGGCCAACCACTAACACACCCTCCTCTGCTCTCTGCCCAGACACGGACGGACCTTGCCACTTTTCGCTGCTGATGCGGTTACCGGACAATAGCGCGGGCAGGCAAAGCGAGGGCGGTTCACGAACAATCGCATAGCTGCCAAGGTATGGTGCTCAGACTGCAGCGCTATGGTAGACTCAAGGAATGGCAGCACATCATGTTAAAGGAAAAAGTAAAGAAAACAAACTAATTAAAGAAAAATGTACATACCGGACACAACGCGAAAAATCGGCGCGGTACGGACGCGAACACCGGTATCTTCATCTGTATTCTTCGGCAAAGCCACCTGAAATCCACAAACAAACACTTATTAGTAGAGCAATGAAGTTAATACGGATATACATGCAAACATAAAAGGAACAAAAGGCAAGTGGCCAACCACTAACACACCCTCCTCTGCTCTCTGCCCAGACACGGACGGACCTTGCCACTTTTCGCTGCTGATGCGGTTACCGGACAATAGCGCGGGCAGGCAAAGCGAGGGCGGTTCACGAACAATCGCATAGCTGCCAAGGTATGGTGCTCAGACTGCAGCGCTATGGTAGACTCAAGGAATGGCAGCACATCATGTTAAAGGAAAAAGTAAAGAAAACAAACTAATTAAAGAAAAATGTACATACCGGACACAACGCGAAAAATCGGCGCGGTACGGACGCGAACACCGGTATCTTCATCTGTATTCTTCGGCAAAGCCACCTGAAATCCACAAACAAACACTTATTAGTAGAGCAATGAAGTTAATACGGATATACATGCAAACATAAAAGGAACAAAAGGCAAGTGGCCAACCACTAACACACCCTCCTCTGCTCTCTGCCCAGACACGGACGGACCTTGCCACTTTTCGCTGCTGATGCGGTTACCGGACAATAGCGCGGGCAGGCAAAGCGAGGGCGGTTCACGAACAATCGCATAGCTGCCAAGGTATGGTGCTCAGACTGCAGCGCTATGGTAGACTCAAGGAATGGCAGCACATCATGTTAAAGGAAAAAGTAAAGAAAACAAACTAATTAAAGAAAAATGTACATACCGGACACAACGCGAAAAATCGGCGCGGTACGGACGCGAACACCGGTATCTTCATCTGTATTCTTCGGCAAAGCCACCTGAAATCCACAAACAAACACTTATTAGTAGAGCAATGAAGTTAATACGGATATACATGCAAACATAAAAGGAACAAAAGGCAAGTGGCCAACCACTAACACACCCTCCTCTGCTCTCTGCCCAGACACGGACGGACCTTGCCACTTTTCGCTGCTGATGCGGTTACCGGACAATAGCGCGGGCAGGCAAAGCGAGGGCGGTTCACGAACAATCGCATAGCTGCCAAGGTATGGTGCTCAGACTGCAGCGCTATGGTAGACTCAAGGAATGGCAGCACATCATGTTAAAGGAAAAAGTAAAGAAAACAAACTAATTAAAGAAAAATGTACATACCGGACACAACGCGAAAAATCGGCGCGGTACGGACGCGAACACCGGTATCTTCATCTGTATTCTTCGGCAAAGCCACCTGAAATCCACAAACAAACACTTATTAGTAGAGCAATGAAGTTAATACGGATATACATGCAAACATAAAAGGAACAAAAGGCAAGTGGCCAACCACTAACACACCCTCCTCTGCTCTCTGCCCAGACACGGACGGACCTTGCCACTTTTCGCTGCTGATGCGGTTACCGGACAATAGCGCGGGCAGGCAAAGCGAGGGCGGTTCACGAACAATCGCATAGCTGCCAAGGTATGGTGCTCAGACTGCAGCGCTATGGTAGACTCAAGGAATGGCAGCACATCATGTTAAAGGAAAAAGTAAAGAAAACAAACTAATTAAAGAAAAATGTACATACCGGACACAACGCGAAAAATCGGCGCGGTACGGACGCGAACACCGGTATCTTCATCTGTATTCTTCGGCAAAGCCACCTGAAATCCACAAACAAACACTTATTAGTAGAGCAATGAAGTTAATACGGATATACATGCAAACATAAAAGGAACAAAAGGCAAGTGGCCAACCACTAACACACCCTCCTCTGCTCTCTGCCCAGACACGGACGGACCTTGCCACTTTTCGCTGCTGATGCGGTTACCGGACAATAGCGCGGGCAGGCAAAGCGAGGGCGGTTCACGAACAATCGCATAGCTGCCAAGGTATGGTGCTCAGACTGCAGCGCTATGGTAGACTCAAGGAATGGCAGCACATCATGTTAAAGGAAAAAGTAAAGAAAACAAACTAATTAAAGAAAAATGTACATACCGGACACAACGCGAAAAATCGGCGCGGTACGGACGCGAACACCGGTATCTTCATCTGTATTCTTCGGCAAAGCCACCTGAAATCCACAAACAAACACTTGTTAGTAGAGCAATGAAGTTAATACGGATATACATGCAAACATAAAAGGAACAAAAGGCAAGTGGCCAACCACTAACACACCCTCCTCTGCTCTCTGCCCAGACACGGACGGACCTTGCCACTTTTCGCTGCTGATGCGGTTACCGGACAATAGCGCGGGCAGGCAAAGCGAGGGCGGTATGGTATGGTGTTCAGATTGCTTTAACTTTCCGAAGATAAAAATACAAACCGGACGCGACCGGAAAAAAGCGAACACTGGTATATTCTTCTGTATTCTTCGGCAAAGCCACCTGAAATCAACAAACAAACAACTTTTAGAGCTTTGAAGTTAATACGGATAGGCATGCAAACATAACAAAAGGAACACAAGGCAGTTGACCAACCACTTACAAAAACTTCTGTTCCATGCCCGAAGACACGGTGGGACCTTGCGACTTTTCGCTGCTGTTGCAATTACCGGACAAAAGCGGACATGCAAAGCGATGGTGATTCACGAACGATTTACAAGCTGCGTGTTTGTGAATATCCTCTTTTAAAATAATGTATTGTTGATTATTGTTTTTAAATTACAGAAAGAATAGTCTGTGTTCTTTTCATGTGCTCTATAATTGTGCCATATGATTTTAAAATCCTTCCATGCATGACAGAGTTACCATGCATACAGTATTCCATTACTTTTAAACACCAAGTTTGACCTTGACCTTTGAAGTAGGATCTGGTACTTGCACATAACACATTGTCTTTATGTGCTGAACATTTGTGCCAAGTTATATTACAAGACCTGTCAGTAGGACAGCGCGCTCGACTTTTTTAGTGCTTGCCAATAAAACAAAACTTTGACAGTTAAGGGCACACAAGACTTTAACTAGGAATTTCTAAGTACAAATCAAGAAAAATTTTCACAGAGTTATCTTCTCTTGCTTACAGATAGGTCTTACGATGGTACGTAAGTACTCCAACTTTCAAAGTAATATCTCAAATGGTTAAGTTAACAAGTGGACAAGAATGAAAATTTTAACTGAGTTTCTAAGTCAAAAAGGGCCATAATTCAAATAAAATCCTTGACAGAATTACCTTCTCCTGCCCATGTTTGGGAATCATGATGGTAAAAATGTATTCCAACTTTCAAATTAATATCTCAAACAGTTCAGTTAAAAAGTGGACTGGTACAAAAAACTTAACCAAGATTCTAAGTCGATAAAAGGCCTTAATTTTTAAAACGAATCCCTGACAGAGTTACCTTCTCTTGCCTACAGATGGGGGTAATGATGTGAAATAGCATTAAAAGTTTCAAAGCAATATCTCAAAGGGTTAAGGCAATAAGTGGATTTTACCCATATTCAATGTATTTGCTAAGTCAAAAGGGGCATAATTCTGTCAAAAACCTTGACAGAGTTATGTCCTCTTGTCTGTTGATGTAGGTCATGATGGTAAACAAGTATGGTTAGTTTCAAAGCAATACCTCCAATGGTTTTGAAATAAAGTGAGGTGGTACGAAAAACTTAACCAAGCTCAATACACTTTCTAAGTAAAAAAAGGGCCATAATTCTGTCAAAAACCTTGACAGAGTTATGTACTCTTGTTTGTATATGGTGGTTATGATGGTAAACAAGTATGGTAAGTTTCAAAGCCATACCTCTAATACTTTTGAAATAAAGTGGGGTGGTACGAAAAACTTAACCAAGGTGTGACGCCAACGCCGACGCCGACGCCGGGGCGAGTAGGATAGCTCCCCTTTTCATAGAAAAGTCGAGCTAAAAATCAATCAACGCATAAAAAAGTTACAGTCCGGACACAAATGTATGCATATTGTATAGGATTCCATAACCTGTAAACTTTAAGTGTGACCTTGAGGGAAGGACGTGAATCTTGCACGCAGCACGCCGGCTTGATGTGCTGAACATTTTTTCAAGTTATTTTAAAATCCTTCAATGCATGACAAAGTTATAGTCCGGACTAGAATGTGTGCATATTTAGAGGATTCCATTACCTTCAAACTGTGACCTTGACGTTTGAGGGTGGGACTTGGGTCTTGCACACCTTCTGGATGTACTGAACATTTGTGCCAAGTCATTTCAAAAGTTTTCAATGCTTGACAAAGTAACACCCCGGACACGAAAGAATGTAAGGTCGGACGCACAGGCGGATAGACAGACGGTGCGATTTTGATATGCCACCCTTCGGGGAAATAAAAATGTATTCCGTGTATTCCAGATTTTAATAAATGCATTTTTATTAAATGCATTTGCAAGTCCATATCATTAAATAATTACAGTTTGTGTCTTATACATGTATCTGAAATTGAAAGAAGTTCCTTATCAGTCATTGGCAATCATTGAAATGTTTTAACCGTTTCTTTGTGTATGAAATTATAAAATACGCCTGTGCATATTAAATCTCTACTTGTTTACTACAAAAGAAAATACGTGTAGTTTTGTTATGATTTACAAAAATATTTTCCCGCCAAAGTCGCATATTTGTTCCTATTTTTAACAACTGATACATACTAAATGCAAATTAGTGAAACAAACCGAGAAGACGAGTCTTAGATGTACAATTTATATATCATTTCGAAACGCTTATATTAACCGAATACGCGGGATAAGACAGGTTTGGCTTTCCATAGAATGTACAGTTACCGTGTCTGTATGAATTTAAAAGCTATGCCGACAGCTCCTTACTGCTGAAAACTCAGACGTCCGAGGCAATTGCCTACACTTTAAGACATCCTTGAAAATTACCTTTGACACATTTTATTTTACCAACGTTCGCGTACAGGCCCGTGTTACGTGGTGTTTTGCGCGCGTGCCAATATATTTTCATAGACATAAGGCAGACATCAGTTATATTGACATCATAATTTTGAGAATGCTTAAAATCGAACTCTCATAAAAAAAAAAAAAAAAAAAAAAAAAAAGAAGTCCATGCGCAGGTAAGTAGACAGTGTGACCCCTGCGCGTAACCTCTGTATATAGGCCAATGGAAATCCTACTTTCATGTTATAGCTCAGTCTGTTTGCTGATGTATACAACGCGCGCAGAAAGTAGCATAACTTACAAAAACACATGCGTGTCTGTCGAGTGTGTAGTGTGCAAAGGATATTAGCTTATCGATTAAAAAGCAAAGTTAGGAATGTATTTGGTAGAAAAAGGTCATTTAACACACTATAACATCGTTCTTGATAAAATATAAGCTTCTTGTAAAAGTGTTCCTGGGACTTTAAACTACCTCAAGTGGCGGTTTGTTGAAACATTTTGTAACATTTAGACATCATGTCGCTTCTTATAAATTTCTCGTTTTTATTTTATTTTATTTTTTTTACATTTTTGTTGTGCATTATTACGTTTTACATGAAATATACTTTGCAAATTTTCCAGTACACATACATGTACATAGAAAATGTGTACATGACTTACGCCATATGTAAATGTATTTGATATAATAATGACTTGGAAAGTATAATGTAAGCAAGACTTCTCTTGGGTTTAAATTTGATTTAGAAATGCATGAATAATCTATTCCTCTGATGGAAAATTTCATTAGATGTTTTTGAAAGAGCGTGTAAACAGCTTCCAAAAACACCGCCATGAAATCGTGGCGGAAAGTGCTATGATAGAAAATTGAACCAAAACCTCTCATTCACCAATAAATACACTCAACCGGTTTAGAAACGCAAAAGTGGCAAAATATTTATTTTAAATTTCATACACACCAAAAACAATATAAAAGCGAATTCTTGTAAAAGTTTCAATAATTCATCGCAAAAAATGACTTAAATAGAAATAAAAACAATAGCGTCATTCGATGATAAAAATGTTTATTTTATGCTTTTCGGTGAAATACTGAAATATATCGGTGAAATAAAATTGGTATTTCACTGTTTCAAAGCAGTGAAAATATCATTTTTATTTTCACTGTTTTTGCCGAACTACTTTTTAACCACATTCTAAACAAAAGTTCCATATTTCTCACCCAGGATCTCCAGCTCGTCCTCCATACAAAAGTATCATACACATGATTGACAGTGAGTGATTATTTACGTTAAAATACTTAGCTTTATCCAATTATTCACCTGTGAGATACATATTTCCCCTCATTTATCGGTGATAGAACATTAAATAAAATTGAAAAATGGCTATAAAATTTTTATTTTTGAAATAAACATAGGGTTGTTGGTTGTTGGTTGTTCATTTTCTTAGTTAGATCATTTTCTATCCATCTATAGCAATTCTGAATAAAAAATTGAGAAAAAGTTGATTTTCATTTTTTTTCACCACCATCCAATTTTCACAGTAATTTCTTAATACTTGTATGATCATGGTCTGAAACCTATAAGTCACCTATAAAAAGTGGAAAACTACCTCTACAATCGCTCATTATTCAGAAATGCTTTAAATTGTGACAAATTTTGCACTTAGGTCAGCCCTGGACTGAGCATTTTTTAATGAATGAACAGCCGATTGATTATTACGCCACGATTCATGGTGTGACGAAGTGCAGACTTATTTATTAAAAAAAATCAATTTAGGCCTATATCTAATGAATTAATGTTTCATTTTCGCATTATGATAAAGCTTGAAATGACTTCTTAAATACTTTTACCTTAAACAATCAAAATATTTTGAACTACTTTTGTTGCGTTTTCAGTAATGATGGTAGTAATCATTCTGGGGTTCTCCGTGGGGAATAAGAAATACTATAATTCCAAATTTTACTGAATATTTTGCAAAAAAAACATAAAATAAAAAGAAAATGTGTTTGTTTCAGTGAAATATCAACTTTATTTCACTCGTGAACACCAAACAAATGACATTTTCACTCGTGGCTACGCCACTCGTGAAAATATTGTCGAGAACTTGACATTTTGTGTTTTGTATATATGATGACGTAACAATGTTTTTGGTGCATAAAGTACCATTTGTAGATGCGTAATTTTGTTATCTCACTTTTCTGAAAGTTTCATGATTAGAAAGGGAATAGTTTTGAGGCAATTCTGTAGATTGAGATTGCAAGTCGGAACTCAATATTGCCAAAATTGAAAATCCTTTCTTAGTCACTATTTTGGTTCATTATTCAGCAAATTATGACTGTACCTTATGTATATATTGATATCATTTACTCATAAAGAGTCTTAGTGTTTAATTATGTTGATTTATAGAGAGTTTTGTAAAACTGCATTCTAAGTGATGCTGGTCGGATGCTAAAAATAGACCAAATATAAGAATGCTTCAAAGCCATCATTTTGAGTCAGTCAGCATAATTTTAAGGCTGCCATATTATTATAGATATTAAAACCTGTTTGTGAGGAATTTCACAACATGACATGCAGGAGTTTGTCTGCAAACTAAGTTTATCTTCTTTCTTTTCATTCTGCTAGGCTGTATCTTTATGTAACAGGTGCTTGGAAAATGAATATCAGCTAGTTTAATATGTTAACAAGAAGTTAGTGGCAAATGGTTGAAGAGCTAGGTTTTTGAATAGTAAGGCTTTGTTTTAAGTATATTTTTGTATTTTTTGAGACCTTTAATTTGTTGTAATTGGCAAAATCAGCTCTTAGAAGTGACCACTCATTTTGGTCAGCCATTTTGATTTTTCCCCATTTTTGAAGGGAGAGAAATAGCTGCTATTTTAATTGCTTTAAAGAATTATCTGGTTGTTAAGACTTATGTGTTAGGGTGCATAATTTTATATAGATTACATTGAATTATTTTGTTTTTGGTGACAATTTTTGGTTTTGTTGCTTTTGTTGGAAAATGTAATTTATGGGAGGAGTTGGAGTTTAAATGCCAATCATGTGAAAAATTAGATTGGTCTTTTAGCCAATCAGAAGACAGCATTTCTTCTCCTCTATATAAGGCCTGGATCCCTAGGCTTATGAGCTTTTTACTTTTGGAGTTTTTGGCACTATGGACTAAAACTAGTAAATTCTATTCAAAATTAATACAGAAATTAATTACATTAGAGTGACAACAATTAGTTAATATTTTTGATGTGTAAACTCTGAGAATAAAAACAATGAAAATTTGGAATTTTATCATGGAACTTTATTGGACATGAAGATTTCTCTGGGAATAATTTTAACTAAATATCTTATGTTGTGCTTGAATATTCTCAACATCCTAAACAGGCACTTTTGGGATACAGTTTAAGATTGGTGTGTAAACTATGAAAACAAGACATAACATTTGAAGCACCTGAATAACTCTTAGACTTTTTGTAAATATATGTAGAACTTGTTGCTGAGGTAAAATAAATGTATGAAAACAAATGGTGTTGGCTTTTTCAACGGAATAGTTAAGGAATGAAAGGGAGATAACAAATAAGAAAACTTGATCCCAGAACTTAAGCCATTTACCCTGGCAACACAGAACAATTTGAACAATGGAACATTTGATGCACTCGGCTCTTGAACCCCAAGTGTAAAAGACTTCTGACCGGTCTTATAAATGGTCAGTGGTGTCGGTCATCCTGAATAATAAATTGAAAGCCCACGAACTAAGTATATTTCGAGGATCATTTGAAACCGAGCTTGCCCCCGAAGGGCAGGTTTACCACAATATCATTGTTTGGTGTTCACTTGTGAAATAAAATTGATATTGCACTGAAACAAACAAATATCCTCTATTTCTTAATCGGTTAAGTGTACAACTACGCCCTCTTACGCTTTGTCGGAATAACCAAATGTGAGAAAATTAAGTACAAACGAGGCATATCTCAAGTATGACCTTGACCAACACAATTTGGCGTCATAAGAACACATTTGCCATAAAAAATACAATTTGAAAGATGAAGAAATCCTAAGAAATGGCAAAGTTATAGCCAACGTTAAATTTTCGTGACAACATCCAAGTACAAAAATGGGCATAACTGCGTGACCTTTGCTTTTTTTGTCAAAGAACAGGTGTAATGTGTAATTGTCTATAAGATATAAGGTCAAAGATGTGACACTTGTTCAAAGACCTTTGTAAATGTACATTACATGCAAAGCCTTACTCTGGATTCTGTAAGCCAACTGTGGGGAGAGAGAGAAGGGGGGGAAATTTCAAAGAAATACATGACCTTGTATATTTGATCATGCATAACTTTGTAACGTTTCAAACTTGATATGTATAAAATTAAAAAAGCATGACCGCTGCATGCTGCATAATTAGTCAATGACATTTCAAATTAAAGTAAGCCATTTCGAGTATTTCCATATAATAGACAAAAAGTCGCCATGATATGTAAATTTTACTAAACAAAAGTCAGTTCCATATCAAATGTAGGATCAGCACACTTAAAATCACTTTAAAATAAATCGAAATGAATAACACAAAATTATTTTCATTTAGAATTAATCCAATTGGATTCTTTCTACTTAGTTCCAATTGGAATACCGGTAATCCAATTGGAAAAATTCATTCCAATTGGACTGAATCCAATTGGAACTTCCAATTGGAAGTCTGAATTCTTGGAAATATATTCCAATTGGAATGAGAATTTTATTGCTATTTTTAGAATCCAATTGGAATATTTATTTTCCAATATCTTTTAGAATTTGATTTTTGTGTTTGTCTTTATAAGTTATTGAACGAAAGGTAGAAATTATTTATTCCAATGTAAAATACGATAAATCAACATACCCATATTACGAATTATTATTATAGTTTTCAATGTAGTTTTTGGAAAATTTTGGAATTCCAAAAATTCGCTGGAACGTGTTTAGTCTGGTAAAAACTGTGACAAAATTCTAAGTTAAAAAGAGGCATAAATCTGTCAAAAATAAAAAAAAACATTGGTGAAGACGTTGATAGTAAACATACATTTTAAGTTTCAAGTCCATACATTTGATAGTATTCAAGATATTCAACTTTATAAAAATCTTTAACAAAATATTCTAAGTTAAAAAGGGGCATAAATCTAACAAAAATCAAAACAAAGTTATGGAGATTGTTTCCTCAGGTGAAGATGTTGATGGTGGACACATACTTTGAGTTTCAAGTCATCACTTTGATAGTATTCAAGATATTTGAATTTAGATATCTGAATTGATAAAAACCTTTAACCAAACATTCTAAGTTAAAAAGGGGCATAAATCTGTCAAAAATCAAGACAGAGTTATCGGGATTGTCTCCTCTGGTGTAAATTTTGAGGGTAGACATATACTTTGAGTTTCAAGTCAATACATTTGAAAGTATTTAAGATATTTGAATTTATAAAAAACTTTAACCAAACATTCTAAGTTAAAAAGGGGTATTAATCTGTCAAAAATCAAAACAGAGTTATCGGGATTGTCTCCTCTGGTGTAGATGTTGATGGTAGACATATACTATGAGTTTCAAGTCAATACCTTTGATAGTATTCAAGATATTTGAATTTATAAAAAAACTTTAACCAAAAATTCTAAGTTAAAAAGGGGCATAAATCTGTCAAAAATCAAAACAGAGTTATGGGGATTGTCTCCTCTGGTGTAGATGTTGATGGTAAACATATACTATGAGTTTCAAGTCAATACCTTAGATAGTATTCAAGATATTTGACTTTATAAAAAAACTTTAACCAGCGCCGACGCCGGGGCGAGTGCAATAGCCTCCTTATTCTTCTAATAGTCGAGCTAAAAAGGGGCATAACTCTGTCAAATATGACATTGACCTACAAAATCGGCGGCATCACGAACCTTTTGTCATAAGCAATACAATTGTAAAGTTTGATGAAGAAATCTTCACTTGGAAATGGCAAAGTTATAGCCAACGTTTAGTTTATGTGACGGACCAACGGACGGACAGACGGACAAAGCGATCCCTATGTATAGCCTTTTCTGATGACTGTACAGATGCAGTACATAGTACATTGTACCTCCAACCAGTCATCGGGTACAACATGAAAATCACCAAATACTTTGTCAAACAGCTTTATTTGTATACAGATCTGTGTTATAAAGGGATACCATCATTATAAAATTCGCCCGCCACTAATTGAGCCCCGAGGAAGGTAATTGGTGGATAGAGAATATCCTAACATACATGATGAGTGTGTCTGTTTCCTGGTTCCAGAACTTGATTTTTTTGACAAACAATTACACAACATTGTCACTGATGATAAACAGCAATTATTCTTATCTGTATAGCAGGTTTGCCTGTAGGACCTGTCGCAAGAAAATTGGCTCATTGATACAGAACGGTTTTGGATGCTGGTGGTCTAGTTCATTCTGAAGCATTTGGAGAAGCAGCACCTAATCATACCCATGGCCGGAACAGAATTAAGTTGTTGAGGGTATATTGCTGCCATGCAATTATTTCATATTTTGACAAAACACTTAAAAAGTATCAAAAATGTTACTTCTAAAATGGAAGCAGGGAGTTCAATGACCATCATATTAGATATAAACCAAATATCTTGGTTGTGCTACTGAACGTTCATTGTAACTTTCCCCATTAGGAAATAATTGTAACAGTTGTTTATTTTTTTCTTCTCTGCACAAAGTACTATTTTCCTTTTGTGAGCAAATAAATGCCAAACGTACTGGTTTGAAATTATTATTTTTCAGGGAAGTGTTGCATTTGAACAAATGTTGCTTTAGAAGCTTAGCTGTATATGAGGGAAGTAGTCATACATAATGTGGAGATTGGTAGTTTTTTTGCGTCTTTTTTACTTTATTGCGGTAAGTATAGCTTTACTTACTTCATTGTGATTGACCGAGAAGGTTACTCAAGATTATCAATAAATCATGTCCATTTACTTTCACCACAAGCCATATACACGTTTGACAGCTGTAAATATTTTGACATGACCCCCTGACTTTCAACTTTTTATTCAATAAGAAGCCACATGCACTCACACGATTCGGAACTCACTGAATTACCCAAATGAATAAAATCAGTCAGAAACAGAAATGTGCATACGTGTAAGAATCAACAGATCCCACGCTAACTGTACCCTGTCCACGACTTTTCGATTTTCGGCGTGGATCATTATCAATAATTATAATCAATGTGAAAATTAAAAAGTTAAAACTTACCTGTCGGTGTCAAGCGAATCTGCCTTTACCACCAGTGTAGACCCATCCACCGTGTGGTCAGATAACGAATCAGCACTGACAGTCTGTCGTCCTGTGTAAATATAGAAGAAAAGAATTTGTACATTATTCTCACGTTTTCCACGGACATTACGTGCGCTAAGTGTCGCACCAGTACATTATGAGTGACAAATGTATGCTACATTGTGGGGTATTTTTCAAAGACAAATAAATATATCCAAGTGATAATATAGTGAAATATTCATTATTTCCGAAACATTTTGTACATGTTACATTTAAAAACACGGTATGTCCTTTTCATTGTTTTCATTTCCTGGTTATAAATACTTCGTTTGATTAATCAATTTATTTCCGATTATGGACTATGTTATAACGGACATGTACGATGTCCTATGTGAATTTTGAAGAACAGGAACTTATTAGGCAGCTTTTGTCTGATATGATATATCAGGTATATGTCAATCACTATGAAATAATTACTTTGACGACAAAAAGCATAGCATAAAAGTATTGATTAGAGAAATACAATGCATTTTTGTCCCATCTTTCCACAAAAACTACTTAGTTTCATATAAAAAACCACTGATCATAGATGTTTACCTTACTTTTGACTATCCTTTTCCTCCAGAAATTTTCCTAATGACAAAAAGTATGGTCACACAGGTGTGATCCTATGTTAATCCTTATACGGTATTTCTTTATACGGTTTAGTCTATTAAATGGTCCATTCATAGTGGCTATAGTAGTGACATTTACTCAGAAACTCCTAACGGATTTTACCGGCTGGTACTAAGCTTTGGGGCGACAATAAGGGACACGTTTGCAAGAAAACCGACGTAAAGTCAGTAAAGTCCAAGTTTAAAATCCTTTGTCCTTTGATGTCATATAACCACTTTAATGCAAGAAAGAAAAAATGTGTTTAAACTTAAAATGAACAAAACTCTTTAAATAACATATCAATCCCTATTAGAAACCTCAAACGTATATCTTCCCTTCGTAAATTTGCTCGGCCTTTTGCTACGGAAACGGCCGAACTTCTCAACTTTGCAAGACTCAACCAACCTTTTACCAAACTGAAAGTGCTCACGACGGAGTGATAAGCATTTATAATTTGAATTTGAAATGTTCTGACTATATAGATTATTGCGAGAAACATCGTGAATTAATAAAGGAAAAAGTCTTGACTAAACAATTTTGAAAAAAAGCCGTACGTTATGTTTACATGTTATGTTTTACGATATTTGAAACATAATTACAATCTTAACATATGGTAAAAGATAACATACGAATTGATTTTACAGTTTCCATGTACATTTCGATGGGAAAATACCAGTATCAATAAAGTTGTTAAGAACAGACCTTAAATTATAATTCTTGCAAATGCCCATCATTGTTTGTAGCCCACGGAAGTCCTTAAATTTTCTTCTAGATATACATGTATGTAAATTGTGTTTTTGTAAGATCAAGGTATATAGCGCACTGTCGGGAAATTATAGTAGTACATGGTAAAGCATGAATGGAATGTTATCAGTTTTAGAGCTAATGTGGCTGCATCAGTAGGAAAAGAACACTAGCTGAATGCTATAAGACTTGGCGTTAGGAGACTTGCATTCTATGGTCACCAAAGGGACAGGAGTTCGAGTCTTCCATGAGCCTGAAATACTATTTCTTTCTTTTTAAACTAAGGAGAATTAGACCTATCTAATACAGTTTTACATCATAGTGGGTTTGTTTTGCAATTGTTTTGTTTTTCTCCTTCTCCGGAAGAATACTTTCTATTTTGGGGGAATACATTCACAGCTCGAATAACCAACTACCTTCTGGTTGGTAGTTGAGGATTCACGCGAATAACCAACTAAGTCCTCTGGTGGATATGTAGGTAGAAGGAGATGTTACCATGTTGTAGAGTACATGTACATGTATCTTTTTTGTATCCGTTACAGTTATTCCGGAAAAATACTTAACTTTTTCTGGGTAATACTTGCAAAGTTCAAATAACCAACTACCTTCTGGTTGGTAGTTGGGGATTCACGAGGTTTTTACGAAATAATTGAGTCCCATGGTCAATGTAAGAAGAAGGTGTTACCATGCAGTAGAAAAACATACATCTTGTTGTATATCCTTATCATTTATTCAAAAAAATCTTATCATTAAAAGCCGTCAATACAGTCACAATTATAAAAAATATAAAACAGTTTACCATATATAATTTTACGTCGCAATTATTAAACATAGTTAGAACACAGTATAAAGGGCAGACTCAATGTTAGATTTATTTTTTCATTCTAAAAGTATTAACAAAGTTTCCTTGTCACTTGTTTTTGAGACCAAGTTACGTTTTTTTCTTAATCTGACAGTATCTTAAAAACCCTATTGAATATATTGTAACATAATGAAATAAAAACTTTCATACAATTTAAAATTGCATTGATAATTTGAAGAAGAAAAATGGCCAATTACCAAAACCATTGGGAATCAATTGTATATATCTAAAGTGAAATGCTGCATACATTATGACTTTAAATGTGGACATTTTTGACGTACATAATTATACGTAATTCCATTTTGAAAAAAAAATACATGTACCATTACATATATCTGGTTTAACTTCCG
This sequence comes from Saxidomus purpurata, assembly GCA_022818135.1. Lineage (NCBI taxonomy): Eukaryota > Metazoa > Mollusca > Bivalvia > Venerida > Veneridae > Saxidomus > Saxidomus purpurata. Next base: position 29,478,153 of record JAFMSR010000015.1, read on the forward strand.
ACATGGCGCTTACACTGGCGCTTGGATTACTTTGCCTTCTTGTCAAAGGTAATGTATCTGCTACATCTCTAACGTAGATTTTAGAAAAAAAACTTTTAATTGTATTTAGTAATTGTTCTTAGTATCTGTGTCAATACTAACGAAGAACTCCAACAGAAAAATGGCGTTTTGAGATCAGCTTCGCTAACGGCACTATTATTCACCTCAAAATTAGAACTAGATTAGTAAGGAACTGCAATTGAACCATCACCATCACAACCACCACCGTCATCATCATCATCATCATCATCATCATCATTTTTGTAATATTATTACTATTATTATTATTACTATCATTGTTATTATTATCATTGTTATTATTACTGTTATTATTTCTATTTTTATTATCCTGAAAAAAAAACCAACAACAACAAATACTAATAATTATTATTGTACATGTATTAGTGTTTTTTCAAGGTTGGGCATGACCTTTTAATTTTTCGAATTACAAAAACGTTCACCAATGTATGTTCAAATGGTTACATGCTTAATTAAACATAATTATATCGGTGCAAAATTAAATGTTTATATATTCAAGTTTACGTATTCTTTAAAAAATTATATTGCTGTACCTTTACGAATTGCTGTCAGTTCTATCCTTTTAATGTAAACACGTTTTAGAACAATGATGAAACAATTGAACGAAACATAATTTCAGATTAAGACTATATTCTTAGCATTGAAACAGTTTACCAGGCAGCAAACAAAAGTGGGCGAACAAATACAGATATAAGATTTTAATTGAACAGTGATTAACTTTTTAAAGAAAATCCATATTAATATATACTGTAGGCCTACATCAAACGTTTTTTTTTCTCGATTGCGAAACAAGTCCAGTCGTGCACCTTATATTAATCGCTCTCATAGGATCAACTTTGAAGATAGAGAGCAGAGTGGACTATGATTATCATATCTTGCCTATAAGGAAATTACCGCTACTTGGTACTGATAGGGATCGAATCCGGGACTCTCCGACTCTGAGGCGAACGTGTTATCACTGCGCGAAGGCGGCTCAACGCGCTTACATCGTTTGCCGACATGGTCACCGGACAACAAACCATAAACACATATAAACTGTAGTTACTCGGCCCTCATTGTTTGTTCACAAGAAACAACTAATATTTAATAGCAATGATTTTTTATGCAGACACAGTTACCGGGCAGCAAACGGACTGTGCGTGCTACGGAAATGACGTCACGATAGACTCTTTTTGGTACGTGGCTTTCCCTGTTTGATATTATTTTTTTTTCTATAATGCCGAACTGCAGCTCGTCAAACGGGATAATAGCTATCGACTCTTTGTACAGAGCAGTCAAGCTTACTAGTACCGGATGTCCAAACCCTGCAGACTGTAAGCGGTTTTTTTTTCTATTAAAGAAAATATGTAGTAATAGATCTATATGGGAATATTTAGGGTAGTATATGTTGCGATGAGACGCTGTCAGCAGCTCCCGTCGAAGTACGGTATTGTCAGTTTTGTTCTTACACTTAGAGATCTACATTAAACAATCGTCTCTCAAAAATACAGATAATTTTGGACCCTGAATGCTTGAAATAGAATTATTTAATAGTATTTCGTTATAGCTATGACAGTGCCTTCTCATGGGTAAATTGATTGAAAGAGACACTGACTTATATCTGACTCGTCATTTGGAACTTTATTTCGTCTTGAGCATTTGCATCGTTAAGCTAAACAAGAGATGTGAATTTTCCAAGCATTATAATTCGAAAATTCCAAACAATTCATTATTGTAGACAAACCTTTAAGTGATTTTTTTAATATAAATGGAAATTCTCGAATAAATATTTTCCGTCTTCTTCAAAAGTATTTCTATTATATCAATTTCATAGTTAAAATGGTGTCTCAGATATATACGATAATTTTAGCAAACAAAAATAGCACACTTGAAGGCACACTTATCAAACAAACCTTTCAGCCACAACAAGGGACGAGGCTAACTGCTGTACATATGATAGCGACAGTGACTGTCGGATAGATCTGACTTCAACCGATGTTCCTACTGTCTACTCTGACTGCTCGGGTGCCGCCTCGTGCTCTAAACAAGTCACGTGGCAGTCCACATTCTCTGATTGTGCGAACACCTACCTGTCACAGACTAACTACATGTGCATGGATTATTATTGTATTCCAAGTAAGATCAGCATACCGTTGTTGTTTACTAGCTTGGGAAAATCATTAAAGGTCCATTACTAAGACCAAATCAAATTTTCTTTTAAATCTGGAATTGTAACGGGCGTCCTCTCAGAAGGAAAATATGACATACTGCATTGAATGTGACCATATTGTGTTGAAAATCTGAGTTTAACAAAAGAATTAGTAACTTACTTTTTGCATTTTCAAAAACGAAAGTAGGTTTTCAAGTTTTCAAATATCTTTGTAATTTTTCCAGAAATCTCACAGAAAGAGGCTGTAAATAGGTTCTATATGAATAAGCATGCCTATTTTTAATTATGGTTGAAAGAATTTCACTTCCAATGATGTGCAATGTATATTTCTGACTGTTTACAACATGCAATAAAGCGAATGTAGGACAAAAAGACCACCCAGGTAAATCTAAGGAAATACAAGAACATTCACTTGTTTTTCTGCAGCAGTATATCAAACAGGGAAATATTCCACGGCTATTGTAAAGTTTTAGAAGCCAGTTTAAACTCTATTTCCCTGTTACAATTCCAGAAAATTTAATTTGGTCTTAGTAATGGACCTTTAAGTGAAGTAATAACTCATTTTCGGATATTTCGCCCCTGCAATTTCCGTGAAGCACGAGTACTATAATGGTAAACTGTCAGCTGCCGAATAGGTCGGGGCATGATTTACCAGTTGTATAAAGGTACAGTCCTGTACAGCTGACAGTTACCTCATTGCCACAATTATATACCGTCCTGTCGATATATTTAAGGTGCATGTACTTCCAATTTCTCTTTTCGAAATAAAAAGTTTCTAATACATGACCTAGAGTAATTTCATATTTTTCGCAATTACTGATGGCTCATGTTGCAGTGGATGTGAGTGTCTTTAGTTCTGCAGCTGATAGGGGTGTATTTCGGGTAACTGTGTAATTAGACTGCATTCTAGGAAGTCATTTTAGTAAAACAAAATAACAGAAAATGAAGTAAGTTGATAATGGATTGTCACAAGTATACATACCAATGCATATTAAAATAATAATACTCAAGGCATATTTGTTTCTAAACTGCAAGAAGCCTAGATCTAATGGTTATTTAAATCTATTTGTGAATGTATATTCGCAGAGCAGTCAGACTTCAGTATGAGTTATTAGAGACAAACAGTTTAAAATGAAATTTTGGTGTCTATTCAACCTGCGCCCTTCAGGAGTCTTGGCAAGATTTCCAAGGTCAGCCGGGACTATAAAATGTCTGAATGAAAAAAAAGGTCTCCATTTATTTACATATTTAATTCTGCGGCGTGACTCTCTTCACCAATCGTATTACTTAGATTGGAAATGGCTTTTTTTCTAACAGTTTCAGATGCTTTGGAGTTTTGCGACACTTCCGGGACACAGGTTACAGCCACCACTTCGAATTTTTACAACGATGGTTATCCCGCCTCCATTTCTCACTTCAACTGTTGCGCATGCGTCATTACAGCTTCCGCTGCTTCTGCAACGATCGACCTTGACATCTTAGATCTTCAACTATACGACGCGGCGTCTTCATGTATTCAGACTGTGTTTATAACAGATAATTCTGGCATTACAGCGTATAATTGTTCAGAGAACAATGACTACACAATAAAGAAATTAGTAACATCAAACGGGGATTCCTTGACGGTCACTCTAAAGTCTGACGTTACAGCAACTGGAAATGGAAAAGCATGGTTTAGAGCTACTGGTAAATATTCTTTAAAAACATATTTTTTTTTGCAGAAAAGGTCAATTTAATTTGCCATAACCTTGACTTTTTACGCAGTTGCCTGTTATCATTCTGTTTCTGATATGCTCCCTGAGGTTTCCATGATCATTGTTGAATTCGCGGATATACAGTAAAGGTCAGTAAGGTCTTTCAAATAGACCTTGAGGACAGATATCAAGAAAGTGTAGACATCGCACCAGGTTTGAAAATGTAAAACAAAGTCCTTGATCACGTTATTCCTTCATTAGTGTCACTATGCCTAAATTGCGGCTTATAAAATCAATCATGGTTTTGCCAGGTCATAATATCACCGATCGGCATTTGATTAAATGTATAAACTAAGTCTTTTTTCGACAAAATGAAGGACATGATTATCCCAAAACTTTTTATCTTGTAGAAGACGTCAGCTGATACAAAATTAAAAATGACAAATGATATTATTAATCGGCGCATTAAAGCAGGCCCGTACTTAATAATTGAAAATACCTCAAAGTAGTTTGTTATTTGAAATGTTGAACATAGATTTAAATGCTGATAATAAAACCGTTGTCAGTGAATGACGTGTTAACAGTAGGTGTCATACCAATGAATATTTGTAATTTCAAAGTTCATATAATTTTCTGCACACTTAATAAACTTCAGTTGTTAATTGGCATCAGAATAAAAAGGCGGATTTTGTTTTCTTTCATACGTTTGGTCATTAAAAATATTTGTGTACATGGTGTGCACACATTGACGACAATATTGCGATATTATACAGTATGGTGTGTCGGTGATTTTCGACAACGCTAGCTGAGAATATTTGTGATATGTTACCCCTTCACACACACACGCGCGCACATGCGCACATGCATTCGTGATAAGACTATGTCCTACACTTTAACTGAGCATGCATACTTTCTATATGAAAAGGATTCGTCTGTTTTGATTTAAAAAATCTCATATATAGTTTCAAATGGTGGGTTGACAACGACTTGTAGTGCTGTGTCCGTGTGTCCAGATGAGGTTACCACTACACAGTCCTCTGCTGCTGTCGCAACTGATGCTGGACAGTCTTCAGGATCCGATGCAGCCACTGATTCAACAAAAGGTTAGCATTTCCTTACAACAATGTGTACAACTTTAATAAAATTGACAGACAGAAAAACAGGCTAAACAGTGAAAAGCATTGAAAGTAGTCCAACACAATTTCTCCCTCTATCACGTACTGTCTGATCTGATACATTGCTTGTTTGTTTGAAATGGTCCAATATGCTGATCAATTCTATAATTTCAAGTTTTGAACACAGTTTTGAAATACACTACGGGACATCTCGTTTCTGTCCGTAAAAGAACGGAAGAAAGCTTTAGGAGCTACGTTCATACTTGCCTCCGCAGAAAACGCTTAGTACCGCATACAGCAAATCCGTACACGCGCACACAGACCCAAATATTATACTTTGAGACATAGCAAGGGTCTGCTGAGTACAGCATAAAATAGCGACGCTTTTACATGTATAATCAAACGCCAAGAGCAAAACAAACATAACATTGAGAGAGTGTATCGCAAGTAAAGCACAGTAGAATGTGGACGGTTGTCGGGGCGCAATTCGAGACTAGTGTTAATTCAATTTCTTAATTATTGTAGTCACTTCCGTCTGAAACTGTGTACATGTATCGTTTGTCTATTTCAGAAACCTGGTTATTTGGACTTTCAGTAACAGTATCTGCAATTTTCATTGCGGGACTGTTCCTAATTATTCTCCTCCTGTTTCTATTGTGTTGTGTCATCTGCTACAAATGGGGAAAGTCAAAGGTAAGCTTCTCTGCCCTCTGTTCATCAACCATCTTTAATACTAGTTTGCATTTGTACTTACTAGTACGTACTCCATCCTTATTTCGACAGGGCCGCGTCTTAAACACAGTTTTATGAGTATGTTATATAAGTGAGAAAACGTTTGTGAATCAGCTTGCCTTAACACTGAAAATTATCGAAATATAGTACCTCGTATCATTACTATATATAAATGTAAACTTTGCACGTTTACTTTCATTTAACAGTCTTTCAACATCACGAATAAAAGGTCAGATTCAAGACAACACTTGTATCCAGACAGACCAAAAGAGTCGCCTGTTCCCTCTTACATCAAGCCCGTTAGAGAAACTACAACAACCACTGGAATACAATCTGTGCGATCAGTTGACCTTGACTCTCCTCATCAGCACAACGCCTCTACAGCAGCAAGCACAGTGTCACAAAAAAACGGTCTGTTTGTCTACAGACCATTTGAGAATAGGTTCACTTTGAGAAGCTATTACCGTCGGCAGAGCTTGGTGAGGATCGAGAGCCCATAGCTGTGCGTTTTGTTTTGCAACAGTGGTTGATACATGTACGGTTGTTTCATTGCAAGAAACATTAGTGACAAAAGTCAGCCCTGAAATAAATAAAGTACAGTCAAACATGTGTAAATACCACTTCCTAATACAGACCACCCTGCGACTAAAGACCAGCAGGGAGATCACAACGCACTTTTCATCTGTACTAGTAGAAACACCTGTGAATAACGAGCACCTGCAAACCAAGACCAACCATGGTCTTTGTTCACAAGTTTGACTGTAATTTACAAGGCGAAGTATCTTATCTGAATAACAAAAAATGTTCCAAACAACAGAATGATTATACGAAAGGTGACGGTAACTGAGATACTGTAAATCTATTCATGCTCGTGGGGGACTAAATCTCGATGAGATGTTTGGAGGGTTCGATCCACGAAAAACTAACATTTACCCATAAATTTACGCGCATTTACAGTATTCAATTAAAGTGGTGATGTTTACTTTTTATACACTTGTAGGGACGTATTATTGGAACACCCGCGGCGGGCGGCGTCAACACTTTGTCCGCTCTCTAAGTCAAACAGTTTTCAGCAGATCTTCACCAAACTCGGTGAAAATATATAGGCCAAGTTCGATAACCATCCAAATCGACCAAGGCGCTTTTGAATATTGGCCTGGAAGTATGCAAAATTGGCCATATAAGCCTTGTCCGCTCTCTAAGTCAGTTTTCAACTGATCTTCACCAAACTTGGTGAAAATATGTGTGGGCATAATGTCTAGGCCAAGTTCGATATTAAACCTATAGGAGCTCGAGGTCAGGATTATGCTTTTTCCGGCTTTGTTTTGTCTTTTTACATTTATTTTAGAACCAACCTAACAAAATATGATCTTATTTCCTCGGATCTTAACTTTTATATTTTACCACTGAAGTACTCTTCATTTGGAGACACTTCGAACAATTTATTTCTGCCTGTTGTTTTTTCTTTGCTACAATTAAAACTATTATATCGGCGGTGTAATTTTTAACAGCCAGGTCATGTGTATCTAATTTGCACACGTGGAAATAGCCTCCTCATAATCTATATCCTATTAACAGTAATAATTGTATTCATTAAATCAGTCAACACTTCCTCAAAGAGAAGAGTGCAAGAATTATCATAGTTTGACATACTTTCTCATCCAATGAAATTGGTGGATAGTACTAAAGATTTGAAAAAAATATTGCAAATGAGGCAGGTAAACCGAATTATACTTATATTATCTGATATATGTGTGAAAAGGAATGACGTCAGCCCTTGTGGAATTTTGTGGCTGGACGTATGTTAAGAAGCATCAGCGCTAAAGTAATTTGCACGTACATGTACAGTATTTTAGAGTTTCGTGGTTGATGCTGATATAATGTGGAAACAGAAAATCAAAGCACTAATAGATCAAACTTTTATCGACATGTTGCGGCCGCAAAGCCTTTTTCAGAATAAATGTATATAAATTTTGATTGATGCTGAATAACTCGCATAACCAACGCATCTGGAACGAGTGTAATTGTTTTAGCATTTAGGGAAAGTGCAATATACAATCTTTCCTTTGTCCCTTCACAAGTCCGACGTATATCGCAGATACATAAATATAGGACATCGGTTTAAGGTCTAGTCCGAAAGACATGTATTAATGTTATTTGAGGAGCAGAAAACCGAACCCACGTTCCTTACAAGTCCAGCCCGTTACCACTACAGTACATAATACATGTACTTTTGTGGACTGAGCATGTGACATATCTCGGTTAGCTCAATCGGTACAGCACGAGACTTGTAATGTCTCGGGGCGTACCATGTTGGGCCCAAGATTTATAGAAGTCCCTAAGGGTTTTCATCGCACATGATACAGCTTCGATATAGAGTTCATTCCACACTTTCTTCTTTGGTTTGGAGTGAATTGTTTCTGCTTCCTGCGTAAATTATCTACAGTAGATTTAACTATTCACACGAGTTTTATCATGTAATTTTCAATATCATTCATAGAGTTAAGCATAGACGGGTGGAATTCCAAAGATTCTTTTCTACTAGTGGGAAGAGTAGCAGTGAAAGGGGAATTCAGAGTAAAAATCCAGAAAGAGTGTTATTGCCAAGATGTTAAAACTGATAAAAACATCTGTTTTGTTGATTCAGTGTTGGTGGGAGATCAGTGTGCGGGTGGGAGATCAGTGTGCGGGTGAGAGATCAGTGGTGGCAGGGTCCGTATATTATTACATATACGGACCCTGACCCTGGTGGTGGTGGGAGATCTGGGAGGCGTTGAGATTCTTAAATCTCGTTAAAATTATTTTAGGACTGAATAACGATACAGTTTTAAAGAATATACGATCACATTAGTGTGTAATGAAGGTGTTTTCCAATCGAGTACGGCCAATAAACACGTCCACCATAATGTGTGATTTGAAATGTTGGAAGATTGTGCAGCAAAATTTATTAATACATCATATTAATTCACTATCATTGAATGTACTTCTATCGGCTCTTCCAAATATCGAGAAATACAAGGAACACAATTCGACTTATAAGACATCCACGTTTTAATCCAGGATTCCCTAACAGAAAGACTGTAGTAGATCTACTGCATTCTGCTAAGCATGATAGCTAAACATTCTCTCAACAAATAAACTATGCAAATCTTATATAGCATCAAGGTCTTTCAAACAGTATTTACTATTTGAAAGACCTTGATAGCATACGGGTATTCCAAAAAGTCATAAATTTGTCAATTGTTTCAATACCCCCATAACCTCGTGGTAGCTTTAGGTTGGTATAATAATTGAAGCATTATCCTGAATAAACCCTGTTAGCACTTTTGTTTAAAAAAGAGTCAATAGAATATGATTTAAATACGAAATATAGCCTATATGCCTCGTTTGGTTTAAGAAGGGAGATTACCCCTCTAGAGACAATCACTCTATGAATAGGAGTTTCGTCCCTTAGACTTCCTGGCAGCACCGCAACAAAATGTAAACAAATATTCAACCGGACATACAGGTAAATTAACTTTTGCAAATAAGACTAACTAGCAAAATTCCGAAGTTAAACAAAAACTTTGTAAATGTATAATGATAATGAAGTGTATGTATATGAACAATTGTGTTTACAAACGTATAAAATAGCTTACTTTTTGAATTTAACATGTTTTCGCGACCTATCTATCTCTAGATCTACTGTCACTACTGTCACTTCACACCTGTCTTTCGAGTCTTATGGACAGGAGTGCGTGCCATCAATTTAATGAAAGTAAAACATTCAAATACTACAGGCAAAGTTCCCAATATATAGTGTAAGAGTGAAAATAAAAGCCATCAGTTTGTAAACTTTTGTAAAATATAGTAGAAAAGAGAGAAAGGTAAAAGCGGTAGAAACATTCCTTAATAATCTAGTAGTTTAATTCAGAAACAGCCTGCTTGAAAGAGTTCAAACTAGGCATAGTAGGAATGTGATGAGGCAGACCATTCTTGTTCGCAATGGTTTCAACGTAATTACATGTAGATGTAGCAAGTCTTTTCAAGATCTAGCAAAGAAGTTTGTCTGCAGGATGGTAAAAGTGTGAATTTTTTAGGATATCTTGGTTAAAACGTATTTTGTATGGACCACTTGTAGCGTTAAGTTTATAAAAGAGCAGTGTCATTTCATTCGGTTTACCTGTGGTGTCAAAACTTCACTCTCTAGACGTTTTACCCATAGTCATTTAACCCCAGGGTTAGCCCAACAAATTGTGAGCCAGGGCTTTTTGTTATATAGGACGGCCGCCCTAAAGACAGACATCTATGTAATATCAATTTGTAAAATCGGTCGGTCTTGTAGTCGAAATATTGAGGCTAACCCCAGGGTTTACTTAAGTCAAAAAAATTTGTCCATCACATTGCTTATAGAATATATCTTATTTAAACTTTGAAGTATATTGCTTTACCTGGATACATGTATAAAAGTGAACTGTACATGTAATCACTATTTCTCTTTATATTAAATGACCAGTCACATCTGCAGACAATTTGGTAAAGTAGATTCTGGGCCAAAAAAGTAGATTGTAATTATTTAAAATTGAATTAGAATTATAATTCACATACTATGAGAACCCCATATGCACACTGAAGCAGATTTTGCCACTCAACAGACACATTTACACATTTTAAAGATGCCCCTTTTTCACTCACTGTAGTTATCTTCATTATGGTCTATTATACTACACAGCGGCAATCCGGATTCGGTTACCTAGACTTTTGGTCTAGGTAACTGGCACTACATTATATATAGGCTTAAGTGGGCTCATTCTTGAAAACATGAGAGTTTCACAGATATCATATTAATTTAGAGTCATGATGTGTTTGGCAGTTTGTGTGACGTACACTGTAATTACAGCAAAAAGAATCCTCCAAAAGGCTTTTTTTTCACAATGAAATGTTTCAAATAAGGAAGGGAATTGTTGTAGGATGGAGTGTTGAGCTCAAAAGAAGCCACTCATGATAATAGCTCATTAATTTTATTTCTTCAAACAATGCAGAATTCTGGATTTCTAGTAAAATGTTTTAGAGTTTTTATACAATGTCTATTGGTACTCTTCCTTTGCAAAATAGAAAGATCAATGTGAGTGTGGTTACAGGAAATTTTCTATATTTGTATAGAATAGGTACTGTGACTTAAACATATAGTGGGAAGCTTTATTTATATTATCTAATGTGTTGTTACTGATAATAAGTGAAGTACTATGAACATATTTTAACATAGTTCAGATTTATTGGTCAGTCTATAGCATTTACAATGAAAGTGAAAAATATGGCAGTATCATTGAATGTAACCCACTAAACACTGTGTTTTACAATTATCTGATTAGAAAAAGGTTGTTGATGAAGTTCAAATACAAAATTATACCCAGCTTTTGCATTTAATTTTTGTATGTGTATCATGTATATTTGTAGAGATCATATGCAATAATATTATATTGCTTGGAATTGTCAGATAAATTAATTAACATTGATTACCATTTCCTCTCAGCCAATAGAGTTGGCTGAGTATGTTGAAAGGTAGCTACTTTTTCTTTTTTTTATTGCCCCATCTGTTTAGATTGTTTATAGTCCCCCTGTGAACTTGACAAGACCCCTTTTTTATCTTGATCATCAGATGCTATCTCTTCAGACCTACAAAAATGTGCCAAAATCCCTTATATCCCTAGCATTTGTATCTGCCAGGTAATCATCAGCATGGAATTGTATCAATAAACACCTCCCTGATAAATGATCCATCTGATCGGACATTAATAGCCCTATCAAATTACTGGCACACATCTCTACAAGGTCAATATAATTCTCCTAGCAATCTGTTTGAGCATTGCTGCAGTAGTATAATGATAATAAACAATATTAAAAATTCTCTTGATTTAGGAAATTTAAGTGAAACTATTATAACAGATAAGTTAAAAGTGTAAGATATAATTCGTTTTCCATTTCCTTAATCGTATATAATAATAATAAAATGAATTTTTAAGCACATACAAATAATGTACATTATTTTGTATATATCGATAAATGTCTCTTTTGTTCATTAAATGCCTATACAAGAACCTTTTGTAATAAATTGCAATCCACCCAAAATTTGAAAAAACTTTATTTTAAACTGTTTACTTCACCAATGTTACTGGTTATTACTTCAATTTGTACCTGAAACTGTGAGTTTTTTTGCAATTCTCAATAGGTTGTTCAAAATTGCACCTTAGTTTCAAAAAGAAACGCATGGCAAACTTTCGTGGTGGTTTGAAGGAATATATTAGACATTATAATTTTATAAAGTAGTATAAAGACTACTATCTTTCATGACCAACTCAGTTTATGAACGCTGTGAGCTTCTGTTAGCAGTACCATAATTGAAAGAATTTAAAATTCAATATAAATAATGGAATGTCTATTCGCAAGAAGTAACAGAATATTTCATTTTTTGTTACCCTGCATTTCTTTTTCCTTTCAATATATAATCAAATTATATTAGTTCTCATCCATACTGTGGTATATTAGAAAGGTTGACTGGGGAGCATGACTTTGTGACAGGTCATACTTCCTATTTTCCATAGTAAAGCAAAAGGTTTCTATAAAAATTTTAACATTTTAGGAAACAAGGGGAGGCATATTAACTACATAATGTTAAATTTAATATAAAGGGCTTTTTAAAAAAAAAGATGGGGAAGGGTAAAGGTCTTATATTTAGGGGGAAAATAGCTCAGCCAATATATTAAGAGGAACAAATAAGCCAAGTTTAGGGTGAAAATGTATGATTTGAATGAAATTTCTGAGAGGAAGATACCTGTAAACAGTTTAACTGTATAATATAGAATGAAAAATGGTTAGGAGTTGGGGAATGCATTTGGGGTGATAGTAGAGCGGGAAGTAATTGTTTAAGTTTGTAAGCAAGTGTGGGAGGACTGTAAATAATAACAGAAGCAAGTGGTTGTATGCCTGCACCAACAGGTGCAGCTTTACAGTAAATTACAGTGCAACATCAGATATACAGAGTTAGGTGATGTTTTACCTTAATCCTTCTACCTAGTGCCAAGTGGAAGTAATTATGCCATAGTCTAGATGATTAGTGTATTACAAGTCAGACTGCTGCATTCTAAAAAGTTTGTGGTCAGAGGCCCGGCAGGAAAATACGAAATGAATTAAATGGTAAATTTGGACCTCCTGTAGATTGAATTATTATACTGTTGAACCTGTGTTGATGATCACCTCAGTAGATGCCAGTGCTAAAACATTCCAGGCTTGTCTGCTTTTAGACAGTGATGATTGTATTGAAAACCTATTAAATTTAAATTGTATCAGTGAAAAGCACTGTCTGTGAAATATTGTGCACTTTTGTACAGGAGAATATTATCCTACCATACTTACTTTATGCCCTCAAGAAACCTTGGATTGGAAAAGTTTGTAAGATATAAAAATTTGGTTATTCTGCAAAATATAGTCAGACCCGTGGTAAATAGCCAGGGATTGGACAAAATCATTGAACTTTAAAATACATGTAGATGCCTTTATACTTTGAAACTCCTGAAGGCTTAGTGGCTTCTATAAATCCAGATAACCATTTTCACAGGTTGAACTGTACATTTTTGTAGTAAAAAAAGCCAAGATTATGCTTGTCTGTTGCATGCTGTGAAATTATTAAAGTATTTTAAGATAATGATCTCACAAGTTTTCTGCACAGTCTTTGCTAGATGGAAAATGTATTTAGTTGTATGCAAGGGATTATTAGTTACGTTGGTGTGGAGTAATATTTGTTGGGGCGGATATATCGCACAATTTTTGTCTGGTTTTATAAATGGAATATTTAAACAGGCTGGAAAAAAAAGGATTTGTTTTTTTAGAGTTCAGAAGTAGGAAACAGCAAAAAATCAGCAATTTCAGTTTGCCTCATGAGCTGTTATTGCGGGTCAGTTCACATTTACTGTGTCCGTTTGTTTGTTTTTTAACATTACGCTTGTCCTGTTAGAAGTTAATGAAACTTGGTATGAATGTTCCTTGAATGGTCCATGCAGAAAATTAGCATGACAATGGAATGGAAACTACTGTATTTAAATAGTAAAAAAATGTTCTTGTCTGATACAGGTAATTGAATTTTAGTGGCATTTTGTTGAAATGTTCCATCCTCAGGTGTAAATAAATGTGTTTGTTTCTGATCACCCAACTGACTATAACTATTTACTGCCAACTTCAAACTTTGTTTTATAAGAAAATGATCAAATTTTCAAGTGCTGTTACTGAGAGCAAAAAAAGTAAAATAAAAAAATGAAAACATTCTGATTAAATGACAAAGGAGACTGGACTGGACAAATATTTATTTGTTAAGCCACTTGTCCCAGTAAAGGTAACTTGCATCACAGCGGAACTGTAATAACAGATTATTATAAGTCGTCATTGCAGTCTGTAACGTTTGATTTTATCAGATATATAGACTGCTGATTTTATAACCAATGGAAATGATTTTCTATTATTTTTTCAATTGTTCTTCACAAGTTCACATCACATGATAACAGTTGCTAGGGCCTCTTTCTATTGAAGAAGATGGTAACATGTCATTAAAAATGAAATATAAGTCAGAAGGTATCCAAGCAGTGAATGAGGCCTGTCAGTTATAATTTGTAACCATGAGATCACAGTAGTAATGTTCTGTGTCTGCTAGATGCTCGAAATTCAGTGTCTGAGAGAGGACGAAAGTCAGTGTCTTGAGAGAAGATTGAAATCTTTGTCTTAAAAGAGGACTGATTCATCCAGGTGAGGATTATTTTTGATAAATGTTGTAGTCATAGTGTTTTAAAGGGGTGTTTATTTTTGGCAATCTACATTTTGCCAGTTTATTTTTGTGCTACTTTTTGCATGGGATTAAAAATCTACTGATATTCTACAACAAAGACAAAGATTGACTCTCTTTAAGGTAAGAATTTTCTGTCTTCTTTGCTTTAACTCTTACCTCTGTGACTAAGTTTCTGATATGGATTTATCAATCTGCACATTGATACCTTTAATTTTTCATACAGGTCCCAATATTTGTAATCAGTCATTTTGACGAAATGCTCTGCAAAGGTTGTGCAAGATTTCATATTTTGATATGTCCAAAACAATATCAGAATGTTTGGCTGTTTTTCTTTTTAATGCTGTAACATAGTGGAAACAATCAACATGACACTGTGTTCTCTTATCCAGTGACATAACAAAAGAAGATACAAAAATCAGTTGCATTGTATGTACAATGTATATGTCAATATGTGCTGCTGAAGAAAGGTGTTTGTGTAAATTAGAAGACCAATCTTAATATTTCTGACATTGTCTTTCAATTATTCGTCTGTATGGTTGAATTATTTTAACATGTTTAAAGTCCCATTAGCACTTTAGACACTTTAGATAATTTATTTATCGGTAGAATGATGATAGAATAGTCTTTTTTATTTTATGTTTTTCGGTGTTTATCGAAATATAAAGGTGGATTATTTCCCGATAAACTCACTGACCACTAGGAAAATTATCAAAATCTGTTACCCGGATTAATGTAAAAATTATACCAAGCGTACTGATGCTGGAAATATATACGATACGCCCTTAAATGATCATCTTTGCGATGCTTTTGGTGATGTTTCCGCCGTCCGCCCCCCCCAAATTTTGTTGAAATAAACCCAACAAAATTAGTTTTAGACATAAAATAAACAGAAAAATTGTTGGTATCAATGTAACATGTATAAAATCACGATAATTTCACTCATGAACACCAAAAGTTATTTAGAAAATATCACTTTTAGTGCCCACTCGAAGAATTATAACGTGATATTACACCGAAAACAACAATTATCCCCTATATAACATGTATAATTATAGTCATAGAAAATGTTGACATATACATTTCTCCTTCTACATGAAAAAGAGTTGTTAGACAGCATTTCTAATGCAATATCAATTTGAAAAGATACTGTGCATTAATATTTATACCATCGTATTTTCGATTTAAAAAGCAACATTGGGAATGTTTTTCATACAAATAATGGTCAACTGTTGCAGTGTGCCTGAAAGATATCTTTCTTGGTATTATAAAAGCTATAAATAGTTTTACATCTAAAGTGGTAAGGGGACTTTAAATTACAGAAATATTCTTCAGTATCAGCATCCTGAGCTGATGATTTAAACTTCAGTATAATTTGCAGGATTTAATTTACCAAGTATATGTTAGTATTTATCATGATTATTTGTACAATTCTTTGGAAAATAGAAAGATTGATGGGAGGGTAGTGACAAAAATTTAATAGAACAGACTGGTAGGGATCAATATTATGAGACTTAATGGGAAGCTTTGCTTGTCATCAAACAAACACACCTTATTTGACACTTTCTTTTGTGCATTGTAACTGACTGTGGCCTAGAAGTGAATTGATTTCGGGTAACTGACATAAACTGTCCTCCATAAACAATGTATATTCTATGAAATTTATGAAATGAATTCAAGAAAAAAAACTGAGAAATAGAGCGATTTGAAGGGTTGACACTAGTCATAAATTATCATATATGTTCTAAACAGTAGCCGATGTTTTCGGCATGGTTAAATTAGTTTGAGCGCTAAAAGTTCAATTTAGTACACTCAAAATACTTAAAATTTTCTTCTCTACTGATAAACAAAAGCACTTGAATTTATCTGCCACACAAAATATTTCAATTTTCTCAGCACTTTGCTGTAGACTTTATGTACATACATCTATGTAAAAGACAAGATGAAACCTTAACAGCAATAAAAACATGAATTATATTGTTCTTTTTAGAATAAATTGAAAAACATGTATACCAATATCTCATACATTACAGAAATATTTTAGTAGAGGTGTAACACATGTGGAGGCCGTAATCAGTAATATATCTTGGAATTTAACAGTTTACTTTCCATTCATCACAGACTAGCAGACTTTTATCTGCCTGATAATTGACAGCTCCCAGGAACAGAGATATGGCAAAAATCAAGAATATAATGACTCATGTTTCATTTTATATTCACCATTCCCCTAGCTGCTGGCAGTAAATGATTCCACCTTTGTATTATAAAAGTGCAGAATCTGATCAACCTGTACTCTTGCAGTATGATCATGATCTGCACTGGACATTACTCATAGACACCTTCTTTGAACAAAATTAATTGTACAGTCCAAATGAAATGATGGACAAGTTTAGAAATTTTAAGGTATAAATTAAGGTTCTCATAAGATTTATCTACCCTGATAAAAGCATTATTTTGAAAGTGATGATTCTATATTATATTGATTGCACTTTGAAAGTGATGAGTCTATATTATATTGATTGCACTTGGGATGATATTGAACATTAGTTTACATGTTTCGGTGGTTTATTGAAATATAACAGTGGATAAACTCACTGTAAAACTCACTGATAAACTCCCCGATAAACTCACTGTTCACTCAGTGAAGATTATCATAAATTTCTACCCGGATTAACCGTCAAAATGTATACAGAGTGTGATGATTGCCGTAGACCATACAATGATGACGTCGTTAAATGACGTCATTTTTGCTATGCTTTCTAAAGACGTTTCCACGACTTTTGACATTTTATTGAAATAAACTAAACAAAAGTAGAGATTGAGACATAAAATAAACAGAAAATTGTTGTAATATTGGTGTAATATCACGATAATTTCACTCGTGAACACCAAAAGTTGTTATTTTCACTTGTGCTGTGCCACTCGACATCGTGAAAATATCACTTTTGGTGCCCACTCTGAAATTATAACGTGATATTACACCGAAACCAACAATTATCCTCTATTTATTTATAAGTTTTAGATCATTTGAAGATCTATAATATTAGGCTGAAATTCTTTTGTTCCTTAAGTATATTCTTCTATGTGTCTAGCAATGTTTTAACAGTGCTTTAAACAAGGGTATGTGTATCATACCTGCCTGGACCATCATTACAATTGATTGATAATTCACAAAGGCAATAGATAACAAGCAGCATCATACATGACTGATACAGCCACTTAGGGAGGTGACATCACTTTAATACAGGTATATTTCATACAAGAAAGTCTAATTGGGATGTCAATATTGGCTACTTTAGACAGATGACTGCTTATTTGAAGTGATCACTAACACAGCTTCAACTGTTCATGTATATAAATCGCTGTAAAATAAACGCAACACATATCTTTATTGAATATTCCCCCAACATTTATATTTTTGTTTTACTGCGCAATCGTATTTGAATAATATTATTATTTATACATGTAAAATATTACTATGCCACTAAAATTTATTGAAATCATCGCACCGTGACACCTGACTGGCACATTAATAGAAAAAGCACGCTTTTGCACGCCCGTGGAAATTGAGTAAATTATTTTTAAAAAATCGATAATTTCTTGACCAGTTACGTTTTTACAATTAAAAACCCCCCCCAAAATATATTTAGCTGACACAAATTGTATTTTGCAAGACGACTTCTCGGATAATTTGCGAAATCGGCTGTCGGGAACGAGATATTGACAATGTGTGAAAATTGAACCTTGTGGGTAATGAACTTTGACATTATGAAATCCGGGTTATCTGTTGTTATATTTTAATGAAATTTACACAGTATGTAGGTAAGGTACCAATGAAATGAAATAAACTCGTTATTTATCATTTGAATTGTTTATTTTCAAATTATATGTGTTTCCCCAACTGTTGCGTTTATTTTGCGGTTCGGTGTATATAAATAGCTGTTGTTTCAGATACAGTCATGTGCTTTAATCACAGTAAATTCTCCCAACATTTATATCAGTTTTTGTTTTTCTTTGAATCATTTGTGCACACAGCAAGCACTTATATTAGTTCCCACACTTAGATTTATACATCAGTCATAACAGCTGGAAAGAGAAACATATTTCATGTTGTGGCAGAAATATTTACAAGGAAAAAGTAAATAATCATAAAACAGAGGTAAAATGTTTATACATATCTTGCTTAGTTTTATGATTTTGAAGATTGTTTGATAAGATAAGAGGAAAAAACACGCCAGACTGGCATGTAGTTGAAATCCTGTCGGAGGCTTCATTATACATACAATCGTTAAATGTATGTTTCACTAGAGCTGTCATAGTGAAAGATTATTGTGGTCTCTTACTAAGATCAAATGCTTTATTTCAGCTCTTGAAATGGTCACATTAAGTTGTTCTGCTATTTTTTCTGCTGACCGGAGCTGTAATTTATCAAAATTGGTCAAAAATTGAATGCAAATTTTGGTGTTATTTCTTCTTTGTAAAGTACAGTCAAACCTCAGTACTGTTAAAGACCATCAACTGTGTATAAAGTAGAAGGAAAACAATGCACTGTTTATTTAATGCAAAAGAATATATCAGCATCTGGCCACTAGTTGTTCTTCCAAAGTTTGTCTATAGGTTTAAGATCATTCAATATGATAGGTCATATACTACTGGGCCAAGAGGCTATGATTAGAATGGAAACACTACTAGACGAAGAGGCTGTGCTTAGTAAGAACACACGGGGCCAAGAAGCTGTGACTCATTAGGACACACAAAGAGGCTTTAACTTAGTAGTAAGTCACTAAGGACACACATGCTACCAGATGAAGAGGCTATGACTCGGTAAGACACATGGCTGAACAAAGAGGCTATGACTATAGTTAAGACACACTGCTGAGCCAAGAGGCTATGACTATAGTTAGGACACACTGCTGAGCCAAGAGGCTATGACTGAATCAGAACATCCACATGAACAAGAGGTAACATGACTCGTTAGGCACACTATCCAGGGCCAAGTTGCTATAACTGGTTAGGACACACGCCTGGAACGTGCGGTTATGAGGCAATGTCACATTACAATACACTATTGGGAAAGAGATTATGCCTACCGTAGTTTAGATAGACTACTAGGCAAATGGGCAACTAGGTTATAACTAGTTACAGCATATAACTTGGCAACTAGGTTATAACTAGTTACAGCATACAACTTGGCAACTAGGTTATAACTGGTGACAGCATACAACTGGGCAACTAGGTGATAACTGGTTACAGCATACAACTTGGCAACTAGGTTATAACTGGTGACAGCATACAACTTGGCAACTAGGTTATAACTGGTGACAGCATACAACTTGGCAACTAGGTTATAACTGGTGACAGCATACAACTTGGCAACTAGGTTATAACTGGTGACAGCATACAACAGGGCAACTAGGTTATAACTGGTGACAGCATACAACTGGGCAACTAGGTGATAACTGGTTACAGCATACAACTTGGCAACTAGGTTATAACTGGTTACAGCATACAACTTGGCAACTAGGTTATAACTGGTTACAGCATACAACTTGGCAACTAGGTTATAACTGGTTACAGCATACAACTTGGCAACTAGGTTATAACTGGTGACAGCATACAACTGGGTGACTAGGTTATAGCTGGTTACAGCATACAACTGGGCAACTAGGTGATAACTCAGGTTACAGCATACAACTGGGCAACTAGGTTATAACTGGTTACAGCATACAACTTGGCAACTAGGTGATAACTGGTTACAGCATACAACTTGGCAACTAGGTGATAACTAGTTACAGCATACAATTTGGCAACTAGGTGATAACTGGTTACACCATACAACTGGGCAACTAGGTGATAACCAGTCCTGTTACAGCATGGGCAACTAGGTTATGACTGATTTTAATATGATCAAATTAACATAACTGAAATCATTTAATATCTTATAATATAAAACTGAAAAGAATGGAACAATATATATCATTTGCTAACTGAAGTGTTGACCCAACTTTACCAAGCTTTTGTTGTATTGTGGTTATTTGAGCTTAATCTTTTAGAATGTAGAATAGCTTCTGATATGTAAAAGAAGAATATTTTGGCGGGGAAAAGTTGGCAAACAACTGTAGCCTGCTTAAACAGTGATGTATATCTGATGCTTAATGATACAGAAATGTTTTGTAAATGTGCATTGCCAAGAAAAAATGAAAGCTTAGGCTGGATGAGAGTTTAGTTCCAGAAATTGAGCTTCAGGTATACTATATTAATTTATGAGTAAAAAAAATACAATCAATGGATACAAAGAAAAAACTGCACTTTTGACAGCTATGTAAAAATTCAGAAAGTCAGTAGTAATAAGTTTCAAAGATAAAAAAAGTCTGTTATGCTATTTACATGTAGTATTTTGAGAATACTTATGCGTTTGATAGTATATATTCACTTCATCTTGGGGTTGTGGGTTTGAAAACCATTATGTAATAGTCATTGTTAGCATTCACTTAACTGTACATCACTTTGAGAAGTAATCCATAGTCTTGTTTTATTTCAGTATGGGTTTGTTTGATGATACAGTGCCTTTCAAAGGGCAGAAATACAAAGATCTGAAGAGCAACTGTGCAAAGAAAGGTGTTTTGTTTACTGACCCTGTGTTTCCCCCCAGTGGAAGATCTTTGTATTACAGTAGGGCAGCTCCTTCTGATGTGGTATGGAAGAGACCAGGGGTAAGTGACCTCATCATCATAGTCATCATCATCAGCAGCAGCATCATCATCATCACCATTATCATCACAATCATCACCATCATCATCACAATCATCATCATCATCATCATGATCATCCGTGAGCAGATATAGCAAACACTGCAAAGAGTAGGTGTTAAAAACAGAATGACTGATGAATTCCATAAGGATAAACCCCAGAAGTTGACAGTTTCAGCTTAATCTGACAAAAAGCTGGCCTATTATATGAAGGGTCAAAACCAACCTATGAATTTTACAGGTCAAGTTTGAAACTTGGTAACAAAGGGTAAGAAAAGATTTTAGGTTAACAGGCCAAATGAAAGAAAGTTCTTTTAAGCGTAATAGGGGTCAAGTTTTGTGCCCATTCATCATGAAAATAGGCCAGAAGATTTGTCATGATGATCTCTAATTTTGATTTCCTAATAATTTTAACAGAACAGAACATTGTATGTAGTTTATTAGACTTACTAAGCTTTTAGTTTAGCTAGCGCTCCCTCCTTTGGGTTTCTATATTGTATAAATTTCTCTACTTAGCCTCTAACTATTACATATAGCTTGTCTTCTTTTATGATGCATTTCAATAGCAATATTTTTACAATACATTTTTCAATAATACTTCTTTGGTGAAATTTTGTAAAAACACATTCAGGTTTAAATAAGACGGTTGTACTGGTGTACTGGTGTACGTTGTATGGTCTTTGTGGAATTAAAAAATCTAACCTAAGAAAAACAAGCTCACATAAATTTTGGTAGTATTGTTTTATTTCAAATACAGAACAATTCTACTATTAATGACAATAAAAAGTTGTTAATGCCACAAAATATCAAATTATAAATTAAAATCTACTTATAAATAAATAGGCAATTTAATAAATTCGCTTATAATGAAAAATATCATCATAAATATTAGTTCCATTGTACAAATATATTGTTATGCTGTATTTTTTTGCATATAAAGCAGTTGCTTGCTGTCGTCACAGGCCCTATTTTTATGTCGAGAATGAAAAACACACAATTCCGTTTTATCTTTAATGTCCCTTTTTTCACCGTGGAAAACCACACAGTTTAACAATTCAACAAATATGAGTAAACCGTTATCCGTAAACGTAAACTTTTTAACAACAATATCGTTTCTATTATTCTAGTGGATAACCACTGTTATGTGTTCACTTGGAAATCCAAATCTGATCTTTTTCAGCTTTTCTGAATTCAAAATTAAATACATCTTGCCAGAGTTTTGTTAAACCAATCAAACTAACCCTTATAAAAGTAATTAACAATTTAACCAATTAAGTTTCAGTATGAATATAAAGTATATGTAACATATGTCTTAAAGTCTGTCAAGTTGTGTTAATGTAAAATGCAATATTCACTGTTATCATATTTTTGACTGTTTTTGCATTTGATATTTTTGTGCAAATTCATGTTCATTTCTAAATACATGGTATAACATTCCATATTCTATACAACTACTCATTCCTCTCAGCATGAATAAGCATTGAAACTCTAGTCAGTTACAGCTAATATAAACATACATAAAACATGTACATAGCAAGAAGACAGGTGTTAGTTGTCAGGATTCTTGAGTCCAGATAAAACAACATATGAACATGGAATCTAAGAGTGCCTCAATCATCCACATGTATATTTTAGCTTATGATGATGAAAAGCCTTCTTTATTTACATGTATATACAAACATACTTGAGGAACAGTGCCAGAAGATTGATCCCAGTTAGGGTCAAATGGTAATACACTGTAGCAGTTCTGAAGAAAATGTTGTTCATGAGGCTGAGCATTGAGGTCAAGTTTGATGACTAAGTCCAATGGTTATATGTTGGTAAAATGTCTAGATTAAATGTTAAAAAAATTTCATGTTGATCATTTATAATGGCATTCCAGCAAGACTAAGTCATTAATAAACAACTATAAGTGCAACATACAAGAACCATTACTTTCTCTCCAGTAATTGTCTCCCTTTGAAAATCTTACAATCTATGTCTACCAGCATGTGACATACACTCTTATTATATGATAAAACAAAGGTTTTGAAAGTTACCGTTGAAGAGTCAGACTGTAGTGTTGCCTTTTACTTCATATTCAGTAGCCTCCTTGTACAAGCCTGGCAGATTTTTGGCTGCACAGTTTTAATGAAGCTGAGTTCATCATTATGCATGCTTCAGACATGCTACTGAAGTATAGAACTGTTTGAATTATTATCTACCTTTTGCTTCTTTCAGAATTTGTACCAGTAATAAAGCTGCCAGAAGTTTTGCCAAGAATTTTAACTAGTAGTTAATATTAAGAACTCCCTGTAGTTTAATGACAGCAAAGCGTAAACTTAATTATTTCCTCTCCAGTATTTCTAGATTTACACCACTATTATCACATAAAATGTTAATGAACTTACAAAATACATTAAATTTGTAGTGATTGTAAATTGTAATAATATTTTTTTCAGGAGATAGTTGGCAACCCAAAGTTCTTTGAAGCGGGCGTAAGCTCTGATGACTTTTCCCAGGGATCTCTTGGCAACTGTTGGTTTGTGGCTGCATGTGCATGTCTAGCTGAAGATTCCAAACTGTGGAAAAAGGTATGAAACTTTAGGTGTAAGGCCTTTTATTCTTTCTCAAAAAGACTCTTAGCTCACCTGGCACAATGCCAGCAGCTAAGACCGCTCACCGTCATCATTCTGTCCATCCACCATTTTCTTCAAACGTCACATTCTCCTCTGAAACAGTTTAGTTAATGTTGATGGAACTTGGCAGGGATGTTCCTTGCATGAAGCTCTACCAAACTCATTAAAAAAATCCATTCTATGTAGAACTGCGGTTGCCATATCAGGGCTCGACTTAGGACTGAAAACTTGATTGGACCTTCGGTCCACCTCATCTAGACTTCACTTGGCCCGAGGTCAACTGACCTGGACCAAAATATTTGTATCATAAAACTATTAATTCACTATGCAAAAACATGTTTAAAAATAACGTGACTTAGTGGAGTTTTGAGTGAAAATATCGATCGCGGGACTATCGCGTTTCTCTTCGTATTTCTGAGGGACTTTTTATACTCATGTAATTAAAATGTTGATAAAATACACCTGTAAAAGCGATCTGTTACAATTAGATTCTTTGAATCCCAAGGATTGATTCACACATCGCTGCCGCGGTATTCGCGTTTTTGATATCATCGTTTCAAAAAATTATTTTTATCTGAACCTCAATGTATATGTGAAATATTTATTTCCGTGAAATAACCGCCGTAATTGGTCAATGTTTATGCCAATAAATTTGAATTTGAATTGTTTATTTTCCACTGTGCATTTGTCACTCGTGGTAGGTGTGAAAAATATGGCCTGTCATAAAGGATGACAAAATTAACTCTTTCAATTTTGAAATTGTTTGCAAGTCCAAGCTATGAGATACCACTGATTGATGAAAGCAAAACTTATTTCTCTACATTAAGTAGTTCCGAATGTTGTTTTTTAAAACAAACTACCGGAATAATTTGATCTGTTTGTTACAAAATCGTCCAGTTTCAGCGTGTCCGTATTTCCTTTGCCATTTTTGTGCTCTTTTTCAGCAACTGTGACAGTCGATTTTTCAGTAACATTTTCTTATTTCATTTAAATGAATGACCCCCCAACCCCCAAAACCCCCCAAACGCGATATTTCTCCGTACTCAAGTCCCTCCAAGTTCTAGTCACGCTATTTGGCGCGATTGGAGGTGTATAAAACTCTATTTCATTGTTATAGATGGGTGTCGGTGACAAATCGAAAGGCGTTTTAATTTGTTCTAAAACCCTGACACAAAGATTTGTGCCTTGTCTCTCTTTTTGATGTGGACCGCGGACCAGCTTATGGACGGTCAGTTGGACCGTGGGCTTTTTAACTGGACACGGGCCAACGGTCCAGTGCTAAATCGAGCCCTGCATATCAACCAATAGGAAAAACATTAAAAATTTTCTTGTCACAAACCATTGTCCCAGGGCTTAGATATTTGGCATGTACTATTGTGTAATCCTCTACCAAGTTTGTTGAAATCGTGTCTCAGGGATAAAAATTGGCCCCACCCAGGGGTCACTTGTTTTACACGGAAATGTATAAGAAAATTCTTGTCAGAAACCAGAGGACCTAGAGCTAAGTGTACCAAATTTGTTCAAATCTTATCAAAAACATGAGGCGGTGGAGTCAGAAACTTGGTCACCAGGTCAAAAGAAAGGATAAGTTTGTGAAAACTGAATCACCACATTGTGTTTAGAGAGATTATTGTTATATACTTTCATCATATTCAAATCTGTTTGCCAATGTGTAGAATGTGCGGCTGAAAAAAGTATGTCACTCTTGTACATGAAGTTTTGTTTGTCTGAAACCGTTTGTCCGATACTGCAGAACAGTTTCATTATTATGTTTCTTGATTGACTTTATCAAAATTGTTTAACCAGTGGATTTGTTACTTTAATATAACAAGCTTAACCATGTGATCACTCTTTTTTACAACCATTGCATTAAAGTTTGCAAGTTTGCAAGAAAATATTTTATACTTACAATTTATTATGTACTGGGGTGTTTTGTGATGTCTCTGTCACATTGTCCTAAATGAACTATACTTCTAATGTTTTTGTATTTGTAAGGCAGATACAGGGGAAGCCTGGAACCTGTGTGTTGCGCAGTCTATCCATATACACAACAGTAGTGGTCACACAAGGCAAGTGACTGCGTAATACAGGCTTTTTAGCATTGAGTTTTGGCTCTCTCAGTTATCTAAAAGGTCAGGGGGTGGAGGGGCGGGGGCATAGATAATATTTTGAACAGCTGCTTCATCATTTTCAATTTCAACTACTGGTATCTCATCCACTGGTATTATTTTAGGGTCACTTGATTGTAATTCAGCAAATAAAAATTTACCTGACACATGTTTTGGATGCAGGTATGAAGAATAAGATGGAACCACCAGTGATGGTTTGTAGTCATATGTGTATGGTGTAAATGTAGCACCATCAATGTGACTTGAAAAGTTGTCCTCTATCTCAGATGCCAAGTCTTTCAAGTTTGGACATGAACGTGACAAAACATCTCTCCTATCAAGAACTAGAAACATTTTGTACTCGAGGTTTTTGTATTTTGTCAAGTCAGGACAGGAGCTGGATAATGGCACCTCGTAATTGGTGGTCTTTGTTAAGTTTATTCCCATTCTTGACTTGATCTACTTGTAATCTATAGTTTCAGGACATTTAACAATTATGCCAACAGCTGAACCAATGATTCCCTAATCAGACTCCAATAAGTTGGTCATGAAATGACAGCTTGTCAGGATGTTTAGATGATTGCTACTCTGCAGTGTGATCTCTAGATGGAAGAATTTTCCATAATGGCATCGACATAAATCTCTAGCATGAATCTTTGGTTTTCACTTTAATCTCTGGATTTTTACTTCAGCGAGGTCTTTGGATTTCTCTGTAATCTCTCAATTGTTATTTCAGCAAAGGCTTTGTTTTTCTCTGTAATCTCTCAATTGTTATTTCAGCAAAGGCTTTGTTTTTTCTGTAATCTCTCAATTGTTATTTCAGCAAAGGCTTTGTTTTTTTTCTGTAATCTCTCAATTGTTATTTCAGCAAAGGCTTTGTTTTTCTCTGTAAACTCTCAATTGTTATTTCAGCAAAGGCTTTGTTTTTATCTGTAAACTCTTACGATTGTTATTTCAGCAAAGGCTTTGTTTTTTTCTGTAATCTGTCAGTTGTTATTTCAGCAAAGTCTTTGTTTTTCTCTGTATTCTCTCGATTGTTATTTCAGCAAAGGCTTTGTTTTTATCTTTAATTTTTCGATTGTTACTTCATCAAATTCGTTGGATTTCACTGTAATCTCTTGGTTGTAACTCCATCAAATTCTTTGGATTTCACTGTAATCAACCTTGGTTGTAACTTCATCAAATTTTTTGGATTTCATGGAGGTGTCTGAAGCGTAAATGTTCAAAATTAAGTGAGTTGTCTGGCTTTCAGTTTCTCTGGATTAGCTCAGATCTTATGATGATCTGATTCAATTCTTGTGACGAGCAATCTGTTTATCCTCTTGTTCTCTAGATGTTACCCTCTTGGTTAAATGAAATTTCTCTGGATTAAAAGTGATCTGTATAATGGCACTGTGATTTAACTGAGGGTCATCTTATAGATCACACTATTTTATGATATCTGATTACTTTAAAAATAATTTGATTTGGTCAGATCAGCACATAGTTCAAGTTGTCCCAGATTTGAGATGGCGGATTATGCCGAAATAAATTAATACAGTGTTAATGTATGTTTGTTATCTGTCGTATCTTTAGGTTCCAAATTGCTGCACAATGATTTATCCTCGTTTTTATATGTGTAAAATCCAAATAAATGCAATAGAATCTGTAATTGCCTCAACTGCCTGCTCCATGTTATGTCTTTTACTTATTATAATAATTCCATCTTGGTTCATTTCCTGCTATCTAAATGTTTGTGTTCTTTTTTGTGAAACCATGTATTTTGTTTGTCCATAGTATATTATATGATATTTATTATATAGCGAGAAGTATTCAGAATATACTGTCTGTATACACAGGTTTGTCTGTTATGTAGTTTAGTTTCCCATAAATAAATAGGTAACAAACATCAGTAAAAGATTGAAGAACGTGTGGAATCTGACAAAACTGTAAATCCTTCCTTCTGTAAATACTTTCTTCTGTTCAGCATCACTATGTGTTCATGTGTGATGAAACAAGAATACGAATTGCATCTTATAATAAATGTTTTGTCTTGTGACTGAGTATAAGCATTTTGTATTGTGCATAAATATTTATCTGGCATTCTCATTCTTTGCCAATATTTTCCAACAGTGAAAAGTTGTTGTTGTTTAGATTGATGGCTGTGTAAGTTTCAGACATAGATAATTAATTTACAGACATCATACTGAATGTTTGGTGGGTGGGGGAGTATTTAAAAAAAAAAAAATTGAAATGTATTTGTACAAAAGAAATTAGTGCATTGTATCAATGAAAATGATGCAGGAATCAATAATGTGCTCAATTAATGGCTTTAATTGTGCCACCAATGAACATGGTAATGAATAGTTTAGTCTTGAATCAGCCAATCTAATTTATTGAAAAATCATACATGTTTGTATATTTGATATTAAATACAAAGTGTTTCAGATATATTCAATATATCTGCATATATGTTATAAGTTATATAGATTCTTGACAGGGTATATGGCTTCATATAGCCTGTTTTAATTGATTTAACCCAATCCATCAGGTATCAAGCAAATTTGCTATTACTAAAAAAAAAGTTAAAAAGAAAATAGAAGAAATCTGCTCTGGAACTTGATTTGTTCATTAAAGTGACATTATGCGCATCTTACTGCACATAGTGTTTTTTGAAAAAAAATTTTATAATTGCAACTTTTTTGTAAATGCATAAATGAGAGAATTAATGATTATGCCAGATTAGTATGAAACTGGTCCTTTAGATATAAAAGAATTGGACTGAAAAAAACAAATATGATTGGGTATTTTCCATCTTGGTACAGATTTCAGCAGTGAGAATGGAAGCAACTGCATGCAGTTGTTCTTTTCTTAAATTGACCTCCCAGCCAAATAAGAAAGTCAAATTTGGAATTTATTTATTCCAATACTAGGGAAAGAGTTCTGGTCAGTATTGGGTTAAAAGCTATTATTTCCAATATTTTGTAATTCATACCATTTTTAGCTGGATTGTTACTTGAAAAAAATGCTCAAAAATGTTCAACCTTTTAATCCTTCAAATTTGTCCAAAAAACCTTTATATCAACTCTAAATGACAAATGAGACAAATTCAGATTGTACCGCCTTGATGTTCTTTGGAGTGAAGTACAACTCATGCCTGGGATTTCCTGGATTCTGCCGTTGTTTAAGTTGATTGATGTTGTATTGATTTCCCTGCCAACCGACAGGGCCCTTTGAATTTATGATACATTCCAATACAAAATGAATTCTTATAGCACCTGAAAAGGTTATACCAAGTATTGATAATAATAGCACTATTTTATGCCAAGAAACTAGAGGTATCACTGGACGTGATGAATACCCTGTCATAATGATCGCTGCCTGTCGGCTGGAGCCAGGCAGGCAGGCAGGGACCGAGGGAGACAGGACTATAATAAAATCTTTGCTTGAAGGATTTTAAAATAGCACACATATCTAGCACTCAAGAGATATTACAGGCAAAAACCCACATCCCTCCTAGAGGCGACGTTCAGTCTTGTACTCTGCAGGTTATGAAAATAACTAGTGCATACCATTGATGTTTGGACTCTAACTTTTCATATTGAAATTTTAAAATAATTAAATTAATTTTAGCACAGAAATACATGTCGCGGAAACTTTTATAGCTCAAAGGAAGGTCATATTAGAGTAAGGTAATGGTTCCTCTATGTCCCCATATATACACATTCGTGTCCGGACTGTAACTCTGTCATGCTTGAAGGATTTTAAAATAATATGGCACAAATGTCTAGCACATCAAGACGATGTGTCGCGTGCATGACCCACATCCCTACCTCAAAGGTCAAGGTCACACTTAGAGTTTATAGGTAATGGAATCCTGTATATATGCACACATTTGTGTCCGGACTATAACTTTATTATGCATTGAAAGATTTTAAAATAACTTGTGCACAAATGTCTAGCACATCAAGAGGATGTGTCGCGTGCAAGACCCACATCCCTACCTCAAAGGTCAAGGTCACACTTAGTGTTTAAAGTAATGGAATACTGTATGCATGATTACTCTGTCATGCATGGAAGGATTTTAAAATTACATAGCACATTTATTGAGCACATGGAGAGGACACAGACTGTGAGGCACCTCTTTCGGGGGCATTCGTCACTTGGGAGGGACAGCTCTTGTTTTGTATGATTATTATGCGAGTTTCAAAATGTTCAACCTTTTTTTGCTTTGGATATTGAACCAGTGTAACTATAAAACATGAACAAATGCATTGCGTATTTGTTCTTTGTAGTTACATATCATGAAAGGATTAAATGCTAATGGTATGAAGTTAAGTTTACTGATTTGGCCAGTTTGGCAGGAAATAAGGAATCCAGTGTAGCTCCATATACTTGTAATGGTGGATAAAAGAACTTTGTGAATATTAAAGCTTATTTGTGTTGGTGAGCAAGAATTGACAAAACTGTAGAGCGACATTCAGTTTTATACTCTGCAGTGAAAATAAATATTGATACTACCTGTATTGATGTTTACTCTCATTTATATGAACATTCCAAAGTTAATCATTAATTTAGAAATACATCTATTTTCTGTATATAGTTCAGACCAGACTAGTTAGGTTCACACTTCCTGTTTATGATTATACTAATATGACTAATCAGCTTATGACAACTTTAAATTCACATATTAACTCTTAAATGCAGTTTTTAGCTATGACTGATTAAAACAATTTGTAGATTTAGTTGGCAGGACACTATGAATCAGTCGTAGCTGGTAACGCAAGGGAGCTTGTAGCTTTGGTTAGCAGTTTTGCATGCAAGGTACTATCATGGACATATCTACACTAGACCACGTATGATTTGTTGATTCTCAAACATTCCAAATTCATATCTTTCAGGGGTGCTCTATGACAGTCAAGTAACTGATTAGCTTCTCTACTTTCTGATTTAAGATCAAATTATGCCACTCTTATTTGACTTTGAAAATTTGGTTTAATTTTAGCATGCAAAAGGCTTGTCGGATGTACTTGAATCTCTAGGACCACTTAGTAGGGTGATGTTCTACCACCTGAGCTACCCTACTGCTAGCAATATTTCAGGGCTCCCATTCATAATTAATTTAGGTACTATAGACAGCTGATGTGAAAGGACTTCATGCTGTTTCCATAAAATTACAGTTTTCTAGTTTATATCTTGAATAGTTATTAGCATTTTATTTAGCTGTTCAATATTGTTAAATAGGGTTGTTATTATTGACATTGTTTATTGTATTTACAGTCGAGACATTTGCTGATCACATATTTGATCTTAAATGCGTTTTTTTATTGAAAGGTAGTGCTAGTACCTTTTTAGGAGGGTAGACAGGAATGTGCTGTACCAGATATTAGCTACCATCAATACCTCATAGTGATTCAATAACTGAAAGTTGACATTCTGCAATAATAAAGACAACGTCTAGAATGTGTGTCTTAATACCCTTTTTAAACATATAATTTTATGTAACTAATATTTCATTGTTATTTGCATAAGTTATTATTATGCCTTCTATCCAAGGGGTATATTATTTTGCAAATGTTATTAGGTTAGTCCAATGGTTGGTCAGGTCTGTCTGTCAGTAGACCAGACCTTGTCTGACCAATAACTAGAGAACATTTTTGCCTAGGTTCTTCAAAACTTGTTAGGGTGGTTGGAAATGTCAAGTAGATGAGCCCTATTGATTTTGAGATCAAAGTCTAGGTCCCAGTGACCTTCAGTGGAAAAAACTTGACTGATCAATATCTTGAGAATGCAGTGACTAAAGTGTCTTTGAACTTTGTAGGTAGGTTGGTCATGACCAGTAGATGACGCCTATCAATTTCAGCTTAACAGGTCTGAGGTCAAGGTCACAGTGACCTTTAACAGAATTTCCTTATTGGCTGCGGTCAGGGAGGGGGATGGGGGTTAGGGTGAGTAAACCTTTGATAAACATCTCTTGTTTAAGTATTTGTTTGTCATAGTATATACTGGATGTGTTATTACCTTACAGGCGTCTGGTAGTGACATGGAGGCAGAGCTATCATGTGGTCTGGTCAAAGGTCATGCCTATAGTGTAACAGCTGTGAAGAAGATCAAGCTTGGAACAGGACTGTTCTCAATATTCGCACGAGATTTCCTACAGATGGTTAGATGCCGTAACCCTTGGGGTGGTACAGAATGGAAAGGGGCATGGAGTGATGGGTAAGTAAATGTAGAAACAGGGATGAAATTATAACATTAAGTAGTGAAGAATTCCAGATTAATGCAATTGAAGCAAAGTAAACATACTGGTATGTTTGTAAAAATATACTTTATTGGTTTCAATCCAACGGGTTTGCAGCTTCTCAGAGAGAGTTTCTACTATGTGAATAAATTTTGTCATTTTAAGAGATTTTTACAATGATGAACAGTAGTTTAAATGTTGGAGTAAGATAAAAAAATTGTGTAGTTCATAGATAGTGACTGAATGGTATTGGAGATGTATTCTAAAGTGTTTATAAATGGTTTTCAACCATTTTTGTATTTAGGTCAGCAGAATGGAACAAGGTTAGTGACAGCCAGAAGAAGGATCTGGGACTGACATTTGATGACAACGGAGAATTCTGGTACGTGGTAAATCCATAATTTTCATATCTCAGACATTCAGCATAAAAATCATACATTCAGTGTAGGATTTATGTTTTTAATGACACTTGGCCTTCAATTCTAAGTGTCTGTTCTAAATGTTCACTCACAACTAGTTCAGTTATTTGAATATACTTAAAATTAGTTTTCGTTTTTCTTTTTTTGTACATGAATGTATAAATTTTTTTTTTTATTTTGGCTGAATACAGGAACTGTTATATGCTTTATAAAAAAGTTTGTTTTTAGGACAGCTGTTAAAAGTGATAGGTTTCCTTTATAAACTTTCTTGGAAGAAAATATAAGATATTCTAACACAAGCGGCTGCTTTTCGTATATAAAAATATAGGGAAAGCCTGTATTTTATTTTACGATAAAATACAGCACGTTTTTCCAAGGACAATGTGCCTTAAATGATGTAACGATGTGATGTATGTAAACAAGTGTGTCCAATAGTATCTCACGTTTTAAGGTTACAATGATGTACTACTATGCGTTAAATGAAGTTCGGGATTGTTTTCAAAGAAAATAACGTGTAAGAATCAAAATAATAAATTGTTCCCTATATTTTATCGTTGAATAAAATACAGTCCGTCATTTGGATACGTAAAATTAAATCACTCGTTCTGCGCACTTGTGATTTAATTACTATGCATCCAAATTTCTGACTATTTTATTCAACGATAAAATACAGGGAGGCATTTATTATTTCTTAAATATATAACACTATATGAAATTGTATTTTTCATGTTTGTTTCAGGATGGCATATATTATTTCTTAAATATACAACACTATATGTAATTGTATTTATCATGTTTGTTTCAGGATGTCATATGAAGATTTCTGCCATTATTTCACTAGCATGGACATCTGTCACATGATCAACATGTCCTTCTTCTCCTTCAAGAAAACATGGCGGGAAGAGAAGGTGAATGGTATATGGAAGAAACCAGACCGGGCAGGTGGTTGTGGGAATCACTCAACATTCCTTAATAACCCTCAGGTGAGTCATGTATTCAGATGAATTTGCTAGTTAAAGTAATGTCTATTTTACTTCACTGTAGTTTCTTCAGTTTCTTAGTAATTCTTGAAGCAGTGAAAAGTATTTAGGTTAAACTACTGGCCCTCTTACACAAACCACTGTTTCAGTTTCTTGCCATGTGTCACTGCTGATGTCATCTTCTCTATTACCTCCATTCAGGTGTGTAGCACTGAGTCCTTCAGGTCAAATACTCCATCCCTCTACATACATGTATATTATTTGTCAAAGGTGATACATGTTTTCACTGTAAGGAAATTTATTATTTACCTATAACTATTCTGTCAAAAATACAGCCTTTATTCAACCATCAACAATCACATGACCTATAACGTTGCTTCCTTGACTGGGTCATTACTCTTTTACGATGACGCCAATAAAATAAAGTTGCCACAATGCATATTTCGCCCAAAAAAAGGATTTTCTTAATCTTTTGCTTAAAATTATTTTATTTTGTTTATTTGCCCAGATTCATGTAAAGGTTTATTAGGTTTTGTAGTATATACCAATGCCGGTGGCCCCGATTGGCTCCCCTCCCCATCCGCTTGTATGATCCAACCTGCTTGAGCAACCGGATTCTGGATCACGTTACTATACTAATAACCCTAATGTATTTTTCACTATATAATTACAGTATGTATTTTTCACAATATGTATTTTTCACTATTACAGTATGTATTTCTCACTTTTACAGTATGTATTTTTCACTATAATTACAGTATGTATTTTTCACTATTACAGTATGTATTTTTCACTATTACAGTACATATTTGACATAACAGAAGATGAGGATGAGATAATGCTCTCGTTAGAGCAACAGGATAAACGTGTGGATAAGGGCAAGGATAACTACACCATAGGATTTGCTGTCCTTAGGGTAAGACTTGTTGTGTTACCACCAAGAGTGATTACGTTTGTTACAAATTATATTTTGCACATATCAACAAAATATTGACGATTCGATGAATACTTTGGATAATTTTTTTAGGCGTTATTGTATGCCAAAAAGACATCGAAGCCGTCTGAAAATGAAACTTATTTACATTTGATTGAATATGACTAATATCTTTGTTTTCCTTTTAGAACTGTACTTTAATGCTTTTGTAAATATTGACTAAGTTACATGTTAAACCATCATGAAATATATTTTCACAATGATCAAGTTAATTTAACTTCACGAAAGTAGTTTGAATGACGGCAGTTAAAGCATGCGCTGATCTTTTCCCACAAAACCCCAGCCTAAACATGTCAAAGTTTTCCCAAGATATTTGCAAGAAAGTATTTTTGTTATTAGTATTTATTTGCCCAAAAGTACTGGATTCAGCTTGTGTTTGTGTTCATAACTTACGTCTTTTTAAATCTATTGACAAGGATACATTGCCTCTGTGATTTATTTTAGACTGACGTAAATAGAAAGTACCGGATGCATGATCGAATGGACCGTGTGTCTTCAGGACCATTTGTTCTGTCAAGGAGTGTATTTAACCGAGTGAAGTTGACACGAGGACGTTACTGTATCATTCCTTCAACCTTTGACCCGGGCCAGATCGGAGACTTTGTACTGAGGATATATGCCAGTACCAGCATTAACTTGATGTAAGTGAGGATTTAACTCTTGCCTGCTGGTGGCAATGAATCAAATGTTTGTGACCAGTGCAGATCATGATCAGCCTGAACATTTGTCAAAACATTTTTACTGAGCATCCCTGTAAACAAGTAATGGTATTGTCCAAATTGAAAGATGGACAAGTCCATTTTAGAAATTAGGCAGGGCTCTGGTTATAGAGGTAATAAAATGATATCCTTAACATATGTCAAGAACCAATGGCAGCCACCAGACTGAACTGCCTGTAATGGTGAATATTACAATATCAACACAGCACTGGTATGTGAAATAACGCTATGTACAATGTATTTCTGAAACTATCATACACTTCTATTTTGATTTTGGTTAGACTTCTTACTTTCTGAAAAATATTGATATAAACAACATACAGACAGATAAGGACAAATAAGGAATAACTAATTATATGTACAAGTAGTTATAAAAATACCCCTATTCTACTGCCAATTTGCTTAGCTGCTTACAGATATGAGTGTAATTTGAGAGTATGTTTGTTTTGTACAGAGAGCTGATATATGAGGAGCCACAGCCTGGTTCTTGTTGTGGATTTGCCAGAAAAAGGTCCAAGATTGCTGCAACCCAGATCACAATGGTAAAGGCGGATGGACTCGAGCCACAGGATAGGGGTTCAAGTAAGTAATTTCGCAAGGCTAGCTCTGGTAGTAGCCGATACCAAATTAGAAGCAAAAATGTCAAATTGGCTTAAAAATTATTGAATTTGCTACACTCTCTCAGTACAGAATGTCTTTTAAGTAAGGATGAATTTTAGAAATATGTCTATGATAAAACTATGGAATCCTATTAGTGACAGGACTTTTTGCAGGAAATTCCTTTCTTCTGATGTACACTATAACTTGTATTAAGAAACCGCCCTTAAGAAGATGGTCTCTTAATGCAATGTAATTTCTCCTTAAATGACCAGGTTGGGTTTCAAAAATACTAGTCTCTTGTGAATTGCATTCTATTATCATGTCGAGTTGTTGTTGTTTTCATATTTGGTTTTCTTACAGAGGCAGACCCTTACTGCATTGTGAAGTATGAAGGAAGAAGTATACAGACCCATCATAAGGAAGACACGTTGAATCCAGAATGGAATGACAGAGTTACACTATACAGGAAGAAACCAAACCAGGATATTGTTTTAGAGGTTTAGACATATTTTTAATTCATTGAAAGAGGTCAAAAGAAAAGCTCAGTGTCTTTATTTGTTAGAATATTAGAGTCACATTGTGTTTATAAGCAGTTTTAATTTTGCTCTGGACACTGCTGTGCATGTGATACTTTAGAAAATAGAAAACTTAAAGGTTTTGGTAAGACCGTGGATTGAATTTGACCTGTGCATTCACAGTTTGTTCAAGATCCATGTTGTGGATCCTGGAGAACCTGCGTAAACCTTTTAGCAGTTCTTTTGTACTCTTGTTTTTTCCAGAGTGTCAGTACTGTTTCTACTTGATGTTGGATTTTACACAGTGTAGCTCATAGATACATGTTGTAGGTATAAGGTCATTAATGCCATTGCGACTTGCTAACACAAACTTTCAAATTCTTTTCAGATTTGGAACCACAATATCTTTAAAGATGATATGATGGGATTTGCGACACTTCCAATGGATAATCCCCACAAATACACAGGTGGTAATATTATCAAGAGGTATAATCTCTACGCAAAGGGTAAAGAAGGTCTCGTCACAAAACCTGGCGGAATATGGCTCAAAGTTCTACACACTGACAACATGGC
Source organism: Saxidomus purpurata (assembly GCA_022818135.1). NCBI lineage: Eukaryota > Metazoa > Mollusca > Bivalvia > Venerida > Veneridae > Saxidomus > Saxidomus purpurata. The sequence goes on from JAFMSR010000015.1 coordinate 29,515,225, forward strand.
AGCTGTGTAAAGACAAGAACTGATGTGATATCTATGCATATATTTTTACACTTTCTACATGGTTATTTAGGATTTCATGATAATAAGGATTATGTGATAATAAGGATTAGATGATGATTCATATTACATGACAATTAGGATCACATGATAATTAGGATCACATGATAATTTTGGGTTTGCTTTACACATAGTTGTCTCATAAAAATGTAAGCAGCAAAGATTGTCGCAAGATTTGTGCAGTAACTGTTGTATTTTGTGACATGGACAGTGCCATATACTGGTTCCTATCAAGGGTTTGGGCTTGAGCAATTTAAGGAGCTGGTACCTAAACATGACTGAAAAGCTATGTAACTATAGTGGAATCTGTGTAATGCAAATCAGAGGGATCTGAAAAGCCATTTCATGCAGGTGGCGGTTTAATGCAGATGTATATACAGTGGACTCTAGTTATCTTGAACAGTGTCAGTCAATCCGCCTGCTCAAAAACATTTAGACAGTTTTGGTTGAATGCCTTTTTAAGTAAAACAATTTCGACTTGAAATTGAATTTGATTCACTAAGAAGCAACAGTTACTGTATGTTAAAACTGACTGCTTAGGATGAAACATGTGCATTTAAGGCTAAATGGAGGTGTCCATTTACACAGGTTTAACTACGGACTCAGTTTTGCAATATCCATTCAAAGAAACTCTCACATAGATTAAATTTACCATGAATACATGAAGCACACTGCATCTTACATATTATGTTTTTTTAAATACCTTTCTTTTAAAATCATCACAATTCTGCATGAGAAATCTTTGTTTAAAAGCATTTTTTATTTTTTTGCAGTATCATTGGAAAAAAACACTCTGCTATATTTACTTTGACAGTTTTGCCTACAATTTACAATCATCCATATCTCAGTAACCCTTAGGTGACTTGAACTTTGTTCATGTTTTAGGGGTAAGGCAAATAACTCTTAAAACAATTTTGTACAAATTAATGGCCCTTGTGTAATATAACATTTGTCAAAGTTGCCTGCTAGGTATATCATGCACAAGTTTATCTTAGTAACCACTTATTATATTGACTTGAAACTTTGTTCATGTCTTTAGGGGTGATAATTACAATATCTCTAGAATACATTCAGTAAAATTAGGCCCTTGTTTGACTTTGAAATTTGGTTAAAGTTGCTGTAGGAACTATCATGCACTATCTGTACACTTATATTTGACTTGAAACTTTGTTCAAGCTTGAGGAATGTATACAATCAAGGCTATAACTCTTGTTTAATGTTAGTCCCTAAATTATCTTTTTCTTTGTTTTTTCTTTCCCCCCCCCTGCCATGTCTCATAAGGTAGCCATTTATGATTTTAAATTTAAACTTTTAATGTTTATAGCATGTCACACGGTCAAGTCAGTAACTTTTGTATAAACTTAGTACAAATTCTGTCCCTTTTTTGACTTTCAAATTTGTTATAGTTTTGTTTAGGTACCTGTTCAAATGCACTTATCTCAACCACTTATGATATTGACTTGAAACTTTTTAATGTCTTAAGAGTTGTTTCACAGCAAGCACTTACTCCAAATTATTGTAATTGCCCTTGGGTTTGACCTACAAAATTGTAAAGTATTATGCAAGGTCTTCATGCACATATCTCAGTAATAATTCATGGTAGTTATATCAATCTTTAGATTAGTGTTAATTTTTGTATCAAACAATTAATTACCAAAAATGAAATCTACAGTTATAGATTTTGCTTAAAGTTGATACTTAATAGTTAGCAGTTTGTTTTGCTATTATACAGATAAAAGTTTTGTTTTATTAGAAACACCCAATAACCCCCAGCGTGCTGTTTAGGACATCTTGTTATTTTTTTGCTATCTTGGAAAAAAACACTTGCTATATTTGTGTCACAATTGACAAATCAACCTTAGGGCTTTTTTTTTTGGAATAATTGCCAATCTTACTTAATACTTGATATTATACTTCAAAGTGTTCATGGGACAAGTTTATTCATAAATTATTTTTATTCTGTGGTTATGGTACATGTATATAGCAAACCAGAATACACAGAAGCTTAGAAATGGTACTGAGAAATTTTTAAACTTTTAAGTGAGAGTGTATTAAAGCTATATGTTTAATGTTATCCCGAAATTTGCTGTCTCATAGGTAGACATTTATGATTTTTAAATTTAATTTAATGTTTATACATGTAGGGTAGTGTATTTTTTATACTCATCTGTACACAGTCAAAAGTGATATTTTTATACCTGTTCAAATGTTACTCAAAATGTTACAAATAGTAATTGTTTACAGAAGCATACACCAAATTATTGTAATTGACCTTGGGACTACTTACACAATAAAGTATTTCATCACATTAATAATTCATGGTATTCAATCTTGAGATTATGTAATGTTTGTATAACATATTGAAATGCATTGCTTAAGGAAAATGATGATATAGATTACAGTGAAAGTTTTGTTTCGATAACCCAGTTGAAATTCTATTGTATTTTAAGCCCAAAACATGGATTTGATCTTACTTCCCTTGAGATTTATCGTTATTTTATGTAGAATTCCTAGGGCGAGTAGTAATTACCTTGAGAAAGTTAAATACTGAGTGGGGTACGTTACTTTGAAGAGAGAAATATTAGTGTAACCTTTCTCTTGTTACTTTCTGATGTTCAAACCTTTAAAGTGAAGATTATTTAAGATCTATATAAGTGAACGCTTCCTAATATTCTTTTGTGATGTATTTTATGCAAATTTGAGACAAACTTTCAGTACAAGATTGTTCGAGTAAAAATATATATTTCTACACTTTTATAAGTATATTTTATACAGAAAATTGTATTTTTTTGTGGGGAAAATATTCCATTTGGTATTGTTACTTAATGTATAATATTAAAAACGCCTTATTATAGTAGATAGGAACATTTTGAAAAACTTGTAACTAAGAAACTAATAGAGATTTCAGTGCATAGCAAGAAATATAAATTTAGATAATCATGGAATGAGTAGCAACATACATTTAGTAATGATAGCAATATTTAAATTGGCAAAGAATTTAATAACACATTAAAAGAAACATAAATAACCCTGTTTACTCATTTAACGATTTTTACAGATAACCGATTTTATCTTACATTATACTATTATGTTGTCTGAAAGCTCGGCAAACCGCTGATGAATGAGGATGTTGTTGATCACCTCAGTACATATCTTTTGTCTAATTGATCATTGATCGTGTTAAAAATATACTTTAGTATGTTTAAATTTTTTTTTGTTTTTTCTGCCATATAATATTATGTTATAGATTTGCATGTAACTGTATCATTTTTTGCTTCATATTTAATCTTAATAGCTCACAAAAGCAAGAAGTATTTGTGACAAGATATTTGGATCGTTTCGTGTCTGTTTTCCATCCATCTTCTACCATATGTTTGTATTATACATTATAGAAGTCTCATTTTTAACAAAAATTAGACAGAATACCTGTGTACAGGTTTGATTATCAGCTACATTGAAACAGTATATCTAGAGTTACCACCCTTGATTTAGCAGAAGTTATTGTGTCGTTTTCCTTAACTTTTTTAAACCAAAGTTCTTGAGCAGGCTTTGACCAAATGTGTTTGGCCACAGAACCTTGGCAAGTTGGCTATATTTTATTACTATTCCTAGAGTTATTAGCCCATAATTCAACTACAATTGTTACATTTCAACTGAAGTTTCTAGATGCCTCTGTCCTTGAACTGTTGACTCAGGTGAGAGATATAGAGCCATTCTAGTCCTCTTGCTATACATATCTGTGATACGATGTTTGTCTGAAGTAGTTAGTGCAATAAAACTCATTATATTTTTGTATTTTATCAATAGTTGCAAAAATTTTGATATTAAACTGTCTCTTGTATGTCAGCATTTTGTAAAAGAAAGTAAGGATTGCCATATTGGCCTTGCATTTGCTACCTCATTGTTTTGGCTATAAGGGTAGAAGGTATTTTCATAATTAATAGATGAGAAGTGATCCTGCTTTTGTAACCAGTGCAGATCATGAGCAGCCAGCACATATGTGCAGTATGATATATATATGTTAAAGCTGGAAGACGGACAAGTCCAGTTTATAAAGTTGTAGGGTAAGATTTCAAGCCAGGTCATTACAGAGTTTTATTATTTTTTAAACAGCAGTCCGAATCACTTGCCATCATTTTATATTTCATTAAGTGTGTATTCAAAGTTTGGAAAGAAAACATGGATAAATCAAATTATTTTAGTTGTAAACTGTCAATTATGGGTGTTAAATTTTCTTTGCTCGGGAAATAAATGTTAACAGATAACATTATGTTTAGTGCATTTGTAAGGTCCAATATTACTTTTTAAAAGGGAGACTGCATGTTCCTTTCCCTTGTCCACATGGGGATAAGAATTATGTTATACTGGACATAGCTGATTGGTCAATTCATTAAGACTGTTGGACAAAGACCAGAAACTAACCACCTGCCATTTGGACAGCTGTTCAAGTTTAATCCAAAATAAGACATGCCTTTATGCATTTTATCTCCTTTCCCAAGTACGTTGGGCTCTTAGACAGTTATTTATTTATTTAATATTATTTAAAGTAATGAAACACATGTAGCACTGGGTAAATGCATAGTAGTCCAAAAGGACATTAGCTCCTGGACTCTTTATTTTCCATAGCCAGGCATAAGCTATTTTGCAAAATCATGAAGACTGCCTGTTCAAATTGAATTTGTCCTGGGGCCTAATGTCATACATTTGTTACACTGCACCAGTGGGTACAATTGTCTTTCTTTAGGATTGTATGTAGCTCCATAAACTGTGATTATATGCTTGTTACCGATTTCTGTTTATGATTGAATTTTGTTTGCTTTTGTTACACCTAGTTAATTTATTTCTAGTATTTTTCCTTTTTTGTTTACTAATGTTACATATTACCATAATCCGTCCATTTTATATAAGTACTCTAATAAATTATTTAACTTACATTTGTGTTCTTGCTATATTACTGTCTATATGCTTTATTTGGGACAAAGTCTACAAATCTCATAAATTCACCAAAGTAGACATGGAATTGGCTATTAAATGTAAATGAAGTATGGTTTCTGTCTGTAATATTAAGTGTTCATTCCATTCTTAAATACCTTGTACATTTTCAAGACACTTTGGTGTGACATTCATCTTGAGACGAGGATAATTTGAAAGATTGGCCACTTTTACAATATGGATTCAACAATCAATTACACAACAAAACTATAAACTTTCCAGTACAGTCAAAAGATCATGTGAGACACACTCATGGCAACTGAATATATCGTCGGACACCTAGACATCAAGCAGACCTTTCAAAAGCTTTTGACAAGATATCTCGCCCATGTCTACCTGAGAAACTGACATTCTGTGTAGAATATGAAGGTGATTGCTTAATTTCTGATAGATGAATGCAAACGCGTTGTAGTGGGTAAAGTCAACTCGTGTGACAGCAGGCTTACCACAAGGTCCCGTCCATGGATTGTTCCTGATCTACTTCAACGACAACTGAGAACGTCTCTTCCACAATAAGACTCTTTGCCTATAATTGCGTTTTATGCAGGCCCATCAAACATAGAATTTCAATGGAACATCGATCAAGATGTACATTGGGGTAACACATGATCAATGGAGTTCAATGTAAAAAAAAATGTGCCTCGTTCATTTTAGATAAAAAAAGTAGGAACATAATTATCATGAAAAGGTTTTTGGACCATAGATCAAGATCCACAGATTGCATACAATTTTAATCTATATCTTAGTGAAGTGTATTGTCTGTCTATCTTTTCATATGGCTTGATGGGTATTCCTGGTCGAGAACTTTTTTTTTTTCACTTAATTTAATAAAATTGATACAAGTCAACATAGCCAATGAACAAAAAAGTGGTCCAAAGAGATTCCACACCGTCGAATTTCACAACAAATTTCATATAAAAACATAATTTCCCTGATATATTCCTACAATTTACAACAGTAAAACAGAATGATATTTCATTCAAAATGTTGCCATCTGTAAGTCTCAAAAACAGCGTGACATATTTTAAGTCAAAATTTACTCTAATGAGTTTTTCTTAAAATCAAAATTTACTCTTTAATGGTTTTTCTTTAAATTAAAACCATGATACCATTCTGAGAAAATTTAAAACCGTTGTCTTTGAAATTAATTTAGGCGACTTTTTTTACAGAGTGATGGTTTAAAGCTGCTCGCTCTCAGTTACCGTTGAAAAAATATTTTTCAAAAAAATTCAAATTCTTATTCATAAGTATGAAACTAAAGGCTTGAATGAAAAAATAAGCAAAAATCTAGGTAGGAATTTGCAGAAATTGATTGAAAAGGTTGGTAACACGGCACCGCTACACTATATGTTCATGTTGAAATTTCAAAAGCGTTTGCAACACTTTTGAATTTGGTAGCGTATTTCTTTAAATCAAGGTCTTTCAAATAGTATGGTCCGGAAACGCCCTCTATAAATGTCTTATCGTACTGATAATCTTGTCTCGGTTATCGATTTTTACCTGGAAGCGTTTATCACGCCGTGCTTTATCACGCCGAGCGAGTAAACTGGTATTTGTCCGATAAATGTATGCAAAACTGCCCGTCTTGTGTTTTTAAATACCACATTTAATAAAAAAATGGTATAATTGGAAAGCTGTTGAAATTTTCTGTAAAACTGTGAAATTAAAACCTCTATATATAATTAACTTTTTATCTTTAATGCGAGTTAAACACGGTCCATGCTATTCCGTCTTGCGCATTTTAGCGATGGATGGTAATTTGACTCGCGATACTGGTCTTAAAAACTGTACGTTATTATGTTATAAAATAAAAAACGAAAATCTAATTCATATCCGATCAACAATAACTCTTAATTTACTTTTATTAGCAATTTTCCATCATTTGACCCTAAATATATAGTGAAAACCTGTGCACAAAATATCACCGTATCGCGAAAAAATCACCATTGACGCCATTTTCAGATTTTGAACGGATCTAACCGTCCCAGAAAATTAAAATACGGGTGAAATACGAAAATCTAAGACATAACAGACGTACTTAGACTCAAATCTATGAGAAAAAGATGTTACATCAATCACAGAACACCATGCAAGTAGGAAAGAGGCGCTAAAATTGGTCGGTTTTCGGCTTTTGGTTATTTGTGAAAAAACCCGTTCGTATGAGGTCCTTTCCAATGCGTAAACCACGTAAAACGAAACATCGGTAATATAATATCATGTAATGATAAGGGATGCATATATTGTTTTAGGTCCTTTGTTGGTCAATTTGGTAAAATATCGGTATATGTAGATATAGTATCATTTTTCTTTCTTTTTCCAATGCGGGTACCCGGATGTTTGTCACGTGATCCGAGGCAGGTTTTTTCGTATTACGCTCGTTCCGCCATTGACTTGTTTAAATTAAGAGGTATACGCGACATGAATTTATATTGGAACCTTTTTATATGGCCATATATTCTAAAATACGTTATTTACATACAGTTTGAAGAACTTTTACTTTTTACCAAAATCTGAGAGCAAGGTCTTTCAAATAGTGAAAGACCTTGGTGAGAGCGAGCAGCTTTAATGTGAAATTTAAAAATAGTAAATTTTGTTTTGATACAAGTTGTAGTTGTTTTACTTAGATCAAGGTCTTTCAAATACTGCTTGAAAGACCTTGCTTAGATTTCCATTAGGTGAAATAAGAAATCAGATGCCGATGATTAACATGGCGAGAAGAAACACATAAAACTTGTATTGCCAAATAAAGATTTAAATTTTACCCATAAGATACTTTCTTAGACATCATCTAAAATACTGATTCATGACTCTATGGATATTCGGTACCAATAATTGTTCATAACTTGCCTCTAGATAGGGCACATTTTGGGCCATATATGATCGCGTCCCCTGAAAATATTCATACAAGTTGAATTTGTAAAAATTGAATTCCTGTTATGTTTTCGTCCGATTTAGGTATTGCCTATTTTCATATTATGTGAATATAGGTACATGGTACGAACAAGCCACTACATGTTATTTAATTGTTGTTTGTCAGGTCGGTCAAAAGCTGTTGGCGGGTTACTTTGTACCGTGTGATACGGGATCTATTATAGGCGACTTAACGATTTTCACGGCATGATATTCTCATAGTACACAAACAAAACAACCAACAAACCAGGAAGTAAGTTGCTCGAGAAAAAAATATTTTTTTATTTTATCTGCAATGTGTTTCTCTTGAATTGTCAGATTGCTTTTTTTTAATTTATTGAAATTATCGACATATTCCAGGATAAACACATGAGAAGCGTTTTAAACTTCAGTAAATATGCCTCCAAACACTATCATCAGGTCATGTGACTTTGAAAAATTCAAATTGCAATAATTTACGTCGTTGGATTGACATGACGGGTACAAAGCTGTACTGGTTACGGTCCTTGTTTTAAACACGTTTAGCACATGTTTTGTTATAACTCACCAACTATATACTAAATCTTTATGAAATTTCACCTAAACCAAATTCGTGCTACTGAAGAGCTATTTGTTCACTTCAGAAAATAGATTTGGCTCACAAATGAGGCCTGACATTGGAGTCACTTAGGAAGATGATTTTTACTGTAACTGAAAAATGTTTCGCCCCAAGCAGGATTCGAACCCGAGGTCCTTCAGTACCCTAAAGCTGACACTCACACATCGCCATTAAAGCTACTTCAAGGCAAGGAAGTACAAGTGCCATATTATACCTCTTTTACATACACCCCTGCTTACCAGAATTTGTCTTGAATTCTTAAAGTATGAATGTCTCTTGGATGTTTTGATGGTGCTATCTCTTCTAAGCACATGGGTTATTTACATTGTGCACCAAATGTAGCCGTGAAAAATACTTCGCCCTGAGCTGGATTCGAACTCGGGGGTCATTCAGTATCCTAAGCGGACACTTCCATGATGCCATAAAGGCTAGCTTAATGGCAAGGAAGTATAAATGCCACATTACGATCGAGAGTACCCTAATTTCAGACAGAAATCGTCTGCTTATTTTCTCCTCTTTTTCCGGTGTGTTTTTTTAATTCTCAACTGGAAAAGTAAATCAGCAAGTTTAGTGTAGCTTGTCGACTCAAAATAAGTTTACATTGATCATTACACTGATCAGCCATTTATTGTTGTGTGTAATACATTATATGTGAATCTATCATTTTGTCTATTAGCAATTTCTTCTTTTTATTTTGTCTCTTTGTATGTCTTCAAAAATTAAGATACGGAAGTTGGATGCTAAGCATGCACAAATTGCTCCCATTGTATACAAAAAACATGTTTAAATGTTGACACCTACTGTTTCTAATTTAGTGATTGCCTCAGAGCTATTGCAGCATCTAAATCTAACACTCGCGTAGCTAGCAGTTCTTGCTGTTGCAGCAGTTTTGTCATGAAATTGTCATGTTTACTCATTCAAATTTTCCAATGGCAATTATGAGATAATCACCCTGCTTGTGCATGGCCAAAATCTATTAAAACTTTGGGAGGACAGATAAAAGATTTTTTCTCTATTCAAAAGTGTCACTATATTTAGTAACATAATTATGAAAAACACCCATTATGCGATGACGCCTGTGGTCCTGACCAAAGCTCACACTTAATAGGTCTAGAATGCTAGATGATAGCATTCAGATCAACCAGGGGATCGAATCATACCCCACCCACCCACCCACCATATATTATTAGTTAATAGAAGGTGGGTGGGGTTTGATTCGATCCCCGTATTCATATCTGCAAAGATAGGTAAGGAGTCAGAGGCACTGTCCCTACGTCATGGCCCCTTGTTATATAATCATGGCCCCTCCTCATATCTGATGTAAAAATTATGTATTATTTCCAGATTGAAAGAACAGGTTTTAGTATGGAAATACAGATTGTGAAAGCAGGATGGCTGCAAAGAAAGAGTAAGCATGCATTTAATATGATAATGGTAAAATACAGCACATTATTGTTTGATTTAGATTAGATATAACATCAAGTATCATCAAAAAGCAGATCAGTGTACATATGGTGTGACACATTTTGATTAGGGCTGTTTTATGCGGGTACAAGTTATTACACAATCTAATCATATCATTTATAACAGTGTACATTTATAGATAAACAGTTTTTGGCAACAAAATAAATTTGTCTAAAGTCTAAAAAGTGATATAAATGATAAATTGCCAGTGGTGGAAGTCTAAAGTTAAAGTGACTGCTCTGTTTAAAAGTTTCAAAATTAAAGTATAGGTAATTTAGATACCCAGTCTGTTGAGATGTCATGTAATTTTAGTGTCAGAACATCAAATGCCAATCACATTCAATAACTGTGCAAATTGATTGCAGTAGCTTGCTTCAGTGGGTGACTTTGATGTCATTTTCTTGTTGTTATTATTTTAGTTATGCATGTACTTATTTAGGTTCAGTGTTGCATCGCTGGAAGAAGAATTGGTTTGTGTTGTACAGATCAGGAGAACTGGCATACTTTGAATCACAAGACAAACACCACCCTGAGGGAAAATTTATTGTTTGTGCATCATGTATAGGGATAAAAACCCGTGGTGAGGTATGGATCTAAGTATATCTCCTAGTCTCATAACAAGCTAGGATATACAATTCATGTTTTTAGCTCACCTGGCACAGAGTGCCAAGTTGAGCTGTTAGGACAACTCACTGTCCGTTGTATGTAGTACATCGTCAGTCTGTCCACCATTTCCTTAAGACTACATCTCCTTTGAAAGTACTGGGATGAAATTGATGAAGTTTGGCAGGGATGTTCCTGGCATGAAGCTCTATCAAAGGGGTGCCTAAAGAATTCTATGCCCTGCAGAGCTCTCATTGCCATGGCAACAGAAAAGAAAAACTTTAAAAAATCTTCAAAAACCGGAGTACCAGAGATTAGATATTTGAGATGTAGCATTGCCAAGTGGACCTCTACCAAGATTGTTCAAACCATGATTGTGTCAAAATTGACCCTGCCAGGGGGATACTTGATTTTACATGGGCTAATACAGGAAAAACTTTAAAAAAATCTTCTTCACTGAAACCACAAGGCCTAAAGCTTAGATATTTGGCATGTAGCATTGCCTATACCAGTAGGAGAGATACACATCATTATTATCAGATATGTGTACCACCTGATATTTGCATGTACAGAAAGGTGGGGCAAACATTGATAGCACAATTTTTACTACTGCATTAAATAATGGCAACAACAGATAAAGTTTTATCTGTTTAATTAACTTTTGCCCACTAACCGATAGGAATTTATGTAGATAACCTGTAGATAAAAGATCATGATATAAAAGCTACAGAAGTTATCTCATGATAAATATAACAAAAACTATATTATATTCTCATATTTTCATATGCATCCTGTTCATGCCAAATAAACTTATACGTGGAATTATATGTATAACAGGACAGAGAACTATACAAATGTTATGCAGATCATAAAATGAATATCTATTTAACTAGAAGCTCTTGGTAATTTACTAAAAGACCTATTATCTTTACAATTTTTAATGCAACTGGTTTCAGACGGAGAGGAAGAGCAGTCGGAATTATTTTGACTTTCTTCATAATTATACTCCATGACACGTTCAACATAAATGCGTTCACATGCAATTGGTTTTGTTGCAATTTCTTCCTGAGCAATCGGTCTGTCATGGCCATTTAAAAATAGCGGGATAGTAAGTTCAACTTTTTGGGCGTGGGAAATGTCTTCGATTATCAAGCCTCTGTCTGCAATTACTAAATGCCCTAGTTCTAGATTATCTGCAAATCCAGAGTCAGTAACAATATCTTTGTCTGATTTGCTTCCCTCATATACTTCTGACAGATATGTTACAGCACCTGTTGGAGAATGCCAACAAGACATTTTAATGTGGCATGATTCTTGTTAAAAGAATACATATTCTCTTTTTCTGCAAAATTGCTCAAACTCTGAACATTTGTCATACCACAAATGTGTGTCATGCACAACATCTAGGGGGCTACATTAAAGGTCAAGGTCACACTTAGAACTCAAACTTGTAATTAAGGGTTACGTTCTGATATTTTGTGATTGGGTTGCAAATTATACATGCATAGACTAAATTATGAAATAACAATAACTTCTAACGGTTGTTGCACCTGCGTTGCCTGCTCATGGTCAAGGTCAGATTTCAGGTTCAAAGATAAAAAAACTCTCCACACTTTAAAATCTCCACAAGCCCTGGAAGGTTTTTTCAAACTTGAATCAAATGTTCACCTCCTTGAGACAAAATGCATTATGCAATATCCTTGTGTCAAGGTCACATATAGGGTTGAAGGTCGGTAGACTATTTCTCCTAAACCATATGAAGGAATTTCATCTAAAGGTCAAATGTAAATTTCATCATGATGACAAGGTCAAAGTCACTCTTGGGGTGAAAAGCAATGTGAATATATCTCACAAACCCCTTGAAAGATTGTCATGAAACTTGAGTCATTTTATTCCACTCATTCCAACAGATTTGGTTGGGGACTTTGTATTGCATGACAATACTCCACCCACTTGACAATGTATAGATTGAAAAGATGCAGTATTTCCATGTAGAACTGCAGATTCTGTTTTAATAAAGTACTAGGATGGCAAAAAGATAACATCAGCCAATTTACATTTCAGTGTGAATTTAGTGCACCAGATGGGTGCAGCAAACAGTGTTTGTTACAATTGGAACTCCGACAAGATGACAATCTGAAACTGTGTGCTGAATCACCAGATGATATGAGGTATGGATGAAATTTACAGATATAGTGTATTACACTGCCTCTCTAGACATTGGACAAATTCTCCAGATCGTTTAGAAAGAAATTCGAAATTGATGGTGGATTTTGACATTTTCACCCCATATTTCAATTATTTGCCGTGAAACCTGTGTTTTGGTCAAAAGTGGCAACGAATTTCAAAAACCTAGAGAAGGTACTGTAGCAGTATAGTAGAAAATGGACTAACTACCTTACTTTAGTAAGATGAGGGTGTATGAAGATGGATATATTTCAGTTGTAGGGAGGTTTTAAGCCACCTAACTGGATATGCTAGTGTCTCTTTTGTCCATACTGCTGTAGTGTGTGTAACAGTTACTGCTTGTATGTATTTACAGGGCATGGCAGATAGCCTTAGAGGAAGCACGAACCATGAACAGGACTGGCGAGATTGCAGCTCCTCCAGGGGTGCCCATACCCCCCGGGGCTCAGGTGGTTTACCCACAGACAGTTTCGCATGGCTATGGCTATGGCTATGGCGGTCAGATTATTACGTCACCAGGACAATATTGTATGTTGTTATTGTTTTCTTACAAAATTGTCCAGATAATATATATAATATAAATGACAAGAGATGCTCATAGTTTCATCAATTTTCAGTCGTGTTGTCTTCAAGTTTAATTTTATAGTAAGATGAAATTCTCTATTGACACAAACCTAAAACTTGTGATGGTAATTTAGGTTTAATGGTTTCAAAACAATTTAATATAAGTGATAAACCAAATTTTGATTGACAGTTATTATATACACTACCTTGATTCAGATAAGCCCAATGTGGAGTGTAGGGGGGAGTGGACTATCCCAATGCTGAGGGTAGGGAGATGTGAACTTTAAATACAAGCTACTGTAAAACCACTCTTTTCCTTTAGCACTGATCATTATCTTCAGTCTTTAAAACTCCTATTTTTTTTGTGGAGCCGCCGTGGCGCAGTGGTAGCGCGTTCGCCTCAGGATCAAAGGGCCCCGGGTTCAATCCCTACCATCGCCATGTTAGAAGGGTCTTTAGGCAAGACACTAATAAATCCACATTGCCTCCCTCTTGCCTCTCTCTCTTAGGTTGATTCCATTGGAATGGTCTCGAGAGCAAAAAAAAAATTAAAAAATTTTTCAAAAAAAAAAAAAAAAAAAGTCCATAAAACTCCTATTTACTTGATGCTTGCTGACTGTTGGAGTTCTAACTAGTGCTAGTGTACTAAAGGAGGAAAAAGAAACGTTGCTGTCAAGTTACCCTAATTTTCAGGATTTGAACCTGTCTTCATTCTAATGATAGTTGGTTTGTCAGTCAGTCACTAGAAATGTTAACATTTACAAAATGACTTGCTGATTTATGCATGACTGAAAATAATTATAATGTCATTGAAATGACAATTTTAGAACAGAAATAAAGAAATTGCTAGATTTCAATAATCTGATTAAATAAAATCCAAGATTCACTGTCATGAATATTATAATTTCTTGGTACATGCATTTTAACATAGCTTCAAAACTTACCCTTTTTTCAGGTGTGAGGGATGCTTCAGGGAACCAGACTGTTGTCATGGGATCCCAGCCAGGTCAGGTGGTCTGTGTGCAGGAACCACACCATTATCGTAGAGGGTACTATTCCCCCTACATCATGGGACCAGTTCTGTGGTGGTGAAGTAATACAACACTGTTGCTATGACAACAGCAGCGAGAAAACTCATCCTAAGATGTTGTTTACATGTTCGTCATCATGGTGTTGTAGAATATATTATTATAATTTCTATACATAGATACTTTTTCGATTGGTCTAGACACCTACGGTATGATTGTACCAAAATATATGATAATTTTTCATAAATATTGTGTAGCTTTGCATGCAATCATGTGGTTATATAGGTCCATGGTAAAAGTAACAAAATATTGGCCTGTCCATATACACATAGAGAAAGAAAGTTCCTTGTCTAATAGAAAGTTGGGAGAATAATAGGATAAACTAATAAACTGATCTTAAAATCATTCTTGTTGCCATAGTGAAATGCTTTTTAGTGGTAAAAGGTGTTGTTACTTGTTCATTAAGTGCAAAATAATAAATACTGTATATATAGTTCTTCATTTACCCTGCAATATATTAATTTGCAATTGATATTCATGGTTGTACTTTGTTATAAATATGTCTGTACATTGCTACAATGTGTAATACATTTGAAGCTTGATTTATTTGTGCCATTTCATTAGTAAAAATAGTTTCTTTATATTTTAAGTAAAATAGTGCCACTATTTTTTGGAACTCTATCCGTAAATTTTTCTTTCTTTTAGTAAAGTGGCTACATTATTATATTTCTTTATAAATTTTTATTTTCTTTTCTTTTTGGCTAATTAAGGGTTTTTACAATTTCAAAATTTAAAAGTAGGTGAAAAGGTTAAAATTTCATACATATATTCTATTTTATAATTTAAGTAACATATCTTTCGGCACACTTTGTTCTCTCCTTTAGACCACTTAATTAAAAAAAAATTAACTAACATAAAGATAAGTCAAATAAAAGTAGGACAACAATTTATTAAAAAGGGGATTTTACATTACAAAACTCAAATGCATACTTCCTGTTATCAAAATTCCAAAAAAAAAAGTTAGGCTTCCACGATCCAGACATTCAAACTAGGTCAATCACACTCACAGATCAAATTGGTCACCGCGATTGGCCTACTTTTTGGCAACCAATCAAATTCAATCTTTGTTTAAAACGGACTGGAAATTGCAATCAGGTAAATCTCTCCTCTTTTCGGCTTCAAAATTCTACTTTTCTAGGCATGAAGGGAGACATGCCAGGGTCTCATCCAAAACATAAGCTAAAAATTTAGCTTTTGGATGGACCTTGATAAAATCTCTTTCAAATCAAATAAAATCTAGCAATCCTCTTTAAGACGTCATTTCTGTTATATATTTGTATGATTTTCACTACTCTTTATAAGATATACAATATAATGATTATAGACTAATGTTTTGGTCAAGACATTGTTTTTCGGACCTGTTAAAAAAGATATCACTTTAACTGAAAAATATCACTTTTAACAGGTCCGCAAAACTGTGTATTGACCTCAAAATTAGTCTATAATTGTATAATGTACCAACTTTGGACGCATTCAACATTGTGTATTTACCAGCAATTATTTCTTATACCAGTTTGCTTTTTTCCCCTTCAGTATTGCACAGGTGTCTTTCACAGTTAATCTATTTGTAAATTTGCAGGGATGACTTAAAAGGGACCTGTGGTTTATATATATCTAAGTATTGACGTATTGAGGGGTTAATACAATACAGTTATAGCTAATATGAAAAAAGCATTTACAACCTCAGTACACATGTATATAATTAATTTTTAAATGTAAAACTTACAGTTTTAAATAAAGTTGTATGATTTTTCTAGTCAGTGAATAATAATGTCTTTATTATATTGCATGTTACTATTAGGTTTAATTTACTATAGCCAAGTAACAGATTCCTTCTTCTATTCAAATAATTGTTTTAGGCTGAAAACTTAAATTTGAAGAAATGTACATCATCGTTCGTCTGTTGTTTGTCTGTATTTGTCTTGTTTGCATCTAAGAAACTCAGCGTTGATACTATTTGAATCAGATTCACTGACAACTTGTTTGACATAATTTCAATTCCTGAATCATTATTAGATATATGGGTATGTACATACTGGATATGCATCCTGTGAAAGGTCATGGTTACTGTCAGTCTGTGGCAATTAAAGTACATGTACAAATAATTACCACTTTTATACAGCAGATCCCACTGAGTGAAGCATCCTGAATTTGATGCTTGTTTTTTCCAATGTAAAATGTTTTCGGCTCATTTCCCAGAATTACCATGTCCTTCATACCTTAGTGTATAGTTGTCAGTTACATGCAGGTCACACCAAACTTAAAGATCAATAAGTCAAAATTCAAATGATCAGGTATGGTTCAAACTTAAGGGAAGAGACCACAAATAAACTTTCTATATATTTTCTCATTATATCTTCCAAGTGCCCTCATTGTATTCTCCAAATACACCCATGTGGGCTGTTGTGAGAGGCACTGTAAGATTTAGGGACCACTTTTTATAACGAACTGAATCCAAGCAATTACTGTATACTGTCAACTACAATAATTTCACTCGATGTATTTTTGTTAAATTTGCAATTATATTAAAATGCCATACTTGCTTTTTATAATAGTGAAAGTGTTTTGCTCTATCTCCCTTGTTCCTCATGTAGGTACTTGTCGAGTAATTCAGGGTATGAATAATTATTAAAGAAAATGATACCTGGTATTGATGTTTCATGTTAAGTTTGATTATCACTTTAATTTGTTAATATTTAAATAAATTTTCTACATATCTCAACTGTGTAATTTCTTACTATGTATCGAATTTTGTATTTCAGTGATATGCCTGCTCAATTTAATTGTACTTGGTTTCAGATTACCTGTTTTGTTTGAGTTTGTGCACATGTGTGCATGTGGAGAAAGGAAGTGGGGTGGGAGAGGGCATTTTATGTGGCACCAAAAGGGTTCCATACATATGACCCATCTCTATATGTGCACATGCTCATGTCCAGATTGTAACTCTGTTATACATTGAAAAAAATTAAAATGAAATGGCACAAATGTTCAGCTCATGGAGATAAAGTGTCATGTGCCAGTACTGAATCCACACCTTGAAGGTCAAGGTCACTGACAATGCATTTGTTCAATCTAAAACCTTTACGTTATTACCGAATATATCTTAGTACCAGAAAACGAACTACGATCTCGAGTGTTACAGGGAGGATAAGGATAAAGGTCCAAAATAAAAATCCCTCAAAACAAGGCCATTCTTGCGTTGAGAAGATTACTTATTGTAGTGGGGTTCTATGTTGTGCAGTAACATGGACCAATTTACAATATACGTATAGGTATGTACAGATATGTGACTAAAATCTTTTGAATCCGCGCTTACTTCTTTATATAGGTTTGCAGACCAGTAAGAATGTAGAATAAAAGAACTTTCTCAACACATTCCTGTTTAAATAATTGCTCAATTTTAATCTATGAAAACAGGTGCTTTGAAAATCAGGTCTAAAAAAATTCTGAAACCTAAATATTATATCCAAACGCAGGCGTATGTTACAGTTTCGGAATTTACGCACAAATAACGGTCATCATAACATTACAAGAGTGGTCTTAGAGATATAAAACGTATTAATCATTAGGTACGGTGTGTTGCTGACTTTTTCACTAACGCGTCGTGAGGTTGACATCAGTATTTCTAAAAAAAAACTGTCTTGTTAGCGGCCTTCCACAGTTTTCTCCGCGCAAATTGTACCTGCCTGGTTGTTTAACATCAGCTACTGTCTGAAGGTCTGTTCTGGTTAGAGCAGAATAAATTATTAGGCTATATAATCGTCCTACTTTTAATTAGAAAATCAGTTATAAAAAGCCTTTGTAAGAACGACATAGATGCTTTAATGGCATATTTGATAGATAAAACTAAAAACAATATATCGGGTAAATCCGCATCAGATTAGCTAAATGACCAGGAAGACAGCTAGATTTTAGATACGAAGAGTTTTATGTTGTATATATAAAGGCTATTATAAAATATATACACATGTATATATAAAATTACAATAAAGTGCTTCCACACCGTGAAATTGCTTCTATATTTCCATATTAGCTATATTGAATTTGATATTTAAATGCATTATTAACATCTGTTGTTTGCGACACGTGCTTGAATGAGCTAGAAATAATTGATGAATACCGATATATAGTATGAAATGACGTTTCCCAGAATGAAATTACGAATTGTACGTAGGTTGTGTTAATATAAGAAGGTTGTGAAGACTTCTACATGTATGGGGAGAGAGTGAAAATATTCTGAATTAAGACAATGATGTACATGCATTTTAGAAAACATAACTTGCGGGGAAGATCGTCACTGTTCTCATGGAAAATGATCGTTCTGCTTGTAATATTTTTTGTTGTGTTGTTTATCTTATTGCAATACAACACTGAAGAGTGGAAAAGTACCCGGACTGTTCAGACACAGCTTATTAAACATAGACCACGTGTTGTTGTTGTTTCTATAGCCGTGTACTTTGGGATGAACGTTGACTATGCATTTTGTGTTCCGTTTGTAGTGGCAGCTTGGGAAAGAATGGGCTGGAGCGTGGTTATACTGGTAGTTGGTGACATTGATTTCTGGATGCGAACAGCGGCTCTGACCTTGGTAAAACAGACAGCAATTAAGATCTCTTACGATGTAAAATTTGTACTCGTGCCGGTTCAAGCTAATGCAGTGTTGTATTCAAAAGTTGCGAGTTTATTTGCAACTTTAGTAATACCCGGAATCAAAGCAGACGATATAGTATTGGTATCAGATACTGATATTCTACCCGTAAATAAAAGTGTATATGCACAGATGAGATCAGGAAATGTGACTGCATTGCGAGATGCTGGTTGCTGCGATACGTTTACTTTGGGACGGAAGACTGTCACATATCAACCATTCCCGTTGATAAGTATGCCCTCAAAAACTTGGAGAACAGTGATGGAAATAGAGAAAGTTGATACTAAATTATTACCTAATCTTATAAATGAATGGCTGAAGACAAAGTTCAATGGTAAGACTATTTCAAACACGGAGGGAAAGTTCGGACCGGATGACATTTTCCCGGAGGATTACTGGCGCCTGGAGGAACGAGTATTATCCTCACAAATGGATAAAATCCGCGAACAAAAGCATATCGTTGCACGTAATACAGCGAAAGATAGGGTAGATAGATCTAGAGTGAATTCCTGGAAGGACTTTAACTCTTACATAGATGCACGAATGTTTTTACCCGCGTTCAAAGGTTTGGAATGGGAAAAAACTTCGCAGCTATGCAAGGCAATATTAAGCGAAAACATGCTTGCAAGACTTACAAGTTTCAAGTCGTCATTTGTGAAAACAATGTACGAAAGATATGGTCGCTGGGACTTTTTATGAATCTTTGTTTTTGAAGTCATATTCGTAATATTACTGTCATTTTTGTTCATTGCTCTGTGACAGTCTTTTACTATCCTTGTATCATATGTTTTACGGAAATTATTACCGCATGCCATATTACCTCTGTCACTGGTAAGGCAATGTGATTGAAAGGTCAACATTTATTTCGGGTTGCTAAGAAAAGAAATACATTATTTCTCGCATTGAGTAAATTTGATATCCTTTTATTTGTAAGAGATGTCGCAAACGTATGTTTACTAGCGTTTAATGAAATAAACAACAACAAAAAACCCACACAAAAAGCAGATGCACAAGTTCAACAATGCAAAACTTTAGATAAAATACATACATGTATTTATGGAACTGGGAATGCCACATGATTAAGAACGTTCGCCCCAGGCTATGCACATGTATTGAAATGTATTTTTTTGTTATTTGAGCAAATTTGCTTCTTGCAATTGTTTACCGCAAATCATTGATTAAGAGAGCATTAGTTTATTTTCGTGAGTCTTTTTATGAATTTGGTTGTATGCGTTTGTTCATCTAGATGGTTTCCATACATATGGAACTTTCAATTTTTCCAATAATCGATGTATCGGTACTTTTTTCACATTAAACAAAGAAGGATAAAATCGGTTTAACCGTCATAACTTTTAAACGGATTTATATTACGCTTATGCGTTGATGACAAAAGTTGGCAAATTCTTTTATCTAAATGGTGATATAAATTTCAAAAATATTAATTAAGTATTTCACCTACCCATTTTGGTTTAAAATTTATCACCCCCGTTTTCCCCCTATGTAATGCTTATGGGGGCCTAAAATTGCTTCATTTTTTCAGTGATTTGTTGAAACATTTCGTCTTCTATATAGAGAAAACCATTTAAAGGATCGCTTATGCGTTTGTAGCATCGGCAAGTGAAATATATAAGGAATCAAATGGTGCAAAAATTTTATTACATAGTACAATTCCGATTTCACCTACCCATTGAATGTTTATAAACTGTTAACATGTAAAGTCTAGACGGATCGGGTGTCCCCGGGGGCCCCCGTGGTTTTCACGGAAATTATCGACTGGCATACGGAAATCAAATAAAGCTAGGCTGTTAAATATTGATTAACTTAGGGACCGTCAATATAGATTTTTAAATTGTTTGTTTTTCAATTTAATAAAATAAATATGGTAGAAGTGCCCAACCTTTTTTCCCCTATTGTGTACTTTGGTGTTTTTTTTTCAATTATCACGTAAATGTATATATTAAACTGGCTTCTTTAGAGGTGTTTTGCTTTTGACATCTTAAAGCCCAAAGATGGGACATCTCACCTGTACGTGTTTTTATAAGGTTATGGCTTCATCAATTGTACCTCCACTTGTCAAAAAAGTGTGAATATTGTTGTTAATTGCAAAAAGTGTGACACAATGGTCCCATACCTTTTCTGGTTATTAAAGTCGTGAGAGAGAGATTTTTGTACTTATGTGTTTAATTTTGAGATAAATTCAGTGTAAAATTATCTTTAATACAGCGACTGTCGAAAATATATTTTGTATGCCATGAATTATGAAATGAACACATTTGGAGAGAGAGAGAGAAACAGAGAAAAGAGAAACCGAGAATTTGTACTTATGTCTTTGAAAAATATTTTCATGTTTAGCTTTAATTTTGAGATAAATTCAGTATAAAATTATCTTTAAATTCAGCGAGTGTCGATAATATTTCTTATAAAATTTTATTTTCCATAATATTTATTATACTCGGATTTCAAGATTGCTTTTCAATTTGACAAAATAACCTTTTTGCTTTTGTTATGTTAAAATATATTGGAATCTATAAATTTTCACCATCATGTTAACACACTGTTTTTATTGCGCCATAAATTGGTTTAATCCGGATGTTGATTATTAGGGGTAATAACCCTCTTGTTCGATAATTTATTACCACGTTTTGACCAATATACGTGCTTCGGTTTTAAACTATGAACAATGACAAAACAACAGTCTTGTGTGAATAAAAAAATTAATCTAAGACTTTCATTTCATCTCTTTTATATTAACTAACTAATTAAGGTGTCAAACTATCTTATACTATTTATGTAACTTAACGAAAACATAATTTTAAAGTTCATTGTTGATTAAATGATTTATGAAAAAAAGTAATTTACACAATATGATTTCTTGGTCATTTATTATCACATTGCCCCTCTTCATTTTCTTTTTAAATATTCTTTTAAATCTAATGCAATAAATCAGTTAGTCAGCGCAATCTCAGAAAGTCAATATCTTTTCGGTACAATGATTGTGAAGAATGTAACTGTCCCACTAACCCCCCTTAGCGCTAGCAGCCCCTTACCATTATCGATTTTTGCTGACTAACTGATTTATGACTTATCGTGATACGGAAACTTCCGATCGGCAACGATCATTTTGATGTAGACGTATTGATTATCGTTTTCTAGAGGCTGTTACTGCTCAGCAGCGTTACGATGGTACCTTGTCCTATGCTGTCACCAAACTAATAAGCCAAGAATGACATATCATTTTCCATTGCTATGTGCCACGGCGGCTCCACAAACAGACAATCGAATGAAACAATTTATGCCTTGTTAAGAATTATTTTAGAAGCTAAGATTGGATAAAACTGGAATAATTTGTATTCAACTTTTTGCTTCAGCTACATAAATCATCATGTCACAAACTGACATTAAGCTCGGTGCATTTCCTTCGAAAACAATCAAGGTGCGTTGTTTTTATCCTTTCACAGGGAGAAAAGCTAGAAACACATCAGTTTGATTAATTAGCTTAACTTGCAGTAACTGTTTATTTCTACAAGAAAGATTTTCTTAAGGTATTTTATAACTTTAGCCTTGCTTGATTTGAAAATCAACATCAGGTGGCCCTTTTTTGAGGCTTTATCATCGATAAACAACACCACCTTTAGGAATCCGCCACTTTTCATCTGCTTCGTTTTTAGGTGTCCTTGTTGGACAGTATTATTCATAAAGTGACATAGGACTTGCAGTGCTTGTTTATATAATACAAAAGTAATGATTATCATTAACAAAGTGACAACAAATACATCTTTTCTTTAAGTATTTTATGGTACATAGAATAACTTAAACTTATCTACACTTGATATATTGCATTGCTTATTGGAATATGCTTAGAACTGATCATATGCTTTAAACAATTATTTTCAGTATCTGTTTTATATTGAGTTAGTGACATCACTGACATGTATTAAAGCTCGTAACACAAGGGAAGCAGATTTCTTCTTTTCATATCCTATTCATATATAAACCATATATGACACTACCTGGCTGCCATCTTTATACACAGGAACAATATGCTTTTTACAAACTGGTTTAAAGGCAAAATGTAATAAGCTTTTCAACAGAGTAAGCACTCAAACAAGCAGAATGATTTTGAGTAATGCAATAAGGTTGCCCCGGTAATGCACAACTGCCAAAATTTATGAAGTAAATTTAGTTGAATCTTTATCAACAGTCTTCAGTCTGTCTTAGTGTCTTTATTCAAGGTATATGCAAAACAAAGTTTCTGTTGATTTATTTGTCCGAACACTCTGGACAGAGCCATTTACCCCTTGGACATCTTCTGATATTAACACACTCGTAGTGAAACCACTGAGTAGGGCAGTCCGGGTAGTCACATTCTATCATTCGGCCATATTCCGGTTCTTTGCAAAGACACCACAAATCATTTTAATAATTCAAAGCACTGAAAATGTTCTATTTAAATAGCAGTTTAATTTGTACATTTTTGTAAAACCGAGATGATTTTCCATGACTCACATTCTAGCATTTATTAAGCTTTTTTGAGAATTTAATCTATCATGAAAAAATGCATCACAAAACCAGCAAACAAAAATATCTTCATTTGAGTATAGCATACGGACAAATTGAATTTTGTTTCAATCTTATCTTACTTAGTTATAACCTATGGTTGATGAGAAGTAGTGCCAAAACGGACACATAAACGGAAGCTGACTTGATTGTTATTTCATTAACGATATTTTATGGTAATAAATGGATCCTACAGAGTGTTAACATGTTTTGTCAATACATTTTGTATATACAGTTTATTTAGGATAATGTGACATTGATGCAGTAGAGGAGTCTGGTTTTATTGTGAACAATTTATTTGATAATATACGAATTAAGCCTTTCTTGCATGTGTGATCTACCTTTTTATGCAATGAGTGTAAACTTTTGTGTATACTTATATATCTTTCACGTCACTGTCACATTCTTCTACATGAACAGTAGTAGGGAAGAATTTTGCTTGACATGGTCCAATTTCTACATACATCATAAGCATATTGCTACATTCTGAATTTTTTTATGAAAACCAAATTGATTTAAGCACAGCAAGGCCTAATTGCTATAGAATATGTACACATTGTCTGCCCTTCTGTTCAAGACTCATCAATTTAGATAGACTGTTAACAAAGCTCCTACTCTGAACAAGTTTTATTAAAATTAAAAAGAAACTGTGACCTATAGATTATTTAAAAGGTTCTACAATTATAAATTTGATTCAGTAAGATAGGTGTTTGTACAAGGCCAAATTTCAATAGTTTCTTATCACTTGACATGCTTGATGGTAAACGTAAATTAATATTTTTTTGGGGGGATTTTTTAACAGGTCTTAGAAATATAATAGATAATAATGAGTTCAATCACGGTTTTAAAAGTTTCTCTCCTTGGTTTTCGCTTTTGTTCTAAGGAAATCAAATATAGTACAAGTGTAACTTTATCCTGTCATTAATTCTTTCATAATGTGAAATATTTATAAGTAGTAAATCTTTATCTTTATTTACATCTCATCATTGTACAAGCATTAATTACAATACATGAAAGATACAATACAGTATAAAATACAATACCACTCCATTAAGGAGTTATAAGAGATGAAAGAAAATATCACGATTACTTTATCACAGCAATATATCATAATTATTATCATATGGAATAAAACTGGATTATCACTGCTAATTATATATTACAAACTTATACATTAAAAATAAAATACTGAAAGACTAAAAGGGTTACTAATGCACTTAAATTAAGAAATGGTTGTATGAAGATCAAATCTAAGCGAACTTGAATAGCAGGATTATTCCAGGTTACATAAAAATCAATATGTAGAATACATTGTATTAATAGTTATTGACAGTATCTACAATAATATACTATTATTTACAAGTTAAAAGTTGGCGTCTCTGTAGAATACTAAAACAGGTTTTGGCACTAAAACGAATCATACCTTGGTTTGAAAACAGATAACAATATTTATCATAATCAGTCAATGAGTAAAAATTGAGATTACATGCATATGCTTTTTGGAACAGTTCTTGTCTTATATCATTGTATATTGGACAACTCAAAATAACATGTAACTCATTTTCAACAGAGGAGTTATCACAGAACGCACAGGTTCTAGATTCCTGGTAAGCGTTCATATCGCCCAGTTTCAATTCTGATAGGGGCAACACCAAGTCTGAACTTACAAAAAGCAGAACGGTGTCTTGGTGGCAATACAAGTTTACAGTACTGTTCCGCTTTGTACTCATTTTTATACAATCTGTATACTCTCAGTTTATTGCGCCCGCGACCAGAGGGACCTACAACACTGCTCACCCTGTCCGACCAACTATTGGTGCAATTTGCATGTGTTTTGATCTCAATATCACGTGCAAAAGAACGAGAAATAGGATCAACAATGCTAGAATATACTGAAAAATCATTCACATCATACATGTAATACTTCTTCACATAAAAGTGCCAATTTTTACAAGACTGACTAGCTTTACTATATGCACAGAGCGCCAATCGCTTATTGATCCTTGCATCATTCATACATGACAATTTCGACCAATACAAGTATATACATTTCCATTGTCGAACAATTGTGGGTTTCCAACCCATATCTCCAATCAAACCATCGTTTGGGGTATATTTACCAACTCCAAGAAAAAATCGTATCGCTCTAGCTATTATGGACGGCATCGATACACGAGTACGATCGGTACCCCCACAAAGGAGCACTATAATTTATTACAGGCCAAACGATTGAGTCATATACTTTAGTAAAAACATCATAGGGTACACCACCCATTGATTTGCACTTGGCAATAAGTAATCCCAATGCACGACTGGCGCTCTGAGCTACAGATTTAACAGTGACATTATAATCACAATTTTCATGCAAAACCACCCCTAAGTAAGTATATCTATCAACAATATTGATCTGATTAGTTCCGCACATGAAACTGAACTGAGTACATCATTCTGATTTAGGTCGAAAATGTACTATATTACTTTTAGTGGCATTTACAGACATGTCATTCATAGTACACCAGTCATTTAAAGCATTAAGAAGCAACTGTAAATCATCCGCAGACTCGGTCAATAACACAATATCATCGGCATAGAGCATAATACAAACTTTCTCATTACCAATGGTGATACCGATATCAAATGATTTAAGATATAGTGTTAAGTCATTTATAAATAAATTGAATAACAAAGGTGACAGAATACATCCTTGGCGTAAGCCACAGTTGACATTAAACCAATCTGTTTTAAGACTATTAACCCTTACACATGACTGTACAGAGACATATAACGATTTTACAGCATCGAACATTTTACCAGTTATGCCTATATCAAATAAACGTTTCCACAATATGTTTCTATTTATAGTATCGTAAGCCTTTCTAAAGTCTATAAAGGCACAGAATGTAGACTTACGTAACCTTTTTCTTGTGTCAATGATACTAGTTAACCCAAGTATTTGGTCCGTTGTACTTCGGCCTTTTCGAAAACCATTCTGATCATCGGCGATTTTAACATTTATCTCGGACCAAGTACTTAGTCGACTATTCAAAATTGAACAATATATTTTATACATAGCAGGGGCAAGTGAGATACCTCTGTATGATAACGGGTCTCTTCGATCCATTGTAGAAGACTTCGGTATGGGGTTAATGATACATTTACTCCATACCGATGGAACTATTCCGTTATCAAAACATATATTAAATAAAATGTGAAGAAACGAGAGTGCACAATCATTATTTACTACTTCTACAGGAATATTGTCTATGCCACATGCTTTACCTTTATTGACAGACATAATAGCTTTATTAACTTCTAATACAGAAATATGATTATTAAAACTAACATTATCATCATACATATTGATCATTGTATTTGTACCAGTATGACTATTCGTGTTTTGAAAGAGAGAGCTAAAATCGTGTTTCCACTTTGCTAACACTACATCAACATCATTTGAACTTGATCCGTCATCTAAATTTACTTCAATAGGTATTTTAGAATTCTTTGTACTGTTAACCCCAATCTTACCAATCGATTTCCAAAATTTGGAAGTGTCAACATTACATTCATCTATCAACTGTGATTGTAGTGTGAACCAATGGGAACGCTTAGCTCTCTGAACCTCGCGGTCAAATAATTTACGAGTACATACATATGCGGTCTTTAGTGTAGACTTATTACTCTTATTTGTACTTGATAACCAAGCTTTTTCAGATTTACAGACATTATTCCATATTTCCGACAATCTGTCAGACCACCAGGGTTTGCCTGGACAGCGTCTTTTGTTACAACTACCATTATTGATCTTCTTAGCATATAAACTACCACAGATATTTTGTTGTACAATATTACACCAATCTTTATAAACACAATCAATATCAGATTGAGTACGATATCCACATTCAAGTTTAGAAATAGTTTGGTTAACACAAAATAAAGTATCTGGACTTAACATAAAATCAGATGGAATATTTGTAACATCATATTTATAATGACTATTATCCTGGTTATTAATATTATCAGTTACATGCTTATTAAATTAACAATCAATCAAAATATTCCAAGAAAGGAGCGAATGGTCTGGTAATGCACTAGATGTTATAGTAGAAACAAGTCCAGTTTTGTTGATAAGATCAGACACTTTAAAAATGTTAAATTGTTCAAATTTAGACAAACAGTCATGACTGACAAAACAATAATCTACTACCGAGCTACCTTTAGTAGAAATAGACGTGAAATTATTAACCGTATTGCTACGACCATTTAACATACACATATTTACGTTGATTAAAAAAATCCAGCAAAAATTCACCATACTTATTACAACTAAAATCAATTACATAACGGTCAACTTCATCATCAATTCCTCGAATAAAATCATCATTATCCCCACATCTGCTATTAAAATCGCCACAAATATACATGGTTCCACAGTCTTTATACTGGTAAATTATAGACAACAATGAATCATAAAAGTGATTGACATCAAACATTCTAGAAGAATTTTCAGGAGGCAGGTAACATACACATGGTAAAATAGTAACATTATCAAACTTATGACACAATTTAAGAATTAACATGCCCTCATTTGCATTATCAACTATAGACACATTAAAATATTTAAGTAAAGTGTTTCTGATAAAAAAGCCAACACCACCGGATCCGTTCCTGGCATTCTTGTGAATGTGGGTCCTGTTGTGGCCAAACCATGTATAGTCATCGAGATGAAGTACATCATCAGCAAGTAGGTGACTCTCAGCAATGCCTAAAATGTCTAGATTATTTGATAAAACACATGAAGATCTTAAAATATAATTGTCCGAGTTTTTATCTGTTTTCCACCCCCTAACATTCCAAAACCCGGCATGAATCTATCTACCCCCGTGGTTGTAACCACTGGAGCGACCACGAGAGGAGCCTCGGGAACCACCTCGACCTCCTACATTGCTCCACTCACCATCGGATATATGATCATATCGACGGTCATCATGGCTATCAACATTACGATGGTCATCCCGGCGCTCGTCACGGCGCTCATCACCATGACGATCACCATGGCGATTATCGCGGCGACCACCTCGGTTGTCCATGCGGCGTTGATCCTGGTGTGCATCACGGCGGTCAGTGTTTCTAGGAACCACACGTGACCCTCTCATTGCCAGATTCTCTGAATTAAGGGCACCCAAAATGGTCGCAAAGTTCTTACCAACGGCTCGTTCAGCTGGCGCTTGGTCGTGATGTATATAGACCTTTGGGAACTGACGGCTATTTCTTAGCTGAGGTTTAGCCTTCATAACCGCCTGCTTATCACTCCTGGTCTTCAGCGTGGCAATGATAACACCAGGCTTTGAGTCGCTATATGACTTCTTGCGCTCGACCTTGCTCACAGTAACGTTAGAAAGGCGCAGCCTATCTTTGAAAAGACCATTCACTTTATTTTGCGTACATTCGTTATTGCTCTCGGCCAATAAAGATTAGAAAGAAATTAATGAAGTTTACTTCGTATCACTGGAAGCGTGAATTCTCTTAACTTTTTGCGTAGGGGAGAGGGCGGGGATCTTTCGATGGTATAATTTAAAGTGAATTGTTTTGTTTACAATTGTTTTTCTATATGTATTTGTTTGAATGTATATATATGTACTTTTCTGTTTTCTTTGATTGTAAATTGATTGTCAATTTGGTGGAAATAAATTTCAAAGTAATTTCTGACAAAAAAACCCACACAGATAGAAAAAATTGTCCTGAATGGTATTTACAAGGTAACTAAAAACTTTATATTATTACAGGAAACCCCACTGTGATTAAAAATGAAAACAGTTTTCATATAAAACGAAAACAGACTTAAACCTGCTACTGAATCAAATAATATGACCAAGAGGCCAGCAATTTATAAGTCCTAGGTATTTTTGCAAACAGAAATCTTGATTTGTTTGTGGTTTGGGCTTATCAGATGGAAATGGGATATTAATTGCCCCCCATGCTGTGAATCAGCCACACTGACCACTTAATGTCTTCATGGTAATAACAGTACAGGCAAGATCACTAGTGATCAGATTTTTGGGTCTATGGTCTCGTCTGTGCTATGTTTTCAACTTCAGGTTTAGAAACGGACTGTACATCAACTGTCGAGTTTTCCAGTTTCCTTGTTACAAGTTCAGGCATGATGTAGTTAAAAAAGAACTTGTCACATTTATCAACCAACCGAGTACAAAATTCTTGGTCATATTGCACACGCGTGATTTTACAATCTTTGTTTGTATAGTTAACAAAATCACAGGATTTGATGTTGTATACATATTTCTGTAGTTGTACTTGGGTGTAGTATCTGTGTGTACTCTTAAGACTTCCATCAGCTGCAAGACAAAACTCTTTGTCCTTTATTTCACCTTTTTTCTTATCACGATGCTTGTATGGGCATTTAACTTCTAGGAGTCGGCTTTGACAACACTGACATGAAACATAACCATCCGCTGAAGCTGCAAGAAATGGTTGGTTGTGATCTATCATAAGTCCCACATTCTTAACATGAAGTTGCTGGTGAAATCCTTTTTATTTGTTGATATAAGCTGCCTTTGCCTTGTCCTCATTTGTCTGGCCCCATTTCACTGGCTTTTTCTGAGATAAGTTGTAGCACTTGCTACCAGTGACAAGGCGTATAAGATTATCAGGGCTAGTGGTTTCTTTTCTAACAAGAATGTCATGTGCTTTGCTTGCTGTGATTCTTCCTTTCCGCTGTTCAAACCATACTGGACAAACTGCCTGACCTTTTGTTTCATTTTCTAAGTTCTTTGCTTGTTGTTCACTACATTTGTAATTCGACCAGATTCTTCTTAGAGTTCCATCATGTATTTCAATGTCACTATCAGTATATAAGGCCCTCAGAGGCTGCACAAATTTCTGGATGTCGCCTACTTCTGTAGCTGTTTCTGTTTCCTCAGGATCTAAACGTGGAATGGTCGTGAAAAAAAACAGCATCGGGACATACATCCTTTAATGACTGTAGAACATGGTTCTCGGGTAACTTGTCTTTTCCAGATGACACAACAGACGGTACAGGTTTACTCCTCTTCCCTTTCATTAAGTGCTGGAGTTCTGTAATTGTGACAGGTTCCAACTGCAATAAAAAAAATGTTTGAAAATATAATATAATAAGCATCAAAGTTACTAATACATCTTAAGAAGTTATTTAAAAGACATTCAAACTGTGAGCAAAAGTTATCCTTTGGGGAAACAAAATGTGGCCTTTGATGAAAGGTGACCTTTACTCAGAGGTTAATTGTATGGTCAATAACAGTTTCAAAAAGACTTACCTTTAATCACAGATGGCCTTTAGCACAGGTTTGAGTGCACATATATGCAAGTTATCATCTGTTGGGCAGTCAGTCATGTGACCACTGTGACAAGGTAGTTCCACAATTGTTGAGAATATAAATTAACTTGTGTCTGTCTATAGCTAATCATGTCTAATTTTCATTTGTTAAAAACTACCGACTCTTAATACAATTTTGTATCTTCTACTTCTCTTCATGTTGCCGTAACTGACAGAACTCTGTTAACTGTGTCAGGTAATGAGATGGATGATACAGTTTCATTTACACTTGATAGAAAGTGTAGAATACCCCAAAAATAAGAACCTAGTGTTACCTGTTTACGAAAAGTTTGGTTCCACTTGCACGCTTTACTTGTTGCCGATTGTTCAGTGAGCCCAAGACGGACACCTATAAATTAACTAAAAACCCCCCCCCCCCCCCCCCCCCCCCCCCCCCCCCCCCCCCCCCCCCCCCCCCTCCATTTTGAAAAGCAGAGCTGCCACATGACTGCAAACTTCACCAAGCCTAAATAAAAGAAAATTTCAATAAAAAAACACTGTCAACAAATGCAACATTAACTAGTACTTATATAGTCAATATCTTATTTTTAATTGCAACCAGTTTCAGTAGATTGTCAGGACAGATTTTTAAAAATGATGATAGCTTGGAGTCAACCTTTGAACAGTGAATTTAGCATTATAACTGTTACACTTCCAATGTACATAACATTAATCCTATAATGTGTATTGTAATCTCTCAACCACAAGTCAGCCAATAGCCTTACACAGCAAATCTTTATCTTGTCTTTCACATGCTGCTCTTATTATTATATAAAAACAAAACAAAAAAAAAAAAAAAAAAACCCCAAAACCCCCAAAAAAAAAAAAAAAAAATAATTAAACACATATGTTTGTGCCGCCAACTGAAAGAAAACAGAAAAACAATTGATATAATTATAGAAAAACTGATTACCCAGCCATGCATGTGCAATGAGCACAATACACTGATGCATTTCTTTTGTCTAAGTACACCCAAGGCTGATGAGGTTTCTCTGTTACTCGCTGTGAGGGAGTTACTTTGGCTCTTAAAGCACAGAATGGTGATTCATCACTTACAGGATGGCTTTCCACAACTTGAACGTGACCACTCACAACAAACCTGAAATCACAAGACTTAGTATTACTTACATTGTTGTCATTAACTCGGAATGATGATATATCAACAGTTACACGGTAACTATTAGTCTAGCCCAAACCAATGAAATACAGAGTTTCCCCTTAGACTACGCTGTCCATGGATTCACCGTATATGTTTGTTTATACCAAGTAGCCTTGAATAACGCAATTTTAAAAGTGTCACCCACATTTACAATTTGAAGTGTGTACACGGTGGCATAGCTCGTTCGCCCTGTAAGCAATGGGTCCCATGTTTGAGTCGCGACAATTAATAGTTGTTCAATGAGCATTATTGTTTACTTTTACTAGTTAGTCAGAACATCAAAATTTGTATAGAAAATATATGTTATTTATGATCCATTTTAGGAATCATGAGAACTTTGTTCTTAATCTTTTTGTTACACTTGTATTTTCTTTTTTTACAATGACATAACACCTGGGACCTGACTATAACAGTATAACACTGTTTACAACTTTGTTCTGCTCAAGGTCAGCACTGCTGAAGATGTTGGTTTCAAAATGATTACATTACCTGTAAGCATCAAGAGATTTGTATGCTTTAAGCGTTTCTCTCGTGTAAGCACCAGGGCTTTCAATCAGGTAGGTCCAGATGTCTGGATACTCTATGGCCGGCCAATGAGAAGGATCATCTTTCCACCCAGATTTCAGACAATAAGGGTCAGGAAGGATAAGTTGTCCAAAATCATATAGCAGTTTCACTGCATATCGTCTTCTTGCTTCTACAGGTAATTTATTTGCATAATCTGACAGCTCAATATTGTCCGATAACGGATCGATTACCTCCGCCACCAAAATTTCAGCCATTATTGTTTTTTGCCCACCAGCGCAATGCGCATGCGCGATTTGTCTTCCGTTTGTTTACAAACACAATCCGGCCTATACCGGCGTTTTGAGGCTTGATTCTTAAACCGAAAACTGATTATTCTCATCTGAAAATCGTCCGACATAAAATAGTTCAACAATCAGAATCAAACATTTAAGAATGTACGTATATTGCCGAAAACACTTCATGCTTGTTGAATAATTCATACTAAACTCTATATAATCATTTATCATACAGAACCATTTTCGTCATATGTTGATATATTTTTTCTACACATAGTATGCTCGGAGACAGATTGTTTTATTTATACTGTAAACAGGCCCCACTTCACATATTATCCGCCATTGAAGAAAATAGTCAGGGCAAACAATTCCCGATCGGAGGATCTCGGCAGATTCCGTTAACCCATGCCGAGGTGTTCCGATTGATAGTGTTACGGGTTATTTTTCCGCCATATTGGATAGTTGTAACGAGAACAAATTGACTGACCTTGACTATTATCGTCTCCCAGCGATTATTACAAACCAGTGTGAATGTGAGAATATCAGTTAAGAAAGGAGAAGGGCAAAAATCGGTCAAGATTTCCCGAACATGTATGCAAATTGCGTTAGCGGTAAGTCAACCTTGGGTGATTCGTAAATAAATTAGAATGTACTGTATCTAAACTCTTTTCAAATAGAATTTCTCTTTTACCGGAAGCAATTATTTATGAATTCACTACTGTACATATAAAATTGAGTATGTTATACCTCAGACAATGTACGTATTAATAACATGTTATGTTCTCTGTGGTATATCTTTTTATCATAATCATCTTTGATGATGGCTAACCGTCATAAGTGATTATTATGGCCATCAGGGTGTCCGGTAGGCTTTGAAACTCAACGGGGCATTGTCACTTCACCGTAAACAGGCTGATGAAATTGCCCAATCGGGCTTTCGAAAATCAGCTTATTTAAAAATGATTTTCTTCACTTGGAAAAGGTGTGAACACGTCAAGTATGATAAAATATATGGAAAATGAAAGTAAAAGTGCTAAAAACCTGGCGCAAGAAATGGCTGAATGGATTTTGGTGATGTGGAGTTTGTTTTTTTTCATACCCTACTAATGCAAATAACATTCCCTAGCTGTTTCAGAAACATTCATGAAGATTTGCACTGAAAATCTTAAAAAAGGTGTTTTTCAGTGATTTCAAACTTATTTTAATTATGTTAAAAAATCTCAAGATGACTTTTATTCACTTTTTAATTTATTTACTACATCTGAACTTTGTAATAGTATGTAAATTGTATGAAATTACACATTTTTAAATAAGCTGATTTTCGAAAGCCTGATTGGGCAATTTCATCAGCCTGGTAAAATTGTCAAGAGTCAATGTGAGATTTTTAAACGTCGACCCATGGGTCATAGAGTTTTGAGCCTTGTACTCTGTGTTTGCATATCATATTTTTCAGTTTGTGTTATGAAGCTTTACTGTTGCATTTTTCGGAAAATTTTTAAAACAGCTAGGTCTAGCAGCCGATCTCTTTCCCAGGCTTAAATGTACCGTGTTTCCTGTTTGTCACATATCTTACTGACCTCGCATGTCTGTGATTTGTTATCACAGAGTTGTCTTTACCCTTTTAATAGAAATTGTAATAGTGGAACTTTTATTTTTGAAAACAGTCAGTTCTGCCTGCTGCGTATGTATATACGGTTTTAGCCAAATGCGAGTATACTGCTTGCGGAGTGATGCAATTACTGGAGATGATGATGATGATGATTTTCTGAAAGCGAGTAGATTAAAATAGAAGCCCCCCCCCTCTGTTTCTCACTTTCTGTTGCGTCAATGGTCAATTATGATATTTACCAAACAGACTAGTTATTTAATTAACAAGTTCAAACTTATGACATTGACTCTAATGAAACTAAGACTTAACCTGTCTAATATGTTCTTTAGCAGATGAATTTGATACAACACAGCCAACTTTATCTAGACTGTTCACTGCAACTATTGCAGATGTATAAGAGAATGCGGAAGCTTATTATCTGCCAGAGCATGAAACAATCCGAAAAATTATGCCAAATGGATCTCACAAATACTTTGGCAGCAAAAGTTGCAATGATTTTCGACTGTTTCAAGATGTTTATTGAAAAGCCATCTTGACTTGATGTCCTAAGCCACGCTTGGACAAAATAATTTATGTTTATATGTTGTGTTTACCTTTTGAGGTAGAATTATTAACAGCCAATTTACTAAGTTACTGTGTCATTGTCGTCACGGTAAAAAAAACTTAAAACTTAACTCATTCTTATTCAGCGAATAAACATGATAAATGACAGGGAAATTGCAGTTTTATATTTACATTATACCACGGTACAGAGTGAAACTATATCGGTATAATCCGGCGGATTCACGTCACTACCTTAATAACCCTATTAAATCGTTGTAAAAGTTTTCAATTAGTAGTCAAGTAGATATGAATAGGGTTTTCACATACTTTAGGAATAGCTTATGCCCTTGGTTTTGTTGAGGAGGAAAGTTTATTTATTGGACTTATTTATTTAATCATAATATTTATTCATTCTACAGGTATAGGGATTTAATGCCTCGTTTACTTCAGATTCATTCATTGATTTTAATATTATGAATATGAAATCTATTTTACGTAACAAAATTGTACAGTATTGTTTTCGAACCTCTTGCAACTCAATAATACAGCTGCCAAAATGGCCGTTCAGTGTATGCATGTGCGTTCGTACATCTGAGTTTAGCTTGTCCGATCTGTTACTATCCATGTATCGAGGTATTCTTAAATGACTTGGCACAATTGTTCACCACCATGAGACGGAGTGTCATCTGCAAGAACCAGGTCCCTAGTTCTAAGGTAAATGTCACTCTTAGAGGTTAAAGGTCGAATTCAAGAATGACTGTTCGGAGCATATCTTCTTCATGCATAAGGGATTTTTATGTAAGTTGGTACAAATGTTCACCATCTTAAGATAGAGTGTCCTGCGCAAGAACCAGGTCCCTAGTTCCAAGGTCAAGGTCACGCAGGCCAAAGGTCAGATACAAGAATAATTCAAGAATGACTTTGTCCGGAGCATTCCTTCTTTATGCCTGAATGGATTTTGATGTTACGTAGCACAAATGTTCACCACCATGAAACGGAGGACCATGTGCAAGAACAATGTCTAGGGTCAAGGTCACACTTAGAGGTTAAAGGTTAAATCCAATAATATCTTTGTCCGGAGAATTTCTTCTTCATGCATGGAGGGAATTTGATTTAACTTTGCACATATGTTCACCACCATGAGCTACCCTTGTTTTTAGAATTACTTCCCTTTGTTGTTACTGTAAATAGCTTACATTTTAACTTTTTTATTACTGGCTGTTAAGAAAAATCAAGACAACTTTTCTGTGGTACAACATGCATGTTACATCTAATATTTAGGTATTTTTTAACTATCTCTACTTGGTGAGGAGTTGGCCCTTTTTACAGCTGGCGGCTCAACATGTTGTACCTGAACATCTAGTTTTTGAATGTATACAAGTGAACGCCAGTCCAATGCAGACTCTAATATATCATGTGAAACATAAGTATGATTCATATTTGGAGGAAATATTAAAGATAGTTACATAAAAATGTACAATATTATGTAAGAGCCACTCAGCTAGGGCAGGATTTATAAATTTAGGGAGAAATGATGTTGCATTTAAGACAGTTTGATTTACAGACCACTAGGGCCGTCGTGATTTGATACTTCATGCAATGATTGAAGACATTTAGGATATGGAGAACTGTAACTTTATATAACTTAATTATTTAATAAATCTCCCTTTCTGTTAAAACCTTGTCAGGAAAAGTTGGATAGTAACACTGGGAATGAATTAATACTTGAATCACACCATCAGTGAGTGCAGTGACCAAGAACCATAACTCTAGCTAATCCTATAATTGATGTATCTATCACCCTTCCATGAAATTGCCAGCCGTTTGATTGGTCAACGACACGGAAGTTCATATTGATATGAATGGGCAAGCTGGTAATATACACTTGCCATACCCTGTCATTGTACCCCACACTAAACAGGAGTGTTCGCATTAAGTACATCAATGGAGCAATCAAATTCAAAGTAGAATGCAACTCTGCAGTATTGAATCATCACTGTCCTCTTGTTACAATGTTACAATACCATTTAAGATCTGTATGCTTTGGGAAGTGGTCACAGGGCACACACTGGGCTGAAAAAAGTTGGAGCCACTTTATTTTCGGAGTGATAGGGAGGGGTATCCACTCCTGCGGCGTGGCGCGGCGAAAATCTTTCACTTCCCAAAGGCAAATGGTGATATTCTAGCTATACTTAGGGGCCTTTGAAAGACAGTGTGTATACCTTTGAAGCAAGTTTTGTATTTTAAAATGTAGTCCTGTGTTGTTTAATTTGCTAAAACCAATACAGGATTATATACAGTTTAAAGAAGCCATTGTAACAGATGTTGACAAGTGGCGTTTTGGACAAGTTTCTAGGTACCTTTTTATAGTCGAAGCTGTGAATATCTTATTTTTCAGGAGTTTTTCTTTTAATATTGTTAAAGCCTTTCAAATTTTTTTTATCGGCAGCAACTTTACTAATTACACACAAGATAAGACGGCGGCGACAATGTTCTCCGAAATTAAAGTCACCTTACCTCCAGTGCCTTCAGCGCTTTGATTTATGACAGCTTGAAAGAATCTGTGGAGAGGTCATTGTCACATGGGAATCGGCAGATATGACATTATATAGCCTATGCGAAATATTGTTTAAAGTATCATTTCCGCTTATATTCGCAAAAATGACCTCTTCAAAATAAAAATGCGTTTAAAAATGCAAAACAAAATTGACTTCATTTATTAAAGTGGAATTATGCACATTTTTTTCAAGTAAAAATCCAGCTGAAATAGGTGTGTGTAAAAAGGGTAGAGGAAATAATAGCTTTTAATCCAATACAACAAGCTCTTCCTGCTACCAGTACGAAATAATAGCTTTCCAAATATTACTTTTCCTATTTTGACTGGGAGAGTCAATTTAAGAAATAAACAACTGCATGCAAGAGTTGCTTCCCTTCCACTGCCGAAATATCTACCGGCAACAGCACTAATAACACAAGAGAGGTCACTGCCAAAAAAGGAATTATTATTTTATTAGTCCATTTTTTTCATTTCTAAAGCACAAACTTCAAATACTAATGCGGCATTATCATTAGTTTAACACATTTAAATGAACAGCAACCGAAAATTGCTTTTATAAAACTGTCACCAAAAATACACTATGTGCAGTAAGATGCGCATAATGTCACTTTAAAACAACAAAGACCATAGTTTGTGATGCTGCGGCCCGCTATATTTAATACAGGGTGAGCAAAATGTGCATGGAGACTTATGCACTAGATCGAAAATATGCGTCTCTCTTAGTTGAAAAATACAGGTACTTCTGAGATGAATACTGTAGACACAGTCTATTTTTTTTCTGGAACGCACGAGTTGTCGTTCGTTACTTAGATGTGTCTCTCATCATTGAAAAAATAAAATACTTCTGAGATGAATGTTATAGACACAGTCTATTTTCTATAGAGTTGTCGTTAGTAATTGTTTGTGTTCTAAAAATAGTAACAATATTTCATATACTGTCCTACCTCTGACAGTGACTTTAATTAATCGATTCATATGTATATAATTCAGTAACAGTACATGTAGTTTTTATACTACACCTCAGTGTAAAGTTTTTATTCTACAAGTCAGTCAGTAGATGTGGTGTTGTGTCAGTTTCGACTCGCACCCAAGTTAACTCGTACCTTAGTCATCTCGTCAATTGATCAACTCGTACAGGTCAAAAAAGTCAACTCGTACCCTTTGTAGTCAAATCGTACCTTCTATTTCAAAACTTCAGTTTTATCCAGGAACAAAAGGGACTGACTGATATGTAATTAAAGGTGGGGACATATGGAATATAGCACGACATTATTGAAATCGTGGTTATTTTGTTTTTGGTGTAGATCTATTTGCATGTCTAGATAGGTGTTTATAGTCTGCGCCCAAAGTAAGCGTTTCCTTCATGTGAACACAGTGGTGCAGGTGCTCTTTTCTCAAAATATAACTAAAAGACCGGGAGAAGGTGTGGCGGCATATATCTTAATCCAGTTGTGATTTCGGCAATCTGTAATAACAATTTGTTAAAGATTATCATTACTTGTTAGTTCAATGCGGCGATAAAACGAATGCATTAGTCAAACAACGCAAGTTAGAATGGGTCTCCTTGAATTTCTTTCGGGCCATGCCTCAACATTAACCATTCCCAGTTTCCAAAATATTTACATGTCAGTTTTGTTTGTTGTCCCGCTGTGATACGTAATATCACAGTTTTTCTTGTTTGAGAAATAATATGTATCCATGTTTGATTTATCGTAGAATAACCCGAGTTTGGAGGCCGAAGGCCTGAGTGATAATAATAATAATAATAATAATAAATTCTTTATTTATCGAAGGTAACATGTAAAGATATATCAAAAGAACATTAACATACCTTAGTTAAAACATGGCCTTCTCTAAAAAAAATTCCTAAATAATAAATTAACGTATGACAGACATATTTAAACATTCATCCATGAACAAAAACAGTTGTATCACATTTAGACAATCATTCATTGAACAAAGAACACTTAAGGAAAATAGATGATAATGCATAAGAACAACAAACGTGTGTTATTCTACCATAAACCAAACTTGGATACATATTATTTCGATTCTAACACGACTTATTTGAAATAACATTAGAAGAAAATGAGAGAACTATTTTCATCGAACGTAAATTACACTTGCGTGATACGCATCTAGATTTTGCCGTTGAAGTTTCCTCCCGCGAACAGCTGTAAAGACACGATGTGACTTTCATTCATGAAAGATGTTTACGCGGTGTTTTAGATTTTTCATCAACGTAAACTACAGTCTCGTAAGAAAGAAAAACTTTATTTTATGATTTTCAGTGGTTTATCGAAATATAAGGGTGAATTATATCCTGATAAACTCACTGTCCACCCAGTGAAAATTATCAAAATGTTCTACCCGGAGTAACGTCATTTAATATCGAGCGTAATGAATGCTGGAAACCATACGACGATGACGTTACATTAATCAAGTTAAGGTGGTATGCGCCTCAAATATTTTGTTCGAATTTTCTCATGAAATTGACACTGTGCATAATTGAAGATATTTCTGATGGAATTCCGATTTCAATGTTTTGATATCTCTTACAGTTTCTATGCTGTTATGCTTCAAACATTGCCACTGACGTCACTTTTTTCACAGAACGCTATTTCATATTATTCCACGAGTTTTGCTTCACCGCGCTTTTAATTTTAAATTTATAGACAATATAAAATAACATGCCCCTTGCATTACGACGTTCTTTAAAATGGTATTAAATTTGATGAAAACATTTCGACGCTTGAGACGCTAGTCGCGATTATGTGACGTCAAAACGGTAACATTCTATCAGTGTTTTGCTTTAAATTTTGCCTTACAATTGGAGTTATTAAAAATCAGCTCGATGAAAAAACGCATACGTTTGATATGCTGTATAAAAATTATTTTACGATCATTTGATATGATAAAAAAGGATGGGTCACCGACTATTTTTACAATTCCACGAAATTTCACCCCTAACCCAAACGTAGTTTTGACGTTGTGATGTACTGGGGGTTACTTTGCACGTTTTCTTTTTTTGCACATGGATAAGTTGATTTACTAACAGGCTCATGTTTTTCAATAAAGCAATTTATATTCCATGATGTGCTATTTTAATAGCTACGAATCTTTATCTGAGTAAAATAATTTATAGGTTTATGTGATCTTTGACCAGTGCTTTTGTATAGCGTTTAGTTCGGATTTACACCCTCCCGTCATGTACATAGTAACAAAATACGGTACCATACCTGCAACTCTAATAGAATTAATTCAGATGCTCCAGTGGCGACTTGATATGTATAACAATACTTCTAAAGGTAGAAACATTAATACAATATTTCAATATTTCCGTGACTAAGATAGTTGCGAACAACA
This sequence comes from Saxidomus purpurata, assembly GCA_022818135.1. Taxonomy (NCBI): domain Eukaryota; kingdom Metazoa; phylum Mollusca; class Bivalvia; order Venerida; family Veneridae; genus Saxidomus; species Saxidomus purpurata. Next base: position 29,556,299 of record JAFMSR010000015.1, read on the forward strand.
AATGCAAGATCGGATGTAGACACATAAAGAACAAGATTTTATTTTGTAAAGAAAAACTACATTAGTTGCTTATCTAATTGTTCCGTGGTATTTTTTCTCATTTCCGTCAATGCAAAAGAAGGAACTCGTGGAAAAATAAAACACGTCATATATTATAACAGCGATATACAAAATACATTAATGAACAAAACTGAACTCTCTCTCACTTGCATGTTCAGTTTGTGAATGTTTGCTTGTGATTAGCATCTGTTAGTGTTAAATGATATTTAATTCGAATTTATGAATTATGAATTTCATTTTATAATCGAATGTCCATTATACACTGAGTTAAGAATACAATACATTAAATCATATTTCTGGAAAAGGCAAAATTTTATAAAGTTTAGAGAGTTGATCAATGCAGAAAATGAAAAAATTATTAAAAGTCTTGCTATTTATGTGTATAAAGCTTTCGAGATGAGGTCACAGATATTAGAATATTTATAATTGAGTAGACATACGTAACATTGTTTTGTGTGTAAATGTTTTGTTTGAATGTTAAATAAATGATGTATTTAAAAGACACTGTCTCTCCCGCTTTTTGAAAATTGCGGGTAACATTGTTATACATGTATATTGTCATTATTACGTGCCTTGCCATGTCATATTTTCACATATTGTGTTTCTGTATAAATGTTCATGGGCCTTATTGGCTTATTGCATAATAAAGATTTCATTTTATTTAATTCGAATTTATCTTAGTAGAAGTAATTTTTCACCTCCACATTGAAAGCATCGCCTAAACGAGGTCTCCAAGCGTCATCTGATTACAGTTTGAAGTATACACAGGTCTACATACCTTTGTGTTTTATTAAGTTTTCAAGCTAAGTATGCATCTTTGGGTTTTCGAAAATATGGCGCATCCTTTCATAACCATACGTATTTCTTTTTTTCCGGTGTAAAGCACAAGCATACGAAATCTCAATTTAAAGTCTAGGCTGAAAAGACATCTAGTAACTTTTGTTTGTGGAGATTGAAATCAAATTCACCGTCCTTAGTTTCACGTGCAAGTCTTTTGTTTTAAAACGACAGATAATTTGTTTTCGCTCGATTTATTCATTTATCGTTCTCCACACACAAACTATAATCAACCGAATCACTAATGAGTGGAGCGACTTTTCATTAGTGGAATACGTATTATGCGGACAAATTCCCTGACCTTTTTGCATGAATATATCTTCCAGCGATTACTCCGAATAAATAACTTTCCATAAGTGTGAGATGATGGATATTGTAGGTGCAATAAAATTGATTTATATTTTCCTTATTACCGACGATAAGGTTGTGTGAAGAATTCAAGTCTAGCAGCATGTGGGTTCGAATCTATGAAACATAATTTTCGACACTTCGACATGTAGTGCGACTGAATGCACATTTATACTAACTAAAAACCCAGAAATTCTTTATAAGGCGCTGAAGAAGAGGGGGTTAATAAACTGCAGATGTGACGTAAGCTTACAGCATTTATTTATCGTAATATGAAATAAAATTATATGCTTTGGATATTAAAAGTTTAAATTATTTCATTAGCTAGTCAGATTTTTTAATTACACTAGTTTAATTACCTAAGCTACTTTTTTATTTGATCGTTTGCGATTCCCGACCGAACCTGGCACTTCTCCCTGGGTAAACTTGCCAATACTCCTGACAGTCGCTGGTTTAAGAGAGACAGATGCATATACACGGGAATCCGGGTACCAGACCCTAGCTCTTTTACGAATAGACCCCTTATTTCTTTTACATGCCCGGTGTATAGCACCGATACACGTGAGACTACCTCTTGGTTTCTAACCAGTTCATCTCTAGATGGGTGGGAAACACTAAAAAGTGTTTCTGTTTTTACCAATGCCCCGGCCGGGATTCGGACCGGGGACCTCCGGATTAGCAGTCCAGAGCGCTAACCACTCGACCACCGCAGCACCCATCCCTTCTATTTTTTTATCTGTGTAAAAAAATTAGTGAAGTCACCAGACTTGCCACGTGCATATTCGTAAGACGAAACCGAAGATAAATATGAATCAACTGCGAAACTATGTTTTTTTTATATCAGAAGGTTCCAGGCCCCGTGATTATAACTCAACTCAGTTTCGTGCTCAAACTTTGAATCAATATAATATTAAAACATGTAATAAATTCTTAGTTGAAATGAGTCTAACTTGCTTTCTATAAGATTTTGAAATGACTTTCAAAATTGCTTCTCTAGTTATCTAAAAGTTTTATAATCATGGGGCCTGGTTAATTTGCACGAGTGATAAACTCATTCACAGCTTGGTGTTGTGCTAGGTTCATTGCCGTAGGGCACATCCCATGTTTCCTTGCCGGGGATCGCACTCTGGTCTTCTGCCACATAGGCCAATACGGAGAAAGTGAACTGTCTCATCATCATCCGCATAACTACCCATATCTATTTCTGTTTTGAAAGTGTGTAATGTTAATGTTTTTTTTTTAAATAATCAATAGATAGCAATATTTCCCTTCTGTTTATCCCTCTGTAATGTGGTTGATTTTCCATTATTTGTGTACGTCATTTTCACATTTTTAACCTAAGCACTACACATATGAAATTTCTGGATATAAAACTAGTGACGGAAAACTGATTTGCTATCTCACACTTCCAACCTGTGATGATTATAAAATATGAAAGATAGTTTAAACGACCAAATCAAAGTGAAGGAAACATTTCTTTCTTACCTGCCTTTTCTAACACCCGGACAATCAAAATCGCTATTGTTAAACATGACGATAGACTGCAGATGGCATTTTTATTCATCATGCCAGTTAGTTTCAAGTACTATGATTGAAAGAGATCATTGTTATCGCACAGAAAATCGAACGAAACTATGCATTTAGAAAAATGTGTTAAAGTAAATGATCTAGAATGAAGTAAACACTATGTAGGGAGACACCGATGTGTACATGTAGAGCGGATGACACCTCATTCGAAGGTTGCCGGTTCGAATCCCATCAGCGGAATTTGACCTGGACCTGATTAATTCCTCCTGTCTGTGCAACAACTGGTCATATTCCAGGAAGATTCCGTCAATATTATAGTTATTATGGCATGCAAGATTATGCGACAATTGATGTAAATAATTAAATGAAGTAGATATTTTATTTTTCAGTATGTACATGTATATACGTAATCATTATTTACATACTGCTTATTTCATGTCTTTAAATAATTACTATTTTGTTATAAACATTATTATTTATCTGAATAAGTATCAAGTTTTTTTACGGGGATTTTTACGTCGATTTTTATATCAGTGTGTAGATCTAATTTAAAGATATCAGATAAAATCAGTAAGTTGAAAATATATAACAAAGGCAAAACGCTACAGCTTAAAAACCTGCTGGCAGTGTAGGAAAGCGCGCCGGTAAAAAAGTGACGTCAGTAGCTATGTTCGGAGTAAAGAAAAAGTTTAAAAGAGAATACAAAAAGAAGTTCCCCGTGCAATCGGAAATATGCTGAAATATACATGGTGCAAATGTGACACGAAAATTCGAGAATTTAATTTGAGGCGCATTCCGCCTTAAGTGGACGTGTGTCATCCATCGGATCCCCCCGCTTTGCCCCAAGTCATCCACAGTATGCCATGTAAGATCCTCTATACGTCGGGTAAATTGAACAGCCAAAACACGTTGCACGCACAGCATCGTTAAATGTCGGTTTATTGCTTAATTCTAACACGACCGGCGAATAATCTAAATACATGTAGAACAAAAACTATTTGGGTTATTCTGCAATAAACCGACAATTACTGATGGTGCTCAGGCACCTAAACATAAATCCCTAGCGAAGAAACTTGCTGCTGTGTTACTTCCAGATATTTCGTCAGTAATAACATCTACTTTTGAAGATCAAGTAACAGTGTCGGAAGTGTCGATCGTTCGTGTAAACAAAGAGCAATGTTATATTGAATAATATACCCGTAGAGAAAATATAAGAATTTTTAGCAAAAGATGTCTAGTTATGTACCTAAAAAAGCCAATGAAGAAGTTGGATGGATCCGCACAGGACCCCGATGTTGGTGAAACAGTGAACAAGGATAGTATGAGCTCCGAGTCAGATGTTGTAGGTCCGATTTACGTATTTAGAGCTTCAGACATTAAAGGGGCACTCCCTACATCTAGCAGATTATATTATCGAAACATAGATTATGTGTTCAATTAACGCAGCAAGGTTGTCTGTATTATTCACTGACGGGGCTTATCCTGTAGTGCAATGATGGTAATGCGATGTTGTTACAGTCGGTGTGGAAAACGTTTTCCTGACGCCAGTCTTGTTGAAAGGGACACTTGCCGAGGTGGTCCAGGCTTTTTTCTTAACACGGAGACAAGGTTTGTTGTTGTAAAGGGCAGATTAACTGCTCATCGTTATCAATCCAACATTTTGACACCTGTAGCTACTCCATATATTCACCAAAACTCCAGTCGCATGCAACTTATGCAAGATGACGATATTTGCCACATGGTATATCAAACTTTTAGTGATCATGTTTGCTGTTTCTTATTTCTTCTTCGAAGGCTTTGCGGCCGAAACATTTCGATAAATGTGAAAACTATAAGTGCGTTGATTTTTTTCTATATTATTTCTCATTGCTAATTTTTGGCATTTATTTACTAAACGTTTTCCCCCGCCCCCCGGGGGCCGGGGGGGGGGGAAGGGGCCCCGTCGGCGGTCTCCCCCTGAATTTCATGAATTTAAACACAGACATACGAAATATTGGTATGCATTATTTTTCAATAGATTGATTTTTAAACAAAACAAAGGTAATCATCGCCTCACCATCTTTCAAAACTTTCATACAAAACCATGTAATGGTTGTGTTTTTAAGATAAAAGTTATTGCTAATATTTCTTCTTATTTTCCCTTTGCACAAACGGATTTTAGTTCGTTCTATTCCGCACACGGCAGAAATTTTTCAATCTGATCGTTTAAGGTTAATTATGAAAACAATCTTATATTTAAGTAATAGGAGCCATTGTGAGACAAGATTTTACAATATCACTTTGAAAAGGGGATGCATTTATCACTTCTGTTTATGATTACAAATGATGGCCTCGAAAACAAAGGTATCAATGGGAGGTTTTCAATTCAATTCTGAAAGAAGATAGGCATGAAGGAACTCATATTTGATTGAAGTGTACAAGTTTGCTTCGTAATTGTTATATGAACGCGATACCTATTAGAGAGTCATTATTTTCCTTTCGTAATGTTTTCAGAATTCTAACTTCAATAGTTGTTTAATGCATTCGCTACATCAAGATGATATTTATTAAAGTTGTAAGCGTTCAAAGTCGAAAGTCAAAACAAGCTTAACAGTTCTTTAGCTGTGAAAGAAACTGTCAGAGGAAAGGACTTGAATCATCAGACACTGGGTTACTTAGTGAAACAATCATATCTGTGCTGGACGATTGTAAAGGTTTTGGCAAATTCAATATTTTCATTCTGTGGTATGTATGTATTTTACTTGTATCGTTTGTCGAAAGTTAGCATCGCTGTAAGCTCTCATTGATTGAGGGTCATTGGTTCGACAACAACAATCATTTGTCGATATTGTTTAAAACTGATTTAAGAGTAATCATCGGTAAACATGTCCATAAATATTTTACTTTGATTTCAGAGTATTCATCGGTAAACATGTCCATAATTATTTTACTTTGCTTTCAGAGAATTCATCGGTAATTATGTCCATAATTATTTTACTTTGCTTTCAGAGAATTCATCGGTAAACATGTCCATAATTATTTTACTTTGATTTCAGAGTATTCATCGGTAAACATGTCCATAATTATTTTACTTTGCTTTCAGAGAATTCATCGGTAAACATGTCCATAATTATTTTACTTTGCTTTCAGAGTATTCATCGGTAAACATGTCCATAATTATTTTACTTTGCTTTCAGAGTATTCATCGGTAAACATGTCCATAATTATTTTACGTTGCTTTCAGAGAATTCATCGGTAAACATGTCCATAATTATTTTACGTTGCTTTCAGAGAATTCATCGGTAAACATGTCCATAATTATTTTACTTTGATTTCAGAGTATTCATCGGTAAACATGTCCATAATTATTTTACTTTGCTTTCAGAGTATTCATCGGTAAACATGTCCATAATTATTTTACTTTGCTTTCAGAGAATTCATCGGTAAACATGTCCATAATTATTTTACTTTGCTTTCAGAGAATTCATCGGTAAACATGTCCATAATTATTTTACTTTGCTTTCAGAGTATTCACCAGTAAACATTTTACTTGCTTTCAGAATTCAAATTTCAATAGTTGTTTAACGCATTCGCTACTAATAATCAGTGACCCAGTGTCTGATAACACCAATCACGTAAATAATTATTGAATTGTAGATTATGGAATAATAATAAACCACGATTCGGAATTCTGATGCGCTTTTATAAATTACGAGGGTCATAAGTGTGTCATAAGGCACAACTTAATATTATTTATGACGTCGGAACGGGTCGCGCGTTTAAACGTAGGATATTGGTGTTACGCCGGTAATTTTATCCCATTTGATTATATGGTATTTAGAGCACTTTTGCACATTCTTGTGACTTTCACAACAAAATTCAGTTGCTATGTTACTAGTCCAAGAAATAACCCTTTTTAATTTACCTTTTTGAGCACAGGAAAAACGGTTTATATCATTACTTTCCTCAATATATGTACTTTTTGGAAACACCAATTTTTTTGGCCATACCCAGGGCAACGCCCTAAAATTCAAGATGGCAGCCAAGATGGCGGACATTTTTATTGAAAATGACCATTTTAAGTAATTCATGGCAAAATGAGTAATTAAGACCTTGATATGTTTTTATATTTTCGCATTTTGCATTGACATAGACTAAATTTCACTTTTGTGTTTGTAAAGTACGTATCTTTGTACATTTTGGTTGTTTTTTAATGAAAAACAGTGACAAAAGAGCCACTTTTTCACTGTGTTTTGCATTTCTTAAGGTTTCAACTCTTGTAGAATTTTTGAGTTGAAGTAAAGTTCTCAGTTTTTGTAAACAATATGTATGAACATCTTGTTAGAAACATAACATAAGCAAGTTGGGCCAGTTAGTCTTTCAGGTTTGAAACAACATACATTTAATTCGAACCCCACCCACCAATGAAACTACATGAAAATTTTTAGCGCGCTGACGGTAACAGTAGCATACTTATTTTGTCGTTTCAGTGTGACCCTTTTCACAGATCTGATATTTTATAACTGTCGCATCTTTACGCCTTATTTTAATGTGCTCCATAATAAGCAGAAAGTGTAGTTTCAATATTAGGTACAACCGGCGCATAAAACACAATTCACCTACTTCAAAAAACAATTTTCCGCTCTGAAATGATTAATTAAATATCACTTTAAATGAAAACCTAAAATTTGATGAAAAATCTTATAACATTATGAAAATCTGAATGTTTAAACCTAAACATGCAAGTTTACACATGAGGCATGATACGCCATTTGTTTTCATATTTCGCCGATTGATGCAGGTGTGAAGATCGGTAAATGTAACTTAGAATTGTGTTAGCATCATTTTTAAACTTAATCCAATCATCTTGAATCATAAATACATTTAGAAATTGGATTTTATTGTGTTTATAAGTGCCCAACAGAATTTCGTAGGGGGTGCGTTCCCAGCTATTGGCACATCAAAGTGAGACGTAGAATGCGGACAACTGTAAAATGTCAACTTGTAAAATCGGTTTGCCTTCGAAGTGGAAATAGTGAGACTAACGGTAACAGATACTGAGCTAAAATATGTTTTCTTATAATATATCTTTATTCAATTCACTTCTGTTTTTCAGATACAAATATTACCAGTTTATGTAATGATTTGACATGACATTCATGAAATGGTTGCCATGGCAACTAGTATATATAGTAAAAATTGTGATAAAATAGCAAAATGGTGCAAAATCTCACTGTCTAGACCTATAAACTGTAAATTTCTCAATTTTTATGACCAATTAGTAAGAAACACAATATGGGCAAGTTTTGCCCGTAAGTCTTCTAGATTTGAAACAACACACATTTAATTCGAACCCCACCCACCAATGAAACTACATGAACATTCTTAGCATACTGACACTAACAGATATAGAGCTGAAATGTTTTCTTTGAATACGTTTTATTTCAATTCACTTCTGTATTTATGATAAGAGTTATGTCAGCAAATCTAATAATTTAACATGACATTCATTAAATAGTTGCCATGACAATAATACATACAAAGTTAAAATCGTGATTAGATAGCAAAATGGTGTCAAATTTCTACTGATATTTATACATGTAACCCAAAACTTATTCTGCAAAGTAATTACTAGAAAATAATAATTAAGATAAACCCAGTCTCAGGCAGTATTCTTGATATAAAAACAAAATATACAGGTGTTTTTTATGAAGACATCAACATTATCCTTAAACTGTGTAATGCTTCAGAATATGGCTTCAAATAAAATCAAAGCACTGAAAAAACTGGTAGAGTGATGTCTTCGAACAACAGAAGATATAACGCACATACAGATACGCTCTATCTTTTCGTAGCACAGTAGCTTGTAAATTTGTAAAGGTATATCTTTTCGTAGCACAGTAGCTTGCAAATTAGACTTTTCTTCTACAAGGGATATAAAAGATACAGAGCGGACAAAAATAAAACGAATGACCCATAAGTGTGAACGCGACATTGACGAAGCAGGTTTTGGACATTGGTTCTACACGTCTACACGTATTGATGAGATGAACATTTGACCAAACTTTCATAAAAATCCTTTAAGGGGTTCAGGAGATATTGAGCAGTCATCTTTATATACCTGGCACCTGCAATTAACAGGAAACCACATTACGCGACGCAGTCCTTTGATCCATAAAATGTGTAAAAGAAAAACTGGGTTAACAGTGTGCATGATAATGGGATCGGGAGACATTATTTTCTCAAGTAGATACAAATCTAATAGTAATGAATAGGATCTTATCCTTTGTAAAGGTGTTTCTGAAGAACGTTATATAATTGAGTCTGTACATATTATGTTGAAATGGCCCTTACCACAACAAAAATAGCAAGAAACAAGAGTTTTTCCTCATAAGTGGCAAATGCCTCCCCCCAAAGAGGTATCCCACAGCCTGTGACATTGGCCTTTAAGTTATAGACCCGCTACTTGCGCGTAACACTTTACATCGTATACCATCCTAATTGGCCGATAGCGCTCACGTGCCGGGTCTGCAAAAGTATGTGTAGACCTCGAAAATGATGTGTAGACCTGCACGGATTTCAAGACGTCATTTCTGTAATATTTTCGTGTAATTTTCACTACTTTTTATGAGGTATACGATATAATAATTTTAGACTTATGTTTCGGTCAATATATAGTTTTGCGGACCTGTAAAAGAATGATATTGACCTCGGACTTCGTCCTCGGTCAATATCACTTTTAACAGGTCCGCAAAACTATATATTGACCTCAAAATTAGTCTTTAATTGTATAATATTCCATGTGCTGAGCATTTTTTCCAACTTCATTTAAAAATCCTTCAATGCATAACACAGTTACAATCTGGGCATAAACATACATTTGTATATATACAGGATTCTAAATCCTCTAACCTCAAAACGTTATCTTGACCTTCAAGTTTAGAACGTACGACTTGTGTATGATATGTCATCTCCTTTGCTCAAGGATTGTGCAATTTGATTTTAAAATATTTCCATGCATGATAGAGTTACCATGTATACAGTATTCAATGACCTTTTAACTCTAGGTGTAACATTGACTTTTGAGGTAGGGTCACATGGCACGTGATACATTGTCTTGATGTGCTGAATATTTCTGCCAAGTTATTTTAAAATCCATCAATGAATGTCAGAGTTACAGTTCGGGCACGAATGTGTGCGTGTATACAGGATTCCATTACCTTTAAACTATGTGACCTTGACCTTTTAAGTAGGGCCGCGCGTCTTGTACTCAACATATTGTCTTGATGTTCTGAACATTTGTACCATAGTATTTTAAAAGCTTTTAATGCATGACAGAGTAACAGGCCCAACATAAAAAACATGAAATGCCGGACAAGCAGACGGACGGACGATGCGATTTTACTATGCCTACCTTTAAGGCATAAAAAAGGATAAGTGTAGCTAAAAATAAAATCCATAGTTCTCAATTTTTATTAAAATCTTTTGCCGTTTAATGATATATTGACAGAGGTACTCATGAATACATCTGCTTCATGACTTTTTAGCTCACCTGACTTTGCCAGGGTGAGCTTTTAGAATGGGTGATTGTCCGTCGTCCATCAACAGTTTCATTCAAACGACATTTCCTCTGAATCCACTGGGTCAATGTTGATGAAACTATGCAGGGATGTTCCTTGCAGAAAGCTCTACCAAAATTGTTCAAAGGATTCCATTTAATTCAGAACACTGGTTGCTTTGACAAAAATAGGAAAAACTTTAAAAATCTTCTTCAAGGCCAAAAGGCATAGAGCTTAGATATTTGGCATGTAGCATTGTCTGATAAACCTCCACCAAGATTATTCAAATTATGACCCCAGGTTGGAATTGACCCTGCCCAGGGGTCACTTAGTTTTATAAAGGATTTTATAGGAAATTCTTTAAAAATCTTCTTCTCTGAAACCACAAGGCCTAGAGCTTAGCTATTTGGCATGTAGCATTGTCTTGTAAACCTCTATCAAGATTATTCAAATTATGACCCCCGGATAAAAAATTGACCCTGCCCGGGGTCACTTTGATTTTACATAGGCTTTTATAAGATAAACTTTACAAAAGCTTCTTCTCTGAAACCACAGGGCCTGGAGCTTTGATATTTAGCATGCAGCATTGCCTAGTAGACCTCTTTGAAGTTTGTTCAAATTATGCCTCTTAGATCAATACTGGCTCCGCCCAGGAGGTCACTTGTTTTACAAAGACGTTTATGGGAAAGCTGCTTTGGTATGTAAGATTGTCTAGTGGTCTTCAACCTACTTTGTTCAAATCATGTCTCTTGGGTCAAAATTGACCACACCCACCAGGCAAATGGACATGTACTCAGGCGAGCGATATAGGGCCATTATGACCCCTTTGATAACACTACTGGCACAGAGTGCCAGAGTGAGCTATAAGCGTCGCTCACCATCCGACGTACGTCGTTTGTCTTACGTCCGTTAATATTTTCCTTCAAACGACATCTCCACTGAAAGTACTAGGCAATTGATAAAGCCTAGATATTTGGAACGTGACATAACATAGAGGACCTCTACCAGGACTTTTAAAATTATGACCCCTAAGTCAAAATTGACCCCCGGAAGGACCGCACGGGGTCACTTGTTTTTACATAGGATTATATAGGAAAAACTTAAAATATCTTCTCTGAAACTCTAAGGCCTAGAGTTTAGCTATTTAGCAGGTGGCATAGCCTAGTAGACATGTACCAAGATCTTTCAAATTATGACCCCGGGTCAAAATTGAACCCGCGGGGCTCACTTGTTTTTATATAGGCTTATGATGGAAACACTTTAATGATCTTCTTCTTTGAAACCAAAAAGCATTAAGCTTAGATATTTAGCATGTGGCATAACCTAATAGACCTCTACCAAGATTGTAAAAATTATGATCCCCAAGTCAAAATTGACCAGCCCGGGGTCACTTGTTAGCTCACCTGGCAAAATGGGGCAGAGTGACAACGCCTAGAGCTTAGCATGTCGCACTGCCGAGTTGACTTCTACTAAGATTGTTCAAATTATGACCCCGATTCATGTTGATTTTACATAAGCTTATATATAAGAGAAACTTTAAAAATCTTATTCCTCAAACAACAAGGCCTAGAGCTTAGATGTTTAGCATGTATCGTTGCGTAGTTGACATCTAAAAATGTTCAAATCATGTTCCCCCGGTCAAATTGAACCCTTCAGCTATTGATGAGCTTGTAGTATAGCCAATGGTAGCCAGGTGAGCGATATAGGGCCATTTGCTGACCACTCAATCATTGCTTAACTGCTTTCATTTTGCCATACATCCTATAACCAAGTCGTTCCCGGTTCTTTAACATTACAGTGTTATATTGTCTACAATTGATTGGTTTATCATGATATTAAGACTAAAGATATCCTTAACTTGTATTTTCTATTGTACATGTATCATTTGTGATCAGTACCAACTTTAAATTGCTATTTACGTAGCCACATGACTGAGCATAGTTTAAACATTTTTGATTAATTAAAATATGAACGCACATAGATAGAAGAGGATTTGACAGGAGCCCGAAACTGAGAATTTCATATTAATGTATTTGGCGGTATATGCCGTTAGACCGGTTTATCTTTCATTTCATCCGGCGCATCGTTGGCAAGCTAGAAGGAAATTTATGAAAACTAAGTAAGATCAGAGAAAGCTATTGTCATGATTGAAAAGATAGAACTTTAAGTTTTTCATTTTTCTGTTTTCATTCTTTTGCTGGGACTTAAGTGATGAGCAAAATGTGTCATGCCGCATAGCCACAAAATCGGTGACAAACAAGTCCCAGAAACAAGTCTTTAAGCTAACTAATAACATGACAGTCCAAGGTCTTTGACGCTAGTATTCCTATTCTTCATTATATATAGACAACTGACTCAATAAAAAGACTAATTCAGTTATGGAAGCCAGAGACAATAACATGACCAGAAACAATAACAGACCGAAACACGCGAAAAATAACATGACAACTGGTACTCATATAACATTTACTTACGATGCTAACCCAAAGTGCATTAACATGAATACTCGTCGTCTGTACTTTACTGTCATATGGTGGTAGTAAAACTAGGGTAGGTAACTTTGACACTACTTAAACATATCATGTTCTTTTAAATCAAACCCAAGTTGTAAGAAATGCTCGATAGAAGTTAACAAATTGTGATAATCTGACAACCCAGTATACTGCATACATTTGTTCATTGAAAAGTTATTTACATGTCTACAGAACAGCAAACTGTTATAGCCATTAATTGGTTCTTGGTTTGCATGCATTGGGGGTGTTTTAAAAAAATCTGTAAAACAGAGTGTAAACTTTTAAAGATTCTTTCAGTTCAAGAGAACTTTGCCAGTGCAGTTTACATGACTAAGTAAACTTTGACACCATTTTTCTATTTTATCACAATTTTTACTATATATACTTGTTGCCATGGCAAGCATTTTATGAATGTCATGTCAAATCATAACATAAACTTAAAATATTTGTATCTGAAAAACAGAAGTGAATTGAACTAAAATGTAATAGAAGAAAACATTTTTTTATTCAGTATCTGGTACCGTCAGCGTGCTAAGAAATTTCATGTAGTTTCATTGGTGGGTGGGGTTCGAATTAAATGTGTGTTGTTTCAAATCTGAAAGACTTACTGGCCCAACTTGCTCATATTGTGTTTCTTACTATTTGGTCATACAAACTGGTTTAAAAATTGAGAAACTTACAGTTTAAAGCTCTGGACAGTGAAATTTAACACCATTTCGCTATTTTATCACAATTTTTACTATATATACTACATGTAGTTGCCATGGCAACCATTTCATTAATGTCATGTCAAATCATTACATAAACTGAAAATATTTGTATCTGAAAAACAGAAGAGAATAGAACTAAAATATATTACAGGAAAACATTTTTAGCTCAGTATCTGTTACCGTCAGCGTTCTAAGAAATTTCTTGTAGTTTTATTGCTGGGTGGGTTCGAATTAAATGTGTGTTGTTTCAAACCTGAAAGACTTACTGGCCCAACTTGCTCTTGTTATGTTTTTAACTAAATGGTTATACAAATGCGTTACAAAAAATGAGAAATTTACTTCAACACAAAAATTCTACAAGTGTTGAAACTTTAAGAAAGCAAAAAAAAAAAACAACAGTGAAAAGGGTCCCTTTTTCACTGTTTTTTTATTAAAGTCAACCAAAAATGTACAAAATTTATGTAATTTTCAAATACAAAAGAGAAATTTAGCCTATTTTCATACAAAACGCGAAAATATAGAAAAATATCAAGGTTTTAATTACTCATTTTGCCCTGAATTACTTAAAAGGGTCATTTTCAATAAAAATGTTCACCATCTTGGCCCCCATCTTGAATTTTAGGGCGTTGCTCCGGGTATGGGCGAAAAAATTGGTGTTTCCAAAAAGTACACACTGAGGAAAGTAATGATATAAATTGTTTTCACGTGTTCAAAAAAGTAAATAAAAGTGGATTACCTCTTGGACTATACGTATTTCAAGTATTTATGGGTCTAGTTTAAGTGACGTAACAGAAATGATTAGCCACATTACAGCCAATCATCATACGGAATGAATGGAATTTACAATTATGTATAGTTTGCTATGGACAGTTTAGCCACATAAGTCCCTATTCGTTAGAGAAGTTAAGCTACACAAAAAAACTTACATGGTCAACAATGAAGTTGTTTGCTATTTTGCTATAACTAAATATTTGGAGACACTGTACACATTTCCAATACATAGCTGTCATTTATGCCGGCGCGGAGTATTAATTGAACTCTTCCACCACAAAATGTCAACTAAATATGTATCAATTCTACGGCAATGTCACATTTTTACTGTCCCGGTTCGAAGGCATGTACCGTAAGTTGTTAAAGTTAGAACTAATGCTTCCCCACTTAACCGGCAATTGTCATCTGCAATAGTAATTCAACATGTATCGCGTCAGTGTCGATATACTTTGTTTTTCATATAAACATGGTACTTGAATTATTGATCGTTATTCAGTGACCGAGAAAGTATAAATACTCTACACATATAATTAACATAATTATTATGTTGGTAGATATGAATTGTTTACGAACTTAAATTATCAACCCATTCAAGAAAGACTGAAAACACAAATTTAAAGTATTTTATTGTCTGTTCTCATTCGGTATTATCCAATTAGAAAGTGCCTTACAGCGTAAATTACTCATTTAAAAACAAAACTTATACATTCTACTTGTCATTTCATAGGCGACTGAAGAGTTCCAAACTTTAGATTAAGAGCGAGCTTTATCATTTTCTAATTTAAAACCATTAATAAAGGTCACAGTTGTACTAATTGATGAATAATAAATAAAATATTAAGAGTTTGAAAAAGATTAATCATAGTTTCAAACATTGACTAAATCGTGACACTGTCGTTTTCAGATTTTTGAAAACAAGACTACTTAGAATTGATTGCAAATTCGATGTTTAGCCATATTTTATAAACAGCTCGTGTATAAATCAAGTGAGGTCATGTGTCCCGAATTGCCAAGACCGGGATGTAATATAATATTTCCCCTTTTTTTACTAAAATGATTCAGATTGACAACTAACTAAGTGTTATACAGTTTAAGACTACAACAAGGAGTAGTTAGGTATTTTAGAAAAATGTACACACAATTGATGTGGATATCAAGACTCCAAAAAATGCATAAACTAAGAGTCATACACCAAAATTGGATTTAAACTGATTTTTCTTTGGCCGTTAAAGTGACATTATGCGCATCTTACTGCACATAGTGTATTTTTGGTGACACTTCTATAAAAGCAAATTTTCGGTTGCTGTGCATCTAAATGTGTTAAACTAATGAAAATGCCGCATTAGTATTTGAAGTTGGTGCTTTAGAAATAAAAAAATTGAACAATAAAATAATAGTTCCTTTGTTCGCAGTGATCTCCCTTGTGTTGTTGTATTTGCTGGTTGAGATTTCGGCAGTGGAAGGGAAGCAACTCCTGCATGCAGTTATCTGTTTTTAAATTGACTCTCCCAGTCAAAATAGGAAAAGTAATATTTGGAAAGTTATTATTTTGTACTGGTAGCAGGAAGAGTTTGGTGTATTGGATTAAAAGCTATGATTTCCTGTACCCTTTTTACACACACCTATTTCAGCTGGATTTTTACTTGAAAAAATATGCATAATTCCACTTTAAGTTTCTTTAATAAAAAACCCGAAAGTGTCAGAGAATGAAGGACTCATGTTTCGCTAACAATGTATATCGTGCGGGTGTTCAAATACCACATATAATAAAAGATAATCCCTCCAAAAGCAAGAACTTCCGCCACGTGTTAGTTTGTCAAAGGTTTTGTTTCGTTAACTCTATTATTTTTACAACAGCGAATTAGTAATAAAAACACCCGTGTGAAGTATGTAATCGGCGAAATACCACATTCCGTAGACTAAAATACGGGGTTTCTAAATACTTAGTTAGAATACAAAAGAAAATGTACTACCACGTATATTTTGAAAAATGGGAGTGCGTATACTGCTTAAACGGTATTGTGTGTACTTACAAAAGAATGGTAACATTTACATAAAATACATATTGATCTGTGTTCCAAGAGTTAAAGTGACATTATGCGCAATTTTTCAAGTAACAATCCAGCTGAAAATGGTGTGTGTACAAAAGCGTATTGGAAATAATAGCTTTTAACCCAATACACCAAACTCTTCCTGCTACCAGTATGAAAAAATAACTTTCCAAATATTGATTTTCTTATTTGACTGGGAGAGTCAATTTAAGAAAAGAACAACTGCATGCAGGAATTGATTCCCTTCCACTGCCGAAATCTCTACCATCATCAACAACGACACAGTCAACTATCATTTTATCAGTCCGATTTGTTTTATATCTAAAGCACCAATTTCAAATACTAATGCGGCATAATCATTAATATAACACATTTAAATGCACAGCAACCAAAAATTGCATTTATAAAATTGTCACCAAAAATACACTATGTGCAGTAAGATGTGCATAATGTCACTTTAAACTACATTAATAGTGGTAATTTAAGAAATCGCTGTTTGCTACAGGGTTATTTTCCCCATATGGTGGCTATTTCTGAAAACTTAACGTACATGTATACAAATACTAAATAGCAATATATGAAATCATATGTAGAATGAAGCGCCAAGGTTCATTGTATACAAATATAACATCGAGTTTTAATTGTCCTCTCTTCTCTAGGCATAATCTTAGATTTTCAAAGAGACTATTGTCACCCTCTGTCGACCGTTAAACAACGAACAACTGTTCAAAACCTTTTTTCCCTGTAAAACATTGGTCAGAATTATGGATCGAACCACCGTCGCAATTATCAATGCTATAAAGTGAGATCCAATAAAAACCTATTCCAAGAGCTTATTTAATTCAAAATCGCTGTTTCAAGCTCTTTTCAAAGTCAACCCCTACTTACTTAACCCCTCAAAAATACAAATTCCAGTATAAAATTTTATATTTGAACGTTTGTGCCCAGGTCTGAACTCTATAAAAATATACAGATATTTCAGTATCTTCCCTTCTCTCGGCAAAATATCAGTTTTCTGCACAGTAAATTTTCGCTTCTGGCAACTGAAGAAAAATAGTTTATTGTTTTTTTCCAATAAAACGTTTTGAAAAAGTTAGGGACCGGACCACTGTTTTAACCAGACATACTGTAAAATAGTACAAACAACTCGGTTGAAAGAACTTGTTTTATCCCGATATGACATATTACGCTTATCTAAATTTTGAAATACCCTACTCCGTTTCGTAGAGGTAAAACATATTCTTGCATATCGGATCGGCATTTCCGGAGATTTTACCCATGCCGGAAAAACCGGTCTGGCACCCCTCCTATGCCAGACGACTCTCGTGAATTACTTATGACGTAGCATTATAAACAATTTGACGTCACTTTCCTAAATACAACGTCGGAATATTGTTTGTTTTTTTGTGATAATTCATCATTTTAATAAGTTTGCATTTAGAAATCTACTTTAAAGTGCAAGACGGTATGCAAGAAAAAGTTTCCATCATGAAACACTTGGCTCAGATGGAAATATCCGTCACCTCGGGTAACTGTTTTGCGGGAACTCGGCAGAACCTTGTTCCAGCCAAAACAGTTACCCTCGGTGACGGATATTGTGCTCATGACCGAAGCTTTTAATATGATAGTAGAAACATTATCATAAAATCTTTAAAAATGAACGGTTTTGTTTGCTGAAATTTGCCTTAAAAGTGTTTTATTTTTATTCAAGCTAGTAGGGACATTCCATCTGTAGTTAAATAATTGTATCTCCATTTCTACGAGGTAGAACACAATATAAAAATACAAAAATAGTATTAAGTCTGTAGAAATACACTTTTCTTTCTGAAGGTTTGCATTAAAATGTTTTATTGTTACGATGAAAAGGAACATTTCATGCAAAATTCAAATTTGAAATAAAGCACTTATATCCACATTTCTCACAAAACGTCTTTTCATCGAGTAATAGTTCGCATTGTGAAAGAAGAAAATTCAAGGGGTCGAACGTGTATCGGTTAGATAAATTTTTAAGTCAGGTCTAAAAGTTAGACGGACTAAAATTCTGGCCATTTGCAGTGTAAACAAACTTTCAGGTCAGTATTTTTTCCTGATTTAAGCGACAATTTACAATTCTTATTTGATCAATGTTGTGCATCATGTGGAGATATGTTTATAACATATTTCCCTTAACTTTCGAAGGTAAAGGTATCGTATTAAAAAAATGTTTAAGGGGAACTGACAACTGTCTGTATTCCGTTTGTTACAAAATCGTTAATTTCAAGCACAAAATGTAATATACAATGACTTGTATATATTTTTTTGCGTGTGTCCTAGCATTATACAGCTATACGACATCTTTGAACGAGTAATAATTAAGAATTTCGTACTCCGGCCTTCGTGGCTAATTACTGGGTATCAGTACTCCAAATCATTGTTTATTAAACGATGAACACCGCTGGAACAGATGTTATTTCATAAATAGATTCCGGTCAATTATTCTGGAATAGTTTCGTCACGTCAGTTTCATTAATATTTGGCTTGTAAATTTCAATTGACCATACAAAAATGGGGTTGCGTTGCTGATTGGTTTCTTTTCGACTTACTAGTTGACAGAGAATGAGTGTACTGATCAAATACTATGGACACTATACTAATGGATCACGAAAAGATACATTAAGTTACACAGTATATTCTGGTGTGTGAATGTAGCACAGTTCATGTCGGATATAATTTTGTTTACAATACATGTAGTTTCATAGACCAACACCGTGGTAGAGTGGTTGGAATCGCTGACTTGAAATAGTTTAAATATCTCACTGATTGAGTGCCATCGGTTCGAGCCCCGCTAACGACCATAAGTCTTTATGTGAAAAAGTTGGCAGTTTCTTACTAGTAATGGTAACTATGGTAAGGTAAACTTCCGCCAACATGTATAGCTAAAATTTCGTTTGTTTGGCATTAAAACAAATACTGGTAATGTGAAAGAATGAAGACGACATTTTTCGTGTCACTGGCGGTATCATTTCTGCTCCTTGTTCGGATTTGAATAATGATTAATGGAACAGTTTCTAATTCCTAATTCGACTTTGTTCATTTTTTCATAAATGCTCTTTGTTATAGCTTAAATTAAGTTTGTTTGGCCTTAAAACAGTTAGACATTGATAATGTGAAAGGATGACGGCAACCTTTTCTGTGTCACCGGCGGCATCACTTCTGTTACTTATTCGGATTTGGAATAAGGAACAAACTTTGTTGTCGTTAATGCAATGTGTTACAGTCTGTGTGGTTAGCGTTTATCTGACGACAGTCTTGTTGAAAGAGACACTTACCGTTGTGGTTCAGGCGTTTTAACACGAAGACAAAGGTTGTTGTTAACGCAGTTTGACTACTCATCGTTATCAATACAACATTTTGACACCTGTATAGCTACTCCATATATTCACCAAAACAGTCGCATGCAACTTATACAAGATGACGATATTTGCCACATGGTATTATCAAACTTTTAGTGATCATGTTTGCTGTTTCGTATTTCTTCGAAAAAGGCTTTGCGGCCGAAACATGTCGATAAATGTGAAAACTATAAGTGCGTTGATTTTTTTTCAATATTATTTCTCATTGCTAATTTTTGACATTTATTTAAACGTTTTGCATGAATTTCATGAAGCCAAATTTCCAATACACAGACATACGAAAAATGTGGTGCGCCTCTGTGGTCGGGTGGTTAGAGTCGCAAACTTGAAATCACTGTAACCTCTCATAGATTGAGTGTCATTGGTTTGAGCCCTGCTACCGACCGTGTGTGTTAACAGTTAAAATTCTAACGGACGATAGGAAACTAGTACTGGTTCTTCCCTGGAAAGATGGTTAACTGACCGCCTGTTAAAATGACCGAAATACGGTTGGAACGGGCACAACATTTACGAAATGTGTACTTCTTGACTTTGGTGAGACAATTCTTCTCGTATAGGTTTAAATGGATAATGTAATGACGTAGAATATAACCAAGATCGAAGTCTTTGTCAAGATCGATTTAGAAATAAATACTGAAGATTAGTAATGCTGTGTTATTTATAGGACCTGTTTCACCGCAGCTAACATACTTCACTTGTAGAGACCCAACATTCGTGTGTTACCTCCTTTGGTATCTAAGTCTTCAGTCAATTTAATTATGATAAGTTGACTTTGGTATGCATTATTTTCAATAGATTGATTTATAAACAAAACAAAGGTAATCATCGCCTCAACAACTTTCAAAACTTTCATACTAAACCATGTAATGGTTGTGTTTTAAGATAAAAGTTATTGATAGATTTGCTTCTTATTTTCCCTTTGCACAAAGGGGTTCGAGTTCTATTTCGCACAAGGCAGAAATTTTCACTCTGATATTTTAACGTTAATTATGAAAACAATCTTATACATGTATTTAAGTAATAGGAGCCATTGTGAGATCAAACTCCACAATAGCACTTTGAAAAGATGATGCATCTATCACTTCTGTTTACGATTACAGATGATGGCTTCGAAAACAAAGGTATCAATGGAAGGTTTTCAATTCAAATCTGAAAGAAGATAGGCATAAAAGGAAAGCATATT
Source organism: Saxidomus purpurata (assembly GCA_022818135.1). Lineage (NCBI taxonomy): Eukaryota > Metazoa > Mollusca > Bivalvia > Venerida > Veneridae > Saxidomus > Saxidomus purpurata. Next base: position 29,577,229 of record JAFMSR010000015.1, read on the forward strand.
TGATAGGAGTGTAAAAGTTTGCTTCGTAATTGTAATATGAACGTGATACCAATAAGAGAGTCATTATATTCCTTTTGTAATGTTTTCCGAATTCAAATTTCAATAAGTGTTTACTTTTTTCGCTAATTTCGCTAATTCAAGATGATATTTATTAAAGTTGTTCGAATCGTTCAAAGTCGAAAGTCACAAAAAGCTTAAACAACTCTTTAGCTGTGAAAGAAACTGTCAGAGGAAAGGACTTGAATCATCAGACACTGGGTTATTTAGTGAAGCAGTCATATCTGTGCTGGACGATTGTTAAGGATTTGGCGAATTCAATTTACTCATTCCGTAGTATGTATGTATTTTACTTATATCGTTTGTCGATAGTTAGCATCGCTGTAAGCTCTCATTGATTGAGGTTCATTGGTTCGACAACAACAATCATTTGTCGAGACTGTTTAAAAACTGATTTCAGAGTATTCATCGGTAAACATGTCCATAATTATTTTACTTTGCTTTCAGAGAATTCATCGGTAAACATGTCCATAATTATTTTACTTTGCTTTCAGAGAATTCATCGGTAAACATGTCCATAATTATTTTACTTTGCTTTCAGAGAATTCATCGGTAAACATGTCCATAATTATTTTACTTTGATTTCGGAGAATTCATCGGTAAACATGTCCATAATTATTTTACTTTGCTTTCAAAGTATTCACCAGTAAACATTTTACTTGCTTTCAGAATTCAAATTTCAATTATTGTTTAACGCATTCGCTACTAATAATCTGTAACCCAGTGTCTGATAACACCAATCACGTAAATTATTATGGAATTGTAGATTATGGAGTAATAATAAACTACGATTCGGAGTTCTGATGCGCATTTATAAATAACGAAGGTCGTAGGCCTGAGTGGTTTATAACAAAACAACTGAGCGACAAGAATTATTTACCAGGCGATAAACACTGATAAAACGGATATTGTTTCGATTCTAACATTAATAGATATAAAAAAGGATAAAATGCAGCGCACTATATTTTTCTTGGACATTCATTAGTGTGCCATAAGGCACAACTTAATATCATTTATGACGTCTGTGGTATTAAAAACACTTTCGCACATTTTCTGCGACTTTCACAACAAAATTCAAGCAATCAGCTGTCCATATTTCTCACCGTCATAATTATCACGGACATTCTAATTACATGGTGCTTAAGTGGCTATATTTCGTATTTCAATTATTTATGTGTTTAGTTTTGGCGACGTAACACAAATTATTAGCCACATAACAGCCAATTATCATACGGAATGAATGGAATTTACAGTTGGCATTGTTTGCTATGGACAGTTTAACCACATAAGTACCTATTCGAAAGAGAAGTCCAGCTACACAAGAAAACTTACATGGTCAACAATGAAGGTTTTCGCTATTTTGCTATACACTGTACAAATTTCCAATACATAGCTGTCATTTATGCCGGAGCGGAGTAATATTTGAGCTCTTCCATCACAAAATGTCAATTAACCATGTATTGAAAGTTTATTTTTCGGCATTATTGCATATTTTTGTTATTGCACATTTTTGTTATCAGTACCCGGGATTCGAACGCATGTACCTTTCCTTGCAAAGTTGTTAAATCTAATACTCTCCCGACTGAGGTAACCACATGTCAATTTTGTCCGCAATAGTAATTCAATATCTATCGCGTCATGTGTATCAGGAAAACTTAATCCTTGTTTTTCATCTTAACATGCTACTCGAGTTATTGATCGTTATTCACTGACCGAGAAAGTATAACTACTCTTCACTTATAATTAACATTTATTTGGAAGTATCAACATATCATGTTGATATATATGAATTGTTTACGTACTTAAATTATTAACCAATTCAAGAAAGACTGAAAACACAAAAGTAAAATACACTCTAGTGAAGTATGTAAACGGCATAATATTTATATAAAACTACTGACTAGGTGAAAATTCAGACACGGAAATAAAAAAACAAAATTGAGTCTGCCATTTTTACGATCAGATTCCAAAAATATCACTTAAAGTGAATCAGACTCCGCTTTGCGTTCCACACCTGTCTTGTTGGTCATGGTTTAGTAGACGATTAAAACCGCTAAAACGGAAGTTATTTCTTTTTAAAGCTCCGTATCATTCATGCAGCATCCAATATGCTAACGCCGGTGCCGTACAGCCCGATCCGACTTTGTGTTCTGCGGCATGTCTATGGCAATCGGAACATCGCTCGGCCTTTTCCGTAGAAATAACGGAAAAGGCCGAGTGATGTTCCGATTGATGTCTATGGATTAGTTAAACCAACTTTTAGCAAATCTGTTTCTTAAATATGTTTCTTTTTTTTGCAAAACTGTGCAGCAAAAGGCCAATAACTTAAATCTTGATCAGACAACATTGTATTTTTCGTCTGCTGCGAAGCGTACTTGTTTGAAAACGTGTATATTTTGGTAGACACTCATATTAAAATGTCTTCTCATTAGGATTTAAGTTCTTAGCTCACATTTCTGCAAAACACCCTTTCTCAAAGAAATAGACTTGCCCAAGCTGGAGGTCAGACGATCCCAATGCTATATCCCAGGTAGAAATGGCCTAATCATCTGTTAGAAAATGTTCAGATAGTCTAGTTTGATCTTTCTGTTTGTACAAAACTGAAATAATGTCAGTTCTTTAAGACAGTGAGAAAAAACATTTTGATATAACTGTTGTACAATGTTTAACCTGTGATTAAGACAGTTATCGTGGAACCACCTTGATTCAGTGGTAGCGCATTCGCCTCCAGATCTGAGGACCCCGGGTTCGATCCCCAACAGTGCTCAAGTACTGGTAGTTTCCTTAGGCAATACATAGATAATTCCACATTGCCTGATTCCATCTGGAGTAAGTCTCGAGAGCGATTTCATCTGCAGTGAGTCTCGAGAGCGATTTATATACATTGTGAGTACTTGTTTCGCAATCGAGATTAACTAAATTATTATAAACTATAAGACAATAATCTCATACACATTTCAGAGTTTTATTAACCACTTTTCCAACTGAGACTTGTCTCTACAATAGATGGAGATTTTGTTTATAAATTCTGTTAATTAAGAAATAATAAATGTTTTGGAATATCATATTACAGAAACCTGGAACCAATGGCGAATACTAGTAACGTAACAACCAGTACCGACGAATGTGGGCACATATACTGTGATAACCGAAGTGACTACGATGATAACTATTTCGCAACCGAACCAATGGCGAATATTAGTAACGTAACAACCTTTACCGACCATTGTGGGCACATAGACTTTGCTAACCAAAGTGACTTCGATGATTACTATTACTCAACCATTGACTATACCACTGAAACAGTCATTTCGATTATTTCTTTGATGCTTTCGTTCATCATTGCGTTAGTTGCTATATTTGGTAATGTCACGATTATTGTCACGCTCATGATGAAGAAGAACAAAACGTTTTCAACGGCAGCATTTTTCACATCACTGGCTGTTGCAGATCTTGTAGCAACTGTAACGTCCCCATTTGCTGACTGGTTAACGCAAGTTTGGCCTGAAATATGGTCCGAGTACATCGACTGTGCGGTATTTATGAATGTCAGGATTTGTTGCAAGATTATTTCGTCATTTACCTTGGCAGTGATAACTGTGGAACGAACAGTGAGTGTATGTTTACCACTTAAAGTGAAAATCATTTGTAGCAAACAGAGAGCAAACCTTTTGATATTGCTTATGTGGATATCCACTTGCATATATTTAATGATTATTATCGTTGGCATGGATTTTATAACTTTTGCAGGAGAAACGCATTGCAGCATTTCTCTCGTTGCTGTCTCTTTTCAATATTTTACTTATCCGATCATGTACTTTATTATACCTTTTTTCTTTCTGTTTTTCGGCTCTCTGATGATAGTCTACAAGCTGTATAAACAGTCAAAGAAAAGTCTGACAGCCAAACGAACCCGCGTAAAAACGGTGACTCATACACTCATTATTGCGAATATATTTTTTGTTTTGACGAAACCACCACTTATCATTTTCGATCGCATTCAATGTAGGACACCCGGTCTAACAAATATTATTCTTGATATGGCTTTTGTTAATTTAGACGATTTAAGTCATGGCGTGAACTTTTTTATCTACTATGTGAGCGGTGCCTTGTTTAGGAGGGATGTTAAAACACTATTTAGAAAGGTCTGGAAGAAAGTTATGTGTCGGTAATATCAAAGGTTTTCGTTCCACTGAGAAAAAGAGATGATTTAGTTTACATTAGCAAGTGTGTCTTTATTCTTGATCAGAGACTAATCAATACCTCTCATGGTATTTAAGACTTTGTTACAGTTCGTACTTTTTTGTTTCATCCGGAAATAAGTAAATACGTTAACAGCATGTACAGATAGGTGTAATCTGTTATCAAGACAATATGCTGTTACCTGTCCAAAGTGTTCGAGGCTCTGCATAATAGTGATGTTCTGTCCAAACTTAATTAAAAAGGATTCATAACGAAAGCTGTCACGAACTCTTTACTTCCTTTAATGTCTATAGTAAGACCGACTGTGCAATGAATTCAACAAGTGACTGGTTTTTCTGTCGTTGGTCCATATAAGGTGTTAAACATGTAAAATATATTTCGTTTCCGTTACACTGGTAACTATACCATCATAATATCACCATTGCATTTCAAATTACAAAATGTACCTAGTTACCCGGCAATTATAGACTCAATCGGTCGATTTACCTACATGTGCTTCTTTGTATGTAACAGGCGACATGACAAAACAGATTTAGACGATCACTTTATTATTGTCGTTTTCTTTATTCATTAATCAAATAATTAAAGCCATTTGATTTCTTTAATACAATAATTTATTATGCAGCTGCCATTATGACCAAATAACACCGGTCTGATATTTTTTTTTATAAGACGACGTCTGATATCACAGGTTAGTGTTATTATGACACAATGTACCTATAAATATTCTGTCAAAAATACATTATTAATAAAACCATCAAATACGGCCAGACAGAAACATATCCGTATTGTATGTACGTGCAATCCGCTCTGTGCCATTCTTTGTAAGGGTGCATTCAATTGGCCCCAAAAATACACATGACTTTGATAACGTCGCTTTTGATTGAGTCGTTATTACTTGTTTATACAATAGCGTCGCACACAATGCATATTTTGTGCAAAAAAGAGTTTTTCTTCAATTTTATGATTAAAATGTCATTTTAATTCAGTTTATTCGCGCATACAAGTGTCAAAAGGTTAATTATAAAAGGGTTGTTTGTATAGTAATATGATCTATAAGCCCGATTGGCTGTCGTCGCGGTTGGATCATACAAGAGTGTAGCACGACTCGAGCGGATCACATTACTAGATCTATACTAATAACCCTATTTTAGGCACCGCCCACTTTAGATATTTAGTAAGTTTCACAAAATAAGATCTGGGTTATTATAAAACCAGGTACACTTTAGATTCAGTTTTCAATAAGTTTCTGCCTTATATTGTGTCTAAGACTATCCAAGTAATGCATATATTATAGGAATAACTGTTTTGTAATTTTGATATTTGCGACTGTATATACGGTTTTTAATGGTCGCAAATATTTTTAACGGCGACGGCGTTAGCCGGAGCTGTTAAAACTGTTTGCGACCATTAAAACCGTATATACGGTCGCAAATATCAAAATCACTAAATAGTTATCCCTTTTCTAACGCACAGTGTGTCTAAATGCGATAATTAAAACGCCGTTTGAATTTTGCGACTATATAAACGTTATTTAATAGTCGCAAATCTAAACGACGTCACCAATCAGAAACGACGTTACATCGGAACTGCGTTAGAATATATAGTTTTATACGCACTATTATTTTGTCAGTAATTATCGCGGTTATTAATTGTTGTGAATACTACATGTTTCATGTACATTTATATATAATCTATGTGTTTTATTAGATTTAATTTGCAGTTGTTTTTTGAACACATACTAAACATGCAATGATACAGTCTTGATTGCAGCATCAGTCAAATTTCATGTTGTCATTCTGTAACATCTATACATACTAGTACTACTACTTGTCTAATTACATGTACTTTATGCCATGAATGTAATTGATCGTGTACACTATTACTGTATAAAACATTTGATATTGTAATAGCTTCTGTTAAAGCCGTTTTCTGTACCATGTACATACTTAATATTTCTATACTATTGTGATTGACTTCATGTATTATTGCATTTGTAGTTACATTGTACTGTATGAGGTTGATATGTGTCTGTTCAGTTGAAGGAATAAAAGAATATCCACCTATCTATTTTTTATATTTGACAATAAATGAACGGAGATGTAATGTAATACAGATCCAACAAGACGAAGCAAATTCAGTTAATATCAAAAACTGTTGTAATGGTTAGTATATGCATGTGTAGGTAATATATGCAACCATTCGATCTACACTCAGCAATCGAGTGAATATATTGTAAGCTACTGATTACTACTTATTGTATTATAAGCTACACATTAAAGAGAGATGTTAAAACATTCGTTGTCTTACTTTCTTAGGCAATTTTCATCATTCATAATATGTGTGCATAGAACTATCCACTACTTCACTTACATTCGCGTTTGACCGAAGCTGGTGAACAATAAAAACTGTACACTACTTTGTAAACGTGTACAAAGAACTATTCACTACTTCACGTACATAAAGCCGTCCTAAATATATCGGGCCGCTGGCCCAAGAGAAATGGTATCACATTTGAAAGAAATACATTAGAACAGGATAGTGAGCGCCCGCCTTTTAACTTTATATCAAAGTGTAGGCTTTAAGGAATAATATAACATGTCATTTTCTCCAAGAAATAATGATCTGATATAAAAAATATATATGCACGAGATCATCTGTGACAATAATCAAAATTCCAATGCATTATAAAGAAGATCAAAAACAATATTTTCTGTTAAGTCTCACTGAGAGTAAATATATTCTGACCGGTAGAAAGCTGACATTGTATTTGTCGTCTGTTGCGGAGCGTACTTGTTTGAAAACGTATATATTTTAGTAGATACTAATATTAAAATGTCTTCTCATTAGGATTTAAGTTCTTAGCTTTTTAGATCACAGTTCTGCAAAACACCCTTTCTTAAAGAAATAGACTTGCCCAGGCTGGAGGTCAGACGATCCCAATGCTATATCCTAGGTAGAAATGGCCTAATCATCTGTTAGAAAATGTTTCAGATAGTCTACTTTGTTCTTTCTGCTTGTACAAAACTGAAATAATGTCAGTTCTTTAAGACAGTGAAAAAAGCATTTTGATATAACTGTTGTACAACGTTTAACCTGTGATTAAGACAGTAATCGTGGAACCGCCTTGGTTCAATGGTAGCGCATTCGCCTCCAGATCTGAGGACTCCGGGTTCGATCCCCAACAGTGCTAAAGTACTGGTAGTTTCCTTAGGCAATACATAGATAATTCCACATTGCCTCTGTCTCTTCGATGTTGATTCCATCTGGAGTGAGTCTCGAGAGCGATTCCATCTGCAGTGAGTCTCGAGAGCGATTTATATACATTGTGAGAACTTGTTTCGCAATCGAGATTAACTAAATCATTATAAACTATAAGACAATAATCCCATACACATTTCAGAGTTTTATAAACCACTTTTCCAACTGAGACTTGTCTCTACAATAGATGGAGATTTTGTTTATAAATTCTGTTAATTAAGAAATAATAAATGTGTCCCAGTATTTTATCGTTTAATAAAATACAGTCAGGAATACGGAGGCGTAGTAATTAAATCACGAGTGCGTAGCACGAGTGGTTTAATTTTTCGCACTCGAATGACTGACTGTATCTTATTAAACGATAAAGTACAGAGATGAATTTATTATTTCGATTCTAACACGAAATACAAAATGTAGTCTTAAAAAGATACCACGAACTATGTTCGACGCGTAGCAACATTCCATAGTAACTTACAAGCACGGAATGCGATTGGACGCGTGCGATATTTACCCCACGTTTTGCCCGTGGAAAACGTGATATATTTTATCGTTAAAGTGACATTATGCGCATCTTACTGCACAAAGTGTATTTTTGGTGACAATTTTATAAATGCAATTTTTGGTTGCTGTGCATTTAAATGTGTTAAATTAATGATTATGCCACATTAGTATTTGAAATTGGTGCTTTAGATATTAAAAAATCGGACTGATAAAATGATAGTTGATTGTGTCGTTGTTGATGTTAGTAGAGATTTCGGCAGTGGAAGGGAAGCAACTCCTGCATGCAGTTGTTCTTTTCTTAAATTGACTCTCCCAGTCAAATAAGAAAATCAATATTTGGAAAGTTATTTTTTCATACTGGTAGCTGGAAGAGTTTGGTGTATTGGGTTAAAAGCTATTATTTCCTCTACGCTTTTGTACACACACCATTTTCAGCTGGATTGTTACTTGAAAAAAATGCGCATAATGTCTCTTTAAATAATGTATAGCTTCTTTCCCTCTATATCTATATACGAAAATTTACGAATCGTATTAGAATCAATGTTATTGTATATAGTCATTTCATAGAAACCGATAAACTTTCATAAGCGATATTTTTAGTCAATATTCAAATATTACAGAAACCTGGAACCAATCGCGAATACTAGTAACGTAACAACCAGTACCGACGAATGTGGGCACATATACTTTGTTAACCAAAGTGACTTCTATGATTACTATTTCTCAACCATTGACTATACCACTGAAACAGTCATTTGGAATATTTTTTTGATGCTTTCGTTCATCATTGCGTTAGTTACCATATTTGGTAATGTCACGATTATTGTCACGCTCATGATGAAGAAGAACAAAATGTTTTCAACGGCTTCATTTTTCACATCACTGGCTGTTGCAGATATTGTAGCAACTGTAACGTCCCCATTAGCTGACTGGTTAACGCAAGTTTGGCCTGAAATATGGTCCGAGTACATGGACTGTGTGGTATTTGTGAATGTCAGGGCTTGTTGCAAGGTTATTTCGTCATTTACCTTGGCAGTGATAACTGTGGAGCGTACAGTGAGTGTATGTTTACCACTTAAAGTGAAAATCATTTTTAGCAAACAGAGAGCAAACCTTTTGATATTGCTAATCTGGATAACCGCTTGCATATTATATTTAATGATATTTATCGTTGGCCTGGATTCTATAACTTTTGCAGGAGAAACGTATTGCAGCTATCCCCTCTTTTTTGAATATTTGCAATATTATGCTTTTCCTTTCATCTATATTATTATACCTTTTTTCTTTATATTTTCCGGCTCTCTGATCATAGTCTACAAGCTGTATAAACAGTCAAAGAAAGGTCTGACAGCCAAAAGAACCCGCATAAAAACGGTGACTCTTACACTCATTATTGCGAATCTACTTTTTGTTTTGACGAAACCACCACTTCTTATTTTAGAGCGCATTCAATGTAAGACACCCGGTCTCACAAATGATCTTATTTTTACGGCTTTTGTTCATTTAGATGATTCAAGTCATGGCGTGAACTTTTTTGTTTACCATCTGAGCGGTTCCTTGTTTAGGAGGGATGTTAAAACACTATTTAGAAAGGTCTGGAAGAAAGTTATGTGTCAGTAATATCAAAACTTTTCTTTCCATTGAGAAAAAGAGAAGATGATTTTGTTTACATTAGCAAGTGTGTCATTTATTCTTGATCAGAGACTAATCAATACCTCTCATGGTATTTAAGACTTTGTAACAGTTCGTACTTTTTTGTTTCATCCGGAAATAAATAAATCGTTAACAGCATGTACTGATAGGTGTAATCTGCTATCAAGACAATATGATGCTACCTGTCCAAAGTGTCCGAGACACTGCATAATAGTGATGTTCTGTCCAAACTTATGTGAAAAGGGATTCATAACGATAACGGTCACGAACTCTTGACTTCCTTCTATGTCTATAGTAAGACCGACTGAGCAATGAATTCAACAAGTGACTGGTTTTTCTGTCGTTGGTCCATATAAGGTGTTAAACATATAAAATATATTTTGTTTCCGTTACACTGGTAACTATACCATCATAATATCACCAATGCATTTCAGATTACAAAATGTACCTAGTTACCCGGCAAATATAGACTCAATCGGTCGATTTACCTACATGTGCTTCTTTGTATGTAACAGACGACATGACAAAACAGATTTAGACGATCACTTTATTATTGTCGTTTTCTTTATTCATTAATCATATAATTAAAGCCATTTGATTTCTTTAATACAATAATTTATTATGCAGCTGCCATTATGATGACCAAATAACACCGGTCTGATATTTTTTTTTATAAGACGACGTCTGATATCACAGGTCAGTGTTATTATGACACAATCTACCTATAAATATTCTGTCAAAAATACATTATTAATAAAACCATCAAATACGATCTGACAGAAAAATATCCGTATTGTATGTACGTGCAATCCGCTCTGTGCCATTATTTGTAAGGGTGCATTCAATTGGCCAAAAAAAACAACAAAACCCACATGACTTTGATAGCGTCGCTTTGGATGGAGTCGTTATTACTTGTTTATACAAAGACGTCGCACACAATGTATATTTCGCGCCAAAAAGAGTTTTTCTTCAATTTTATGCTTAAAATGCCATTTTAATTCAGTGTATTAGTTTATACTAATTTATTTATTCTCGATTGCGAAACAAGTTCATAATTAACAACTTATATTAATCGCACACGAGACTCATTCCAATGAAATCAACCTCGAAGAGAGAGAGGCAATGTGGATTTACTTTTATCATGCAACTAGCATTAAATCTGACCGATAACACCCGTCCGATATTTTGAAATGATATCACGTCACTAACGTGATAACACTTTGTAACCACGCCCACATGCCCGTCTACTTCCAGTTCAAGAAGCAAGACTCCTCAAGTGCAATCACAGAGAAAAAGTTATCAAAACATTTCATTTATCCTATCGTTTTTGTATTTTTGTTTACAAATCATTGTTAATGATGTAGTTATTGCATAAAAATACAGCCCGAATAGATGAATTTAATGATTTAAAACGAACAGCAAGGCACCATAAAAATTGAAAATCCTCTGTAGAATTTTTTTTAGAAATAAACATAGGGTTGTTGCTACTCATTTTCTTAGTTAGATCATTTGCTATCCATCTACAGCAATTTTGAGGCAAAATTTTAGAAAAAGTTGATTTTCATTTTTTTTTATCACTATCCAATTTTCACAGTAAGTTCTTAATGCGTGTTTGAAATGGCCTGAAACATATCAGCTACCTCAAAAAGTTGAAAACTGTCTTTAAACCACTCACTTTTCACTCATCAACTCTCAAGTTCCTCGTTTGTTTACAATTAGAATACCCCAGTGGTGTTGAGCCCACACCGCCATTTTGAAATGTCAGTTGTTTACTTGGAAATTCTTGCGTGTGTCTTTGCAAATATTTTGTTTGCAAAACAATATCATTACATTAGAACAGAAAAAAAATTATAAATAGTCTCATGAAGGTAATTATAAAGCTATATTTATGTCGTTTTTATATGTTTTGTCCTTTGAAATGTAGAACTATTTTTCGAGGCACATGTAGTAATTTGAAATCATTTTCTTTTATAAATACCGTATTTATTCTATTTTAGGCACCTAAAAGTGTCAAAAATATACAATAAAATTATGAAGATTTGCATGATAAATAGAATATTAGTCAACTGCCTTTTGACAACATGTGATATCACGGTCGGAAAATCGCTTTTGGGAAGTTGGCAGTGGCTTGCGAAGATTCGGAGCTTAGTTCTGGAACTTTCTAGGACGATGTTATGTAAACTAGCTGCCTATAAAACTGACCAAATACATGCACTTTTGAAGTGGACGTTTAACTCCTACAACAACGATATCCGATCAGAAATCATAAAAGGAAGCAAATGCAGCATTTTTTTCTGAAAGGGACATACCCAACAACTGATGCCAAACGAAATAACCTCCAAAAATAATTAATAGAATCTGTGGAAGTACATGTATTATATCTTAACCTAAAAGTTTAAGCCGATTTTTGAAAGTATTTCATATAAAAAGACTTAAAATTTGTTTTACAGAATTCAAACTCATATTTTTGTTGATTTTTCACAACCGCACCACATCGGCAGTTCGCACCCAGCAGTTTCATTTCATCACATGTTGTGCTGGTAAGGAGAGATAACCACCCGTGTAAGTAGTCTACATGTATTAGCCTTACACTTTAATTTACTTTAAGAAATCCTTTGAAAAGCTAAATATTAAACCACGGCTTATTCTTAGAGCTTATAATACTTTGAAAACTGGAATAGGCTACACAAAATATTTAGTGTTCTCTTACCATTTTTCATCGGTTTGAACCATTCAAATTTTATGAATGGACGCGTTGTGAATGAAATACGTTTTGTATGACTTTTAACCCATTTTTAAGCCGAGTTCGCAAACACGGTTCCAACGCGTTTCAGCAAAAGCCAATCTACTTTGCAGGCGAAAGGGTAAGCATATGGCTGTTCAAACTGTCAGGGGCAAACGCTGAGTCGTCTTCAAAATTGCCTACTTAAACAAGGAGTCACGTGACCGTAACTCCTTATTAAAAACAAAATGACCGACACCGGCAACAACACGCACTTGAACACTTTTTGCCAGCTTATTGCGGGATTTGAGTCGTATTTGCCACCCAAAAATGACTCGGAACAACTTTCTCCTGACAAGGAAATGATTTTGATATTGGATAAACGAGTCATGAGGTTGTTGTTGTTGTTGCGGTTCAAAACTGCAGTAGTTTAGTAAATATTCTAACATGACTCACGATTTTGTCTCTATATTCAAAGAGTAGAAAAATTATGTTATATTAAACCATAAACAACGCGGGAACCGATGTGCTGTAAACATAACGTCATATTGCACCGCATGACGTTAAATGAGCGTTCGCGTAGACAATAACGCTTTGCATTTATTCACTTTTTGTTGTATCTGGTCATGTTAGAATCGAAATAACATCCATTTCAGCGTTGTTATCGTCTATTCTAATATGCCTACGGTGTATTTCTATAGTCAATTCGAGTGCATTAATATGATTAAAGCACTCGGAAAAGTAGGCGGAGTTTCGGACATGGAAGTAGCTCCTTCCGACTTTTCTAATTTACCCCGCGCAAAAATAAAATATAGAAATGGAAATAATATCAGTATAAATACATCGTCGCATGAAAAGTTTGTTTAAGAACCTAAATTTTTTTTGATTGCGTCAAGTAAGCCTTAGAATACCCTCACCTTGTTTTCCTTAAAAGGCCGGAAATTCAGATTAACAGTATACAGTGTTCTGATTCCGGGAGACAAAACTATGAATGAAAACGTTTACGTCACACCTGACGTCATTACTCCACGTTAAAACGTTGTACAGTTCAAATTAACGGTACGCATTTAAATCGATTGGCTGCTTTGTTAGGTTGTAAATCTGACGTCAGTCAGGTATTTCTTTTTATATTTTATGTATTAGATGATTAAACTAAAATAAGTTTGTTAATATAGTTATGTTTGATATCTTGAATGGTTGCCCAATAGGGGAGTGAATTCCAACGCTACTACTTATGCTGTTTTAACTTACCGCCGAATGAAAAACGGGCCATAGTAGTACGATGTTTTTAAAACATCGGTTAAGAATCGAATCTATGTCTTGGGTGTTTATCGAATGAAGTTTCCGTCGGTAGTGCCGCGTCCTCGGGCTCGCCCCGTGATTGCCAGGCACACACCTCCGGGATGCTTCACCCACCAATAAACAATGATTTATCGTACTGATGCGCAGTTATTAACCACTCAGGCCTTCGGCCTTCGTGGCTAATTACTGCGTATCAGTACTCCAAATCATTGTTTATTAACGACTAACATCGCTGGAACGGATGTTTTTTCATAAGCATACTATTACAGTACATAAGATATAGAATGAATTAAATTGTTTTAAACTTTAGCGAACTTGAACTGATAAAAAGTACCTGTGCATAACAGTTTCCTAGTCCGTCCTGATGAGTGACGTCATCTGACACTGATGATGTCACCAGGCTGATGATCGTGTATCAACTTTACTATAGATTTAGCTCATGTCACCAAACAAAAACACTTTGAGAAATAAAAAAGAAAAGTGTATCCGCGACTGAAATCATTTAATTTCCTATCTAGATGTAGTAATCCAGTCATAACTTTGTAAATGAAGACTTCGTTACAGCGCAGCTGACTGCTGTCCGCCATTTGCATTATGCTAACCAAATATAAATGTGCGACGAAATATTGAAATCGAATCCGGGTTACTGATCACTAAATAATTAAAACGAATGTCAACTAAAGAATAATCGAATAATAGTAAGTTGTAATTATAAGAATCGAATGTGTTTTTTTCTGCATTTCATCGAGTTATGAACTATCAGTTTTAAACCTAATTTTAACATAAAATGACAGACATACAGGCAGGCAGACAGACAGACATTCTTTATTTTTTCAATCAGGTTACATAGTAACAACGTGATATATTCGTAATATTACAATGAAAAGAAAAGTGTGGGTAAACAAGAGTCAATAGTTATACATAGTTATACAGATACATATGCATTGTGAAATGATATAAATTATTATACAAAACATATACTTGAAAAGCAGGAGATAGTAGGTCATAATTTATCTTTATGTTGTTGTTTTGTTGTTGTTATTTTCATTATTATTAGTATTGATAGTCATACAAAGCCTTTATAACTATAACGGGAGAGGGTGAAAAATAATTTTAAAAAAATTATATAATATATAAAAACAAGAGCTGTCCCTCACAAGTGACTTATGCCCCCGAAAGAGGTGTCTCACAGCCTTTGTCCTCTCCATGTGCTCAATAATTGTGGTATGTAATTTTAAAATCCATGCAACACATCAGCTTTATGTGCTAGACATTTGTGCCAAGTTATTTTTAGATCAATCAATGCATGATAAAGTTATAGACCGGACACGAATGTGTGCATATATACAGGATTCCATTACCTTCAAACTCTAAGTGTGACCTTTGAGGTAAGGACGTGGTTCTTGCACGCAACACGTCGTCTTAATGTGCTAGACATTTGTGCCAAGTTATTTTAAAATTCTTCAATACGTGACAAAGTTCCAGTCCGGACACGAATGTGTGCATATATAGAGGATGCCAGTGTGACCTTGACCTCTGAGGTAGGGACATGGGTCTTGCACGCTACACGTCGTCTTGATGTGCTAGACATTTGTGCCAAGTTATTTTAAAATCCTTCAATGCATGCCAAAGTCACAGTCTGGACACAATTGTGTGCATACACTTGGAGCCACTTCTAACCCGACACTTTTCAAATTCGATTTTCTCGAATACGGTTCAAGATATTTATTTCAAATTAAATATTATGTTGTGTGGCAACATTAGCTGTATAAAAATGATAAAACCTTTCAACTGTGACGATCGGTTACTTTTGCACGTGTGACAAGTACGATTTTATCATTTTGCACGAGGAAATTAGGTGAGCGAAAAATATCGATTTTCATTTTCATTTTATCAATCTATAACGCAATTCAAACCGTAAAAACAGAATTTTGATTTAAAAAATCAGTCACTTCGAATGAATAACCAAGAGCGTGGTCGCGCAATTGACATGTTGCTTGCCGGCTAATCACTCGCGTATATAAATGTATCATATTTATTTAGCAATAATTTTATTTGCAAACATATGCAGTATCAACCTATTTACTATAAATCGTAAAAAAGTGGAAATTAATCTGTAACATACAATAACATTGTATTTCGTTTCTTTACTCCGATGGACGGATTTTATACACCTATAAAAAAGTTAAGCACCCCCTGGAATTTATATAGTGACTTCAAAAATTTGTATCATGAAATCAACTTCAAATAAACGAAGGAAAAAATGTTGTAAATCATATCAGCAATCCTCTGCACGAACTGCAAACAGTTTTGCACTGCAGGTGAAAGTAGGTTGTCTTTAAAAAGACCTGAGGTTCATCTGAAGCACCCAGGCACAGTGAAGGTTTACTCTGCTACTGAATGTATGAAATACGGATGTGATCTGAAGAATCAAAATTGCATTTTCTACTCTTATTCGCCAACTAAAATCTTCCTATGACCTATACAGTTTCATACTTAAATGTTTTTTTTTTATTTCGGATAAAAACGGCACCCGTTTATTGTTTAACAATATCACCCGAAAAGCCCAACATTATCTTACAGTTTTGCCGTATTCTGTTTGCCTGAGGGTTGCTGTCACGGATTACATTCTTCTTCCCTAGTTCTATTTGACGGTATTTTCATGATAAAACTTCGTTAGATAAGTCACTCTAAAAAATTCAGGGGGTGCTTAACTTTTTTCTTTGTACATATTATGAATCGGTGACTTTTTTGGGATTTCACGTTATATCATTTTGTGAATTCGGATTTTACAGCTATGATTTTTATTTGTTAAGTTTTATATGTATTTGTTAATCAATTAAAATTAAATTTCGCAGAAGTATGTATTATGTGTTGAATTAATTATATTCTAAATTTGAACGAAATCAGCATACAAATAATTCAGTTATACCGAATTATATAAGTGTCGGGTTAGAAGTGGCTCAAAGTGTATATAGAGGATTTCTTACCTTCAAACTCCAAGTGTGACCTTGACCTTTGAGGTAGGGACGTGGGTCTTGCACGCGACACGTCGTCTTGAAGTGCTAGACATTTGTGCCAAGTTATTTTAAAATCCTTCAATGCATGACAGAGTTACAGTTCGGACACAAATGTGTGCATATATAGAGGATTCCATTACCCTCAAACTCTAAGTGTGACCTTGACCTTTGAGGTAGGGACGTGGGTCTTGCACGCGACACGTCGTCTTGATGTGCTAGACATTTGTGCCAAGTTATTTTAAAATCCTTCGATGCATGACAAAGTTACAGTCCGGACACGAATTTGTAAGTGGGGACGCACAGACGGACGGAAGGACAGATGGACAGACGGACAGACAGACAGACAGACAGACAGACGGTGCGATTTTAATATGCCACCCTTCGGGGGCATTAAAAAGAATGGGGAGGGGTATCCTTTCATCGTGATATACTGTTGTGTAAGTCAAAGTATGAATCGGTGTAAAAATTTAATAGGACAGATGGTTTATTTACTTTGATTGGCAAGCAGAATAAAGCGAAATTAAAAAAAGCTCGAGATGCACGAGTTTTCCATTCAGAATTTTAGGAATGTCATTGACGGCTACATGTAATTTGTAAATAGAAACACGTAAATTTAAATGAATTAGAAATTTAATCGAAGTCTACCGAATGAGTGGGACAGACTGAAGTAGACAATTGCAAGAAGTGTTAGAAATAAAAACAAACATGTGCTTTATTGTAATGGTTAGTAAAGGTAAAGTATATGAGGGTAAATCGAAAAGTCACTTACCTAACATAACGAACAAACTTATTGAAACATGTGTTTTTAAAATCGTTTTTACCAATACCCTCCTTGGTTTCAATGCATTTGTTCCAGCGATGTCCCCAACTTAAAAGGGCTGCAACAACACCAGTTACGCCAATGTTAAAATGTTTCTAACTCTGGTCCGATTTGTGTTGGGAAAGAGGTGAATACGAGGAATATGGAACGAGTTCAAATTCTCACGCAGCAGCTACAGTTACTGCAATTTGTGCGATATACGCAGGTGCATTATCCTGAAGTCAAGCGAGGTGACGGTTTGACCTCTTTGAAGATAATCCACCATGATAACACCCTTGTAATCAAAGAACACTAATGTCATAACATTGCTTACTGCTTCCGTCTGCTTGAACTTCTTCGGTGGTGATTATCCTTAAGCCAAACGATACCTATTCCTCTTCTGTTCTTTTTAACCTCTAGTAATTCATTAGCATAGTATTGTCTGGTGACGGTTTGACCTATCTGAAGATAATTCACCATGATAACACCCTTGAATACAGTAAACCTCGCTTATAAGGAACAGCTTGGGACCTCAGAAAATTGTTCCTTATAACCGAGGTGCCTACTGCTCTTCGTCTACACGAACTTCTTCGGTGGTGATGGAAATTAATGTTACCACTGCTTGATTTCAATTTTTGACTCAAAGTGAGGCATCCCTATCTCATACTGGGGTACAGCTCTCTTTAAAAACTTGATTACGCTGAAAACGTGCCAAAAGCTCTCTGGAAATAATCAGTCTAGTCAATGTTTGGTCTGGTGTTAAGTTAACATTCTCGCCGAAAGTTTGTTCACGTGAAAGCTATTGGACAGAATGCATTTGAAGGCAACGAAACTTACCCTTTCGCTTTAAACTAGAACCCATGTTGAGAGAGCTTTCTAAGTTACACTGTCAATGTATGGGCTGGTGTTAACATTATTGCAACCCATCTTGCCGAAACTTTTGTTCATGTGAAAGATATCAGACAAAATGAAATGAGACGGAACCAAAACTTACCCGAAAAGTATTAGCAATATGCTGAATGGTCACTTATCTATCAATCATTATACGATATACAGCATCAGCTTGAATTTCAGTAGTGGCATCTTTATGTTCAAACACTTATCACCTCCCTAACTTCTCCATTTTACCTATAGCGTACAACTCAGTCCCAAAGACATCTGCAGCTATCGCACGCGTCACCGATAGCATGTACTCAATAAAGACAATGACACAAAACTTTGGCCCTGACTCACGATTGCGGAAATGAAAACTGTGCAAGGTCAGGGACTTTTTGATGTACTGTCGAACATTTTCTCAACGTTTACATTTATATGCACAAATTCATGTATATATTAATGAGCGTCAATTTGGTAGGTAGTAGGTAGTTGGTAGTTGGATATTCGTAATTCCAAACTATATAACAGCTGGTAGTTGGTAACTCAATACACTATCACCAGAATGAAATGTTCAAACACACCATACCCCTTCCTTAACACAGAATAAATCAGGGGACCTAGTTGGTTATTCGTGTGAATCTCCAACTACCAACCAGAAGTTAGTTGGTAATTCGAACTTTGCATGTATTCCTCTCAAAAAAGAAAGTATTTTTCCGGAAGAAATGAACTGATATATAACAAGATAGATGTGTTCTACAACATGGTAACACGCCCTTCTCCCTACGTCCACCAGGGGACTCAGTTGGTTATTCGCGTGAATCCCCAACTACCAACCAGAAGGTAGTTGGTAATTCGAACTTTGCATGTATTCCTCTCAAAATAGAAAGTATTTTTCCGGAAGAAATCTAACTGATATATAACAAGATAGATGTGTTCTACAACATGGCAACACCCCCTTCTCCCTGTAAGCACTAGGGGACTCAGTTGGTTATTCGCGTGAATCCCCAACTACCAACCAGAAGGTAGTTGGTACTTTGCATGTATTCTTCTCAAAAAAGAGTATATTTCCGGAATAAATGTAACGGATATATAACAAGATAGATGTGTTCTACAACATGGTAACACCCCCTTCTCCCTACGTCCACCAGGGAACTCAATTGGTTTTTCGCGTGAATCCCCAACTACCAACCAGAAGGTACTTGGTAATTCGAACTTTGCATGTATTCCTCTCAAAATAGAAAGTATTTTTCCGGAAGAAATCTAACTGATATATAACAAAATAGATGTGTTCTACAACATGGCAACACCCCCTTCTCCCTGTAAGCACTAGGGGACTCAGTTGGTTATTCGCGTGAATCCCCAACTACCAACCAGAAGGTAGTTGGTAATTCGAACTTTGCATGTATTCCTCTCAAAAAAGAAAGTATTTTTCCGGAAGAAATTAACTGATTTATAACAAGATAGATGTGTTCTACAACATGGTAACACGCCCTTCTCCCTACGTCCACCAGGGGACTCAGTTGGTTATTCGCGTGAATCCCCAACTACCAACCAGAAGGTAGTTGGTAATTCGAACTGTGCATGTATTCCTCTCAAAATAGAAAGTATTTTTCCGGAAGAAATCTAACTGATATATAACAAGATAGATGTGTTCTACAACATGGTAACACCCCCTTCTCCCTGTAAGCACTAGGGGACTCAGTTGGTTATTCGCGTGAATCCCCAACTACCAACCAGAAGGTAGTTGGTAATTCGAACTTTGCATGTATTCTTCTCAAAAAAGCGTATATTTCCGGAATAAATGTAACGGATATATAACAAGATAGATGTGTTGTACAACATGGTAACACCCCCTTCTCTCTACGTCCACCAGGGAACTCAGTTGGTTATTCGCGTGAATCCCCAACTACCAACCAGAAGGTAGTTGGTAATTCGAACTTTGCATGTTTTCCTCTCAAAATAGAAAATATTTTTCCGGAATAAATGTAACTGATATATAACAAGATAGATGTGTTCTACAACATGGCAACACCCCTTCTCCTTGTGTACACTAGGGGACTCAGTTGGTTATTCGCGTGAATCCCCAACTACCAACCAGAAGGTAGTTGGTAATTCGAACTTTGCATGTTTTCCCGTCAAGATAGAAAGTATTTATCCAAAAAAAATAAACAAATATATAACAAAATAGATGTGTTGTACAACATGGCAACACCCCCTTCTCTCTATGTGCACTCGGGGACTCAGTTGGTTATTCCCGTGAATCCCCAGAAGGTAGTTGGTAATTAGAACTTTGCATGTTTTCCCGTCAAAATAGAAAATATTTTTCCGGAATAAATGTAACTGATATATAACAAGATACATGTGTTCTACAACATGGCAACACTCCCTTCTCCCTACATCCACCTGGGGACTCAGTTGGTTATTCGCGTGAATCCCAAACTACCAACCAGAAGGTAGTTGGTAATTCGAACTTTGCATGTTTTCCTCTCAAAATAGAAAGTAATTTTCCGGAAGAAATGTTAAGGATATATAATAAGATAGATGTGTTCTACAACATGGCAACACCCCTTCTCCCGATGTGCACTAGGGGACTCAGTTGGTTATTCGCGTGAATCCCCAACTACCAACCAGAAGATACTTGGTAATTCGAACTTTGAATGTTTTCCCGTCAATATAGAAAGTATTTTCCGGAATAAATGTAACGGATATATAACAAGATAGATGTGTTCTACAACATGGTAACACCCCCTTCTCCCTACATCCACCAGGGGACTCAGTTGGTTATTCGCGTGAATCCCCAAACAAACCAGAAGGTACTTGGTAATTCGAACTTTACATGCATTTCTCTCAAAATAGAAAGTATTTTTCCGGAATAAATGTAACGGATATATAACAAGATAGATGTGCTCAACAACATGGAAACATCCTATTCTCCCTACATCAACCAGGGGACTCAGTTGGTTATTCGCGTGAATCCCCAACTACCAACCAGAAGGTAGTTGGTAATTCGAACTTTGCATGTTTTCCCGTCAAAACAGAACCTATATACATGCCTATTAAAATAGATGTGTACTTTAGGATAGGTGGAACTGCAAAGGTCTTATTGTAGTGATCCCATAGTGGACATGTGTCATTTTTATATTTTGAAAATAACATAACAAACGACAGAATTATTAACGATGACTAAAAAGACATTATCAGACAGAAATCATTTATTTCTTAACCTATGATATTCAACAAAATTTGTGTTGTTTTTAAAGAATTAGCCAACAATAGCTGTAATATGAATGTCTGGAACGACAGGGCGGGCTGTAGTTGTGTTCCCATCCGATCAATCCGAGCCAACACAATGGAGGCAGGTAAAGAAATTTGTTGGATCCCACTGCTGTTTTATAGCTAGTAGTCGATCGTAGTGACCTCCCCAGTAAGCCATCTTCCAATCGGGCAAATACGCAGAGGGTTCATTGAAGTACGTCCCTTTACCATGCTTGGTGAACCCTCTAACAAACTCTTCTGCAAGGGCAATAATAGCAGTATCTTGGAACGGGTCGCCCCAGGCCAAGCCACAGGTCATTGAATAAATACCTGTGCGAAAATTTGGGTTCATCGCTGTTGAATCGGGATCGTTTATCTTCATGTTTCCTGATTAGAAATACAGAAAAGCAATAGAAGTATGAAGTAGATTTAAGATCATTAACTGAAAATACATATATAATAAATATTATGAAAATACAAGAATGGAAATTGAAAAAAATGGCTTAAAGCATTGTTTGATTTTGCAATAACGATATTATTCTGAACGGTATAAAAGTGGTCTAATTATCGAAACGTATTTAGTAAAATGACCGATCATTATTTTAGTTCTGGTCCTAATATATAAGGGTTAGTCCTAAGATAGCGGCCTTTTACTTAATAAGCATCAAGGCTAAACGAACAACCCTTTCAACCGAATTTGATAAATTTTAGAAGTAGAAAAATAATGAAAAGTCGGACGGCAACGTTCGCTTCATACAAAAATTGTGTCATAACTGCAAGCGGAACTGAGGTTCTTTATTTGCTTAACAGTTAAATGATGAAACAAACTATGGTATCTTATAAAACTGAACATGTTGTGTTGAGAACAAGACAGTAGGGCATACAGTCTTTATCAAATGGATGAAATATAAATACAATGTATGAGTACGAATTATTCATTTACCTCCAATCAGTGTTCCTGTGCATCCTACACCAGTCTGAAGTTGTTCAAGGTTTGGATTGCTGAACATACTGAACATGAATGTATAATACTCAGCTGTGAAGGAACTTGGCTGAAGAAGTGAATTGTAAA
Source organism: Saxidomus purpurata (assembly GCA_022818135.1). NCBI lineage: Eukaryota > Metazoa > Mollusca > Bivalvia > Venerida > Veneridae > Saxidomus > Saxidomus purpurata. The sequence goes on from JAFMSR010000015.1 coordinate 29,599,950, forward strand.
TGTAAGTCCTGTAGAACAGGTCGTCATGCGCAGTTTCCTCGTATTCGAGGAAATTGGATACGTTCTGAAAGGAACAATGTGTCGCAGCCCATGGAATGAATATCGTATGGAAGGAAGGTGATCCCCATTCCCCGAAATGGTTTAGGACAAAGAAAATTGCACTAGACGATATAATTACATAACCACCCCATTCTGGTGCAAGAGTAGTGATAGCAACTTGGTCAAATTCTTCAAGAAACATTAGCGCAAAGTCGTGGTCAGATGTATTAGCGTAGCATGTCACCTTTACCATTTTAGAGTCATGATGAAGTTTGTAGGTAAAGGCTGTTACAATGCCGAAGGTGGACCCACCCCCTCCGCGAACGGCCCAAAACAGGTCAGTATTTTTCGTGTAATATGTCATTCCAGTATCCAAATCAGTGACGTACGTTCCAGATGCATTTGCGTAGACCAGTGATCCATTGGCGGCAACCATTTCAACTTCAAGAAGATTGTCCACAGCAAGTCCAAACTTTCGTCCAATGGGGGAGTGGCCACCACCAAGAGTATAACCGCCCATTGATACGGTGTGTGCGGAACCACCAACAATGACACGCCCCAATTTACTGGCCTAAAATAAAAAGTTACGTTATATTTTACAAATAACTAAAAACAGTTGTCATTTTAAAGTTAAAACACGTATTATTATTTCCTTTCTAGACACAACGCTCCTTTGAATTATATAGTTACGGAATTCGTTATTTTTTTATTGTACTATGAAACAATATAAAGCAACATTAAACTCCGAACATGTCTGGACCTAAGAAAGGTACCGAGGTTATTGCTTCCCGCCTCTTTCCGCTCTTTTGCCACATAAAGGAATCCAGAGACCAAACATAAACGTTGACAGTCTTATGAAGAGTGAACAATTGGAACAGGCTTTTATAAGTAGATAAAATTGCTCAAAATTCGGCTCAACTGCAAGAAAAAGAACGTTTGCTAGAATAAAGTTTCAATGATGCTTATTCCATTTTCTGCATAAAGCATGTCAAAAATTGCTATGGACAACACGAACAGATGTTCATCTAATACCAAAGAACCAAATGTGTTGTTTTCTAGCCTTTAAAAAGTAATATTCTACGACATAACGCACCTCTTGGTATACCCGGAGCCACGGGTTTCCACTTTGAGCAGTAACCTCCCCTGCTGAATGGCGACTAGAATTTAAATTGAATTTAAGATCTTGCATCTTGCCTAAATTAATCTGCATGGTTCCGTGTCCAGTTGAGCGCCCGATGTAGTCGTGTCCGGACGATCGAATGGTGACCTTTATATTATATTTATTAGCATATTTCACCGCATATATGACATCAGAGACAGTCGAGGCCATTACAATAAAGAATGGATACTCTGTGACACGTGTGTTGATCATGACGATAAGGTCTCTGTATTCTTTGTCGTACGCGGAGTAAACTCGTCCATCGATATTTTTGTAGAGTTCCAGCTCTTTATCAAGACTAGGCCAACAGCTCTCTCCGGGATAACAGCGGTCTTCACACTGTTTTGATCCGGCATTAACAGTTGTTGAAAGGAGAATACCAATTGTTACCAATAACAAGCTCTCCATCATACTTCTAAAATGATCAGCACTAGAAATAAACAACAAAGAAATCATGTTTTATCAAATACTCATGTTTTTTTACTCTTAAACTACATGATCGACATTATTACATGTACTAAACCTCCCTGTTACTTAGAAATGTAAATAAAAGGTCCTCGGGTTGCTAGACATATAAATTTTCTTCGATTTTCTATTTCAAATAGAATATTCTGAACCAGTCTTTGCAGCATTTTTGGATAAGTCGACCCAAAAGGTATTGTAATTTAGTTACGGATTGATATTAACCAACACGGTGTTTGTGTTCTTCACGAACATGTTTACCTTTGTTGGAGGCTGTTCGAGATATGTGAAGACTCCGTGTAAAAGATAATTTTAGTGTTGCCGAAATACATACAGGTATTTTTATAGACAGTTCATGTTCACTTATTTCTGTGTGTAGTGAAAAAAAATCAGTGACGGTTCTTTGCTTCTAAATGAAAGTACTTTTATGTGTATTTCAACAACGTTATTTTTTAGATACATAAGAGAAAACAGGACACCATCCTACCTCTTCGTGTAGACTTATTGTGCCTATCGCGGCCACCATCTGTAACAATTCAATTCAATTCAATAGTTTATTGTATAATAAGGCCTCCGGCTCATACACAAGTATAATAATATACAAAATGTTTTCATAGAGTGCATTAACATATAGGTACGTAAATACAACAAAGTTGACTATCATACAGAGGTTTATGTATCGACATAGTACATAATTTTGTATAACTCAGTATTGATCAAATTATTGAAAAACTTTGTAATGCATAATATATATGCATGGCTACATTGCGTATGATATGTTCATTTTCAGAAGACATTAAATTATTTAACTTAAATTGACATATTCTCAATATATGTATTAGGAATATATTTACAGCAAATGCTGCTATATAACGGACACAAAAGTATACTAGATGCCCACGTGCAACATGTCGAGCCCGTCATATGTCAAAAGGGCTAACTCCTTACCAAGTAGAGATGGGTCAAAATACACCTAAATATTGGATGTAACATGCATGTTGTACCACAGAAAAGTGGTCTCGATTTTTCTCTACGGCCAGTAATAAAAAAGTTACAATATAAGCTATTTATAGTTACAACAAAGGGAAGTAATTCTAAAAACAAGGGTAGCCCATTGTAGTGAATATTTGTACAAAGTAACATCAAAATCCCTCCATGCATGAAGAAGAAATGCTCTAGACAAAGATATTCTTGACTTTGAACTTTAACCTCTAAGTGTGACCTTGACCTTAGACCTAGGGACCTGGTTCTTGCGCATGACACTCCGTTTTATGATGGTAAACATTTGTGCCAAGTTAAATTAAAATCCCTCCATGCATGAAAAAGATATGCTCCAGACAAAGTCATTCTTGAATTTGACCTTTAACCTCCAAGTGTGACCTTGACCTTAGACCTAGGGACCTGGTTCTTGCGCATGACACTCCGTCTCATGATGGTGAACATTTTGTACCAAGTAATATAAAATCCCTCCATGCATGAAAAAGATGTGGTCCGGACAAAATCGGACGGACGGACGGACGCACGGACGCACACACACACGGACACACGCACACACACCGAACCGCCAAAAGTGACAACTGTATCGAGCTCACCGCAAGCGGGCTCGACAAAAATGGTATTCGTCTTCAACATAACATCCACAGTAGGGACAGTCTCTTAACTCCCTTTCAATACCAAAATGTCTACCCTTTTCAACCATGAGTGAATGACAAGAACTTTTAAATGCTGCAATGCACTTTCTGAATTTGTTGATATCAACAATATTTACATACTTTTCAACTTTATATACTGTCTTGCATAATAAAAAAGTTTTGTGTTTTGATAACACCTATCCCTCCATTCCTGGATATACTTGTCCTTTAATCGCTGTACGTATTGCAATAGAAACAGATTAGGATTGTCAATATTCTGTGCTTCCCAAACATACATACAAGTGAGTTCGTAAATCAGTTACTCAGTTATTATAACCAATACTGTCATAATATATAAGCATATCGTAACACATTCGTACGTATCTGTCTTCATGTAAGTTTAACAAACGTATCCAATATTTAACTGTACGCTTAGCAGTAATAATATACAAAGGGAATCTGCCTAAGTCACCTAAAATTGCATCATTACATGCACCTTTGTTCACTTTCATAAACCTTTTACAAGCAAAAATGTGCACATTTTCAAGACATTTTGGTTTCTTAAGACCCCAAATTTCAGAACCGTACAATGCAATAGATGCAACCTTTGAATCAAATATTTTAAAAAAACGTTGTATATGGAAGACATGGATAATTGTACAATGAACTAAATAAATGCATTAGTACTTTCTTTGCCTTAAGCGACATGGCCTCTGCCATTTTGTACATAGAAAGTTTATTTGAAAACTATATTCCAACGTAAGTAAAACCATTAACTACTTCTATGTCCAATTCATTGTATTTCCATGATCGTTCTCTTACACTTAATGTACCTTCTCGTTTAAAAACAACAGTGGGCATAGTTCATCGATAAACAATGCAAACAGAATTGGACTCAAATTACAGCCATTCAAAACTTTTTGTTATACCATTGTTAGTTCTAACACACGCTTTTACAGAAACATATATAGACTGTATTGCATTATATAAGTTACCTTTTATGCCACCTTTTCTTAGAACTTTATACAATATGTTGTGATCAGAATCAAACACTTTTTGAAAATCATTAAATGCTACGTATAACGTTTTCTTTTTCATACATAAATATTTACTTACAATGGCTTGAAGAATAAAAGCATTATTTACAGTGCAATATCCTGACCGAAAGCCTGCTTGGGCTTCACAAATTTTACGATAAACATTTACATATAGCTATACCACGATAATTATTTGGGTTATTTACACTATCCTTTTTGTATAGGGGTATAACAACTGTTTTTGTCCATTGATTTTGGAATTCACCTTTGTGAAACAATCTATTAAACAACGTACGAATGAAATGTAAAAGCACATTTACACCATATACTAAATGCTGTGGAATAATCACTCCACCAGTAGCTTTATTCAATTTCAAAGACTTTATACTATCATTTATTTCCTCGTCTGTGATACTGGAATTGAAAATTAATTGTTCAATATCATCAAAATCATCATTTTCATTTTCAGCATCAATTCGTTCTTCATTCTCTGAATCTACATTGTTCACATGTGTAAAAAGATTGCTAAAATGATTAAACCAATCGTCCAATGAAATATTTGGTTCCGTTCTTGGTTTATTAGTCAGTTTTTTAACCTCGCCTCAAAAGCTTTTCGAGTTACCAGTTGTATTTTCTAATTTCGACAATGCATTTTTATTAAATACAAACCTTTTACGTTAACATATATTCTTATAAACATGTTTACTATTTACATATAACAATAAGTCATTTTCACTTCGGCTAGACCGAAGACGCTTCAATTGTTTTCATGTATCAGCCTTGGCTCGTTTGCAGTCAGTGTCGAACCATGGCTTATGGTTACTAAATTTACAACCATAGCGTTTCAATGTCTTAAATGCAACACTGCTGTTCAGAATGGCATCTTCAAATGTACGTATTACCGAATTTATGTCACTGGTGTCATCATTTAAAAGTGTTTCTACGTTATCAAAACTTCCATTTAATAATAACATTTTCTGATAAGTATCTATTATATTCACTGCAATTGTCATCTGTCAAATTATATTATATTTCTACCGGTGCCGTTACTTTTGAAACTATGAACAACATCTGGTACTTTCAGAGATAGTGATAATGGAAAATGACAACTTTCAATATTTTCTAAAATTAAAAAAAATAATGATAATATCAAACAAATTTTTAGACATTATAAAATAGTCAATAATACTACTACCATTTTGGTTTAAGAATGTACATCCACTACTATTGGGACCGAACCGCTCATTAACAATGAAACAAGCAAATGTTTGATAAAAAGATATAAGTTGGCGCCCATTAGCATTCACTATTTTATCTGATGCAAATCTATCTTTACGTACGTTGCAATCTAAAATATCATGTAATTCATACAGATCTGGAATATAAACACTGGATGTAATAAAATCAGGAAGATTGGCAGTCCGCGCATTAGAATCATTATTTAGCAGAAGCTCCGTATCTATGTAATCTGTACTTATACACTCTTCCAATTGCTCAAAGCCTGACCTTAGGACATCGTCATAAAAGGAGTATTGAAAGGTGGAATATACATAGCAACGTATAAAACTCTTCAAGGTGTATCAAATAATAGTTTGTCAAAAAAGTATAATACCGTACTTAAAATTCTCACATACGCAGTTAACATATTTTGATAGTTTAATTTTAATCACTACAGTAACACCTCCCATTGGTCTTCCACCCGATTTAATCCGTTGAGCTTTACAAGAAAATGAAATTCGTCACAAACGTCAGCGTTGATATCCCATGTTTCTTGAAAACTAATCAAATCATAAGAAGATAATTCATATCCAGTTAATTTTGACTTCAACCCTTCGATATTCCAACTCAGTAACTTTATGTTCGCACAAATACTAGTAGATTCTTGTGTTGGACCTTGACCGCCGTCCTATTTTCGAAAAGGGCTGCCCCCATTACCACTTACAGAAGGTGTCGCCTCCATGCTCTCTTCGGTTAGCAGTTCAGCGTATTTATCTGATTGACGAGCACCGCGCCGAAATACACGAGGTCTTTCAGATTCAGTTTCAGGGTTAACTTTTGTGTTTGTCACCTTTAAAGTAGCCGTGTAAGCCCATCAACTTCGCTTGTTTTAATTCTTAACGCTGTATAAATGAGAGATCGTTTGAAATTCGTATACCCTTAATGCGCAACTTGTCTCGAAAATTGAATAGTCTAAATTTGTCGTGACTGTTTGCAAACTGAACAATAACCATTCTACCGTTACCATCATTAGTATCAACAACACCAACCCGCTTTGCTTTTATTAAAGTATTACTATCAAATTTGGCTTCCAACGTATCAGCTTATTTTAATACTTCATCTTCCACTAGCTTTTTCAAACTGTATTCATTAGATTCGCTCACTTTCAAACCAAACATTCTCATTTAACACTTTAATCTCTCTGATTCTGAAATAAAAACCACTGCTTTTCAATATGCTGTATACGCGAATCTCTTCTTTCTTCACCATATGACACAGCTTCCATATCACTAGTCAGTACATATTGGTCATATTGGTCATACCACAAAAGCATCAACTTTCTCTTCGATAAATATCAATCTGCCGACCATTTCCTTTTGAATAAATTCAACATCGTCGACCTTTTTGCGCATAAAACTCAGCTGACTTCATAAGCAAAATCTCAGACTTAACACCCCTTACTTCATTTTTGACATCACCTATTTCATTCCGTGTCTCTCTGATAGCATCCAATATAGCTTGTGTATACTTATCTGTAACAGTGTTACATATGTGAAATAACACTTATTATCTTACCTTTAAAATGATATCCGAGCTCCACGAAGTCACTGATCAAAGCAATATTTATTCAACTTGTAATTTTATCTAGTGAAACAATATTCTAGTTCAGTATCTAGCTGACTTTGCTTTAAGAGGTATACTTATATAGTGTGATAGATTAGACATGATACCTCTGTTGCTAACACCTTTATCATAATGGCAATCTCGTTGTTCCAATGAAGATAAAAATGGTTTTGTTTTAGTTACAAACAACAAACAAAAACTTAACATTATCAATCTCATATAACCTTCATATCTATTTGGCATCGCTTAGTTGGTAACCAACCACTAACATGTACTGGATAAATTGGTAGAACATTTAATCCCCCTACTACCACACACACCAACGCACACGAACACACGCGCACACGCACGCACAAGATTTATTGAATTTCTGAAAATAAGTTGTACGCTATTTTTGGATTAACTCAGCATATACAATGAACTGATAAATCGCAGCCCCTAATGCAGCCCCTAATGCAGTTCAGGGACCAGTCATACCTTCGTCCAGAAAAGACGCTTTTCAACTTCGTGAACAGAAAATATTCGCAAAGGGTCAAATCTTGAGAGTAAGAGGGGTAAGACACCACTTGTGCATTTGGCCAAATTCAAGGTATTTCAAAAGAATATGGCATACAAAACCTTCTGCGCAGTCATTGTTTGCTTGGCAGTATTGGCATTTTTGCGAGGCTGTTATCCACTTTAAGTTTGCCCCATAAAAATGAACCCATGTTTCGTCACCTATTACGATGTTCCATTCGCTATCTGGTGCGGTTCTGTCGTCAGGCAGCAGATGTGGCATCAAACGCGCACTTATCTTCTTAACTGCAAAGTCAATTTTCAGAATTCAATGAACTGATGTTACACTAAAGTTCGTCATCTGGGCTAGATTCTAACTATTTAATAGTGTACATGTATTTTATAAACATTGGACATGGTCACTGCAGATCTCAGTTTACCAATAGACAATTTAGCTTTAAGTGAACTCTGTTTGTGAATAGTGGATATCGAACTACTGTTAGTATTGTATCCGGGGTTTTCTCTAAATCGACATGTATATAAAGTCAACATGGACAACGTAGTGTATAAAGTATATAGAGGTCTTTAAATATGTTTAATTAAAGGCCAAATATTTTATTATTTCGGAACTAAGAAATGTAAAAAAACAGCGACATCTTTTTATTTCTTTATCTGTTATGATTCAATGACACACTTCATCAGTCAGAATTATCACTTACACCTAAGTGACGGAGGAACTTTATAACTTTTTTAAAAATAAACTTATTGTACTCCATATTATTCAGTATATCTTTAGACTTATTCAATGCCAAATTCACATCTAACGTTTTGTTTCGGTAAGGTATAATCAAAGTATGACAGCGATAATGACATAGTAACATATACTTGTACTAGATAGCGTATTTGTAAGATTTTCTAGAAAGTATTTTAGAATCTATGATGTATGCATAGATCCTAAAAATGACATATGGTGATACGGATGTGATTCACTAAACGGATGCTCAACGCAGGCGGATCTAATACATATTTATACACATGTTTATTTATATAATTTTGTTTATTTGTAAAATATATACATGTAGCATTTATAAGCATATGCCATTTTCTTCATATTTACTCTTGCTGTTATTAGCGCATGCTGTATATAGTCTATTGCAGACGAGGAACTGTATATGTTTGTGACCTGATGGCTTATAACCATATTAAATGTGACCATCAGTATCATAGGGTGAGGAGGGTTCAGCAACTACAAGCAATGGTGAAGTTTCAATCTTGTATTCAATCCAACGTAGTACAATACAACAGATACAACCGGTTTAATACACTTGAGAGACTTGGTACACTTCAAACCCTGTAACAAAGATATGAAACAAATGTTAACTAAGTGCAGTAATATTATGTGATAATATTACAATATGTCGAAGCATATCTGTACTCTGATGTTATGTTGTGATCAGCGGCCATGAAAACCTTATAAAATATATGTGAAACCTAAGTTAAACATTACTTCCTTGCATATTAATAAACATATAAAACATTCATAAACAATTACATACCAATTGTGGATCAGGTCCTGCGGTACCATACTGTATCACAACAGTTGAACATACATGTATATCAGAGTCGTAATACACTCCAATGACACGATCTTACTGTGATAGGTTACTGCAGTTTGTTAAATAACAGTGTGAACATAGAATATAATTAGTGATTGCACCAATTACCATTTCATTCCAATGTAATTACAATAAAATGCCAGTCATCTTGAATTCCGTATGTACACTGATGTACATGTTCTCACGGACAACAAATATTAACAAATAGAGCATAACTCATTTGTGATCAATCCAATACTAAATGAAATGCAATAAAGTAATAGCAAACCTCTGAATCAATGACCACAACAACAGAATGCCCACACACAAAGAAAGAACTCTAAAATCATCTGCGCAACTAGAATTGCGTCTTGACTGCTCCGTTCAACTGACCAAACTAAATGTGTAAAGCACATCTCAGTCACATGGCACGGATTAACAGGTAAACGGCGGGAAATCATACCCGAGTAAACACAATATCAATCAATGGTCTAAGGGAGACAATTTGTACAAGAAAACCAAAGGTATAAAAGTTCTAAAAGGGACAAAGGTTAAACAGTAGCAAATTTGAATGGACGAAACCAGACCCGGTTACACACTTCCCCCCTTTTTGAAATGACGTCCCGTCATTGTCATCTTTATAAAGTCACTTTACATGTCATATGATAACCAACAAGGTCAACATTAAACAAATACAAGCTACATCCTGCTATGACATATCAAGATCCATAGTATATAACTACAAGCTGCTGCGACACTGCTATACATGTAGTATAAACACATACTACTTTCTGCTTAACTTTTATTTACGCTACTACATGTACCACTCTAAAATATACATACACTATCAGCTATTCTAAGCAAACATTGCTTTCGTAACTGAATACTTTTACATTAAATGAGACGTGAATTCTCGAAAATTCCGAGCACATATAGTCGCTTACAGAAACTATATGCACATTTACTACTAAAACAACATATTTTCACAAATAATTTGTTATATAACATGACAAAAACAAATTTGGTAAAAAAATAAAACAAATGTTTTGCCTTTTACTCTCCCCTATGGCAAATATGCGTCCACGTCATATTATGGACATAAAAAGAAATGATCAACAATTATTTAAGTATAAAAACCATGTCGTATAATCTGTTTCAACCCTGTAGTTCACCGGGAATAAATGATTTCGATGCAAGGTTCTGATTTTACCAGATACATTTCCTTTCACAACAAACACCGGTATATCTTCTCTTGACTGTTCTGTGACCGTGTACATTTCCTGTTCATACTTTTAAATTTGTGTTTTCCTTCTCCTCTAGATGATTTTTTTTACTAAAACTTGGTCTCCTATCTCAAGTTTCGTTCCTTTGACTTTGTTGTCGTAATAATGTTTCTGCTTCTTCTTTGCTCTGTCTACATATGATTCGGCCATCTCTTTTGTCTTCTTATCTTTCACGTAATTCTTCTTTGTATTCCACAGTAGTTTTGTTCAGTTGTTTGCCGCCTCTTGTCTCTTCAAACATGGCATCCATTGGAAGTTTGGGTTTGCGACTAAACGTTAACTTGTATGGAGAGAATCGATTTGATTCGTGCGAAATAATATTATAGGCGAATAAAAGATAATTAATATATTTTTTCCAATCTGCCTTTTGGTGATTCTCTAATGTACCAAGCATGTTGATTAGAGTCCGATTAAATCTTTCAGGCCCTGAATTGCCTTGTGGATGGTAAACAGTGGTGTGCGTCTTTCTCATATTTGTCAACTAGCATAACTCTTTAATAAGTTCACTCTCGAAATTTGCACCTTGGTCGGAATGTAATCGTGTAGGTATGCCATAGTGTACTATAAAGTAATTGAAGAAAGCATTAGCAGTTGTTTTTGCAGTTTGATTTTTCGCTGGTACTGCCATTGCAAATTTCTTGAAATGATCGGTTATGACTAAGATGTTAACGTAGCCGCCCCTAGATGGTTCCAAGGTCAAAAAGTCGAAACAAACTAGTTCAAGGGGATAGATCGTGTTGACATTTACTAGTGGCGCACGAGTATTTGTTGCCCCTTTCCTTCTTAAACATCTATCACGCTGTTTTATCCAAGTTTCTATATCTGCAGACATTCTAGGCCACAAAAATCTCTCACGAATCAATCGTGTTGTCCTTTCTATTCCGGGATGACTTATGTTTGAATGTAAACCTTTCAGGATATCTTACCTGTAACATTCTGGAACAACTAACTGTTCTATCTTTTCTTCATTGTCCTCAACTTGTCGGGATAAAATACCCCGTTTAATAATGAAATTCTTGAAATTCCCTGTCATGTCTAGTTTTGTGAACGTATTTTATCACTTTCTTATCAATCACTGCTATCCTCCACTTTCCAAATATGGGGTTGCTCATCTGCTTTCGGCGTATTTCTCTCATCTCTATCTGTGCCATCGTTGTTCCGGGATCTTCTTTGATATCCACTATATTCAAGTTCATGGTTGGTAGGCTGTCTATGTATGGTGGTGTCACTGTTAACATAGAACTTATTGCTCTTACATCTTCCTTGTTTATCTTGAGTCTATCTTGGTCTACTGTATGTATCTTTTCAAATGGGCACCTACTGAGTGCATCTGCATCTCCATTCTTTGCTCCAGGACGATATAGAATTTCAAAGTCGTAATCGCCTAATGCTGCTGCCAAACGTTGCCCTGTTGCAACAAACTTAGGTGATGTAAGTATATGGGTCAGTGGATTGTTGTCTGTGAATATTTTGAAGTGTTTTCCAGCCAAATAGTCTGCAAATTTATCGGTTACTGCCCATTTAAGCGCCAAAATAGTTTATAAGTTGGGTTTTTTTTCTGATTTCAACAAGGATCTACTGGCATATGCTATAACACGTTTTAGATCTCCCTCTTGCTGATAAAGCACGGCGCCTAACCCCAAATTAGACACACCTGCAAAATCAAGCTATCAGCAGAGCCACACAAAGACACGTGTTACAATTGAAAGAGCCTTTGGACAGCTGAAGCGTCGCTTTCATGTTCTTCATTCCGCAGTAAGTGTATCAATATAGAAGATTAAGAATAACCACGTATTGTATCTTACCACCTTACCTTGTTCTTGGAGACTCCTGTGGAATGTTAAGTTTGTTTAAAATTACTCCGAATCAGAATTTAGAAGCATATTAAAATATAAGTAATTTAAAGTGACATTATGCGCATTTTTTTCAAGTAACAATCCAGCTGAAAATGGTGTGTGTACAAAAGCGTAGAGGAAAATACTAGCTTTTAACCCAATACACCGAACTCTTCCCGCTACCAGTATGAAAAAATAACTTTTCAAATATTGATTTTCTTATTTGACTGGGAGAGTCAGTTTAAGAAAAGAACAACTGCATGCAGGAGTTGCTTCCCTTCCACTGCTGAAATGTCTACCAACATCAACAACGACGCAATCAACTATCATTTTATCAGTCCGATTTGTTTTATATCTAAAGCACCAATTTCAAATACTAATGCGGCATAATCATAAATTTAACACATTTAAATGCACAGCAACTAAAAATTGCATTTATAAAATTGTCACCAAAAATACACTACATGTATGTGCAGTAAGATGCGCATAATGTCACTTTAAACTTTTTTATGTTTCGGCTCATTGTACAGCTAAATATTTTTGATGAATAATAAAGGGACCAATTTCAATTATGTACATATTCTTGATCTGATATACATGTACGTATTGACCAGTATTCATGAAACAGGTAACAATATTTTTCATCTTTAGATACGATTAGCACCAGCCAAGGTTTGCCGAGTAATATGTGCTTGTGTCATTCTTTTTAATTTGACCATTTTCTTAAATCAGCCCGTTCTGGATGATTGGGAACAGGATGGAGTGGAAGAACTGGACAATGAAAATGGATACACTGCTGATAGGGATGGTTCTACTGTTCGCAATTTTATTGTTCGTCAATATTTCATGTAACGAAAAAAGAAGACAAAAAAAAAACAAAAAGCAATAAAAGGAATGAATAATATTTAGCAGCTCTCTAGCGTTTAATTCGTCCAGCTTGTTCTCTGCAGATTTGAGTATCCTCAGCTTAACTTCCATAAGTTCTCTCTCCAGCCCTTGCTCTCTACCATCCACTTAAAGTACTGAATCTGATAATCCATCAGCACATCATTCCTGCTTCTTGGCCTCTTCACAGAATTGGTGCTTCAAAGGATTAATTGAAAAAGCTATAAGCACCAAGAACGAAGATTTTAAAATCAAAACTGAAACTAAGTTTTTAACAATACGAATAAGTGTAAAGGTGACTCAATGTGTGAAAGGTCGATTAATTTTACAAATAAAAGAACAATGTGACATACTAGAGAGGACAAAAATGCAATAAAGTCTGTAAATAGTTACAAACCGTAATTATACCTATATTAACATAAACTGTTACAATAGTAGATGATATTGAACTATACAAACTGTATTTTGATTAACATTGTCGTGACTTACAGTTTGCTTCCTGAAGGGCGTTTGGAACTCTTGGTGTTTGCTGTGTCTATAGGCTTGATAAAAACAGGTACTTTAGCAGGTGATATAGAAGTAGGTTGTGCGTCAGCTTCCTTTTCAAGAACATCGGGCATGTCATCTACTGATGTGTTACTGATGAAATGTAAACCATCTCAACAAAACAGTTGAATATGTAAATTATTCTCATAACCCTTAATCAATTCGAATCAGATCCCCATCAAAAGATTTTTCATTCAAAGGAAATTAAGAATATCAAAACAGCGCATATTATTATATTCTGGTTAATATAATCAGACATTTTACAAATCTGTATTTTAGTGTTATGAACACTACATGGTGATATTTCCTAAACTTTTCCACGTGAAAAAAATCTGCATTTTGACCAGTATCAGCTGTTAATTATTCAGTTGTGATAAAAACCCACATATAGGTGATAGGTAGGTAAGCCTGATACTGACTACGTGAAGGTCATACATGATAGGCCACATAACTGACCCTTAGAGTTTCAGCATGCAACATTGATATATATGTTGTGTTTTTTATCTTATAAAAACTTATGGTATAGTCTCCTTTTAATGGTAAAAATAATTATTTTCAGACTACATATTAAAGTAAAAACATGACACTTATGCGTTGTGTTTCATAAAGGGGAACCGCGTACAGTACAATTCGCTTTTAAAGTCATTGTAATATCAAACTTAGATAGAGATTAAGAGGATACAAAAAATCTTCATATTTCACAGAATATTGTTTATCATTATTATGTAAACATATACCGTGTGTATGACCACCTTACACTGGTATTTGCATTATTTTTAATGATCTTTTTGAGACAAATTGGTTCTTTCCGCCCATTTCCTTATTTATTTGATATAAGCAGCTTTGACACAGATTTTATTTTTCGCGGACTGAGCTGAGATGGACAATATAAATAAAACTACTTATTAAACTGTTTATAGTAAGAATCAAGCAGTTTGTGCTTTTAATTATAGAAGAAAAAGAGCTGATACAGATGATGAAGTTTATGTGAATTTACGATGATCATGCAAATCACATGCCTTCCTATAAGAGATTTTAGAAATGCGCATTGACTGTCCGTCAATTGATCGGCCAAAATGAAAGCGAAATAGAGCATTTGACTATACGGCAGTTTATATTTTAGGCTATAACGTGATTAAATGAAACAAAATCTAGTTTATATGCAGTGTCTGTGTTGCCGTGTCTATACCATTGATGCTTATGTATAGTTTTCCTTATAAAGTCCGATGTCAAAGAGTGAAATTTAACTGAATCGGCCAAAAAGAATGTAACTTGAGAATGTCCGCTTTCTCTAGGCTACTTGCTACTCCTGACGAAAGTGTCCCTATTCTTTTCTTCTTCTTTTTTTTGAATTAGCGCCGATATTCATTATTTTCATATATAGTGCTTAGTATATTTTGTTGCTGTACATAGATGGAAAAAAATGCTACTGTAAAATTCTCCGCATTAAGATGATCCTCTAATTGTACATAATACATCTTGTTAGAATTTTTCAGACTCCCATTTTTTGCCACATTTTTTTATATAAAAACATGATGTTAATTTGTTAGCTATATACTTTGTTTAGGAAGGTCAAGGCTTTATTCGGGTATTTTCCGTATTATATGTCTCTAATTTATTTTAAAAAAAATATTCATAGAAAGCATGCATATGTGTCTGTGAAGCGTACATTTATTTATGAATAGTGTCAAATCCAACTTTAGAAACCATGAAGAACCTATAGCTATATAATACATGACACTGTGCTATATATGTTTTCACAACGCCTGACGATGACATAAGACACACAAATGACACGTTGCCATAGAGATCCAGTAAGGTATCTTGTCCCCTAGGGCATAAAGCACAATATAACTTGGAGTTAATTAATCCATGTAACATCCTGTTTATAGACTAATTGGTCAATCGTTATAGATGACCACTTTGAATGAATTGCATAACGTGGCGTATGACACACATCAAGCTTTGATTAAATCTACATGATCAATCTATTCCTCAAAAATTTTTATGACCAAATTAAATGATACCCTTGATATACGGATGCAGATAAGACAGAATATTTTTAAATTTCAGATAGCTGAGTTTCTTTTTACTTTAGAGGCTACAACAAATGTCTGAAACAAAGGAAATTTTAATTCGATATTTTGAAGTATTTGTTTTCTTTAATTTTAACGTTTTCCACTAATCTTTTTTTTTTGAAATAATGAGTAATTGCAGACGTAAACCTGGCGTGTGGGCATTTCAAGCAAGCAGTTGCTCAGCTAAGATAATATACAATTAATTAGGCATGTTTTATAATGTGTTATTGAATATTTCAATACAACGCTTTTTTGATCGATTGATTTATCAATCGGGCCAATGTGAACAGAGTATAGCTTCCTTACGGCCGAACGCGTTACATACAAACAAGTAGTTCCATATATTCAGTTGTTACGAATTATATTGTGTCCTGTTTTAAAAATTATATAGTAACAAATCTAAATAATATCAAAACATTTCAGAATAGCATAATATTATATTGTTGTTTTTCTTTTAATTTCTTACTAAAAATCAACGCGGTATCTGTTCTGTATAAAACTATTTTCCTATGCGGTTTTGACAACTAGTCAGACCGGAGACACTAAAAGACAACTAGTCAGGCCGATTGATGTTATGTCTTTTATCAGATATTGTGTTTGTGATCATAAACTAGCAGAACATCATAATACGTTATGGAACCACAAGGTACTCTTGAATTTTAAACTACAAAACTCGGAATTTAACATAAAAAACAACAATTTTTTTGTAACTTGCCAACGCCTCTCTCATCAAAAGTGCTCGACCTGACTAGTTGTCATTTAGTGTCTTTAAAGATATGCCGAAACACTAGTCTAAAATACGCCTTTATGGTATAAAACTGATACTTATCAGCAAAATAACTTTACAGAGGCACTTGTAGATGTCTTTTTGAAATATGACAACATATTTTCATGCTTTAAACACGTTGTAATTCTTGTATTTTATGTAAATGCGTGGTTCGAAAATGGTGCGAAAATGTCCGCATTTTGCCGCAGTCGGTTCGTACCTGGGTACGAATAACTGTAAGAAATCACATAGACCTACATGTCTTGAATACGATTTTTAAATGTAGACAGAAATGCAATAATCTAAAGGGAAAATCAAATTCATTTCTCTGGATAATGCTGTCATTTACAAAGAACAGATATTAACTCAATATAAATACAAATAGGATTTATTGTATTGTAACTAAAACTTTCAAACTTTACCACGATTCTTTTGCTACACAAAATTTGGGCGGGTACATTCAAACATACATTAATTATATTGTATCAATATTATCATCGTCATCATCATCATCATCATCATCATCATTATTAGTTGTTACGAAATACTACTAGAGTTTAGTATATGTTAAATATAAAAGATAATAGCCTGCTATTAAAACATTCAGTTGTTGTTTTAGACAAGTTATGAAAATTTAAAACAGTATGGTAGAAAGGCTGGTAATAACTAGGGGTGCGCAATACACCGCGTATATTGCAATTCGCAGTATTTTGGAAGCACACACGGGAATAGTTAATGTCAGCTGCAAGTACTTGTTCTACAATAGGTATTTACTGAATCAATTTATAACAAAAGATTGATTTATCCATTTTTAGTTTTTTCTTTGAAAAACAGAAGAGCCATTTTCATAACCTTCTTGACGTCAGTCGGCACTGTCGACTGAATCTGGTTAAGCTTTCTTTAAATTCACTTTCTCGGTAACCATTAAAGCCTTGAAACTTCAGACAATTGCTTGTCATCATACAATGGCATGTGTGGCCGAGTGGTTAAGGTCACTGACTGATGTTTACTTGTCCCTCACCGTTGTAGGTTCGTGCCCTACTTGGGTTGAACTTTTTTATGTCTGGGAGCTATCTAGGTTCTACCCAGGTGCCCGCTCGTGACTGAAATAATGCCAGAATTGGCACCTAGGGTATTCCTCCTCCATGAAAGCTGGAAGTTACCATATTACCTTAGCTGTTGAGTGCGACGTTAAATCCGAATCAATCCATAGGCACAATACAATCAACCCTATGGGCATATCCCATAACTTTTGAATGACATTAAAAGTTACTATGAATTTTTGTTTAGTTTTGTCAAAATCCATTTCTGAGTTACCATTAACAGCTTAATACTTCAATGGGTAGTTGAAAATAGTCACTGAATGGAAAATGTAAGCACATGGGTTCCTATCTCAAAAGTAAAGTTTACACAAATGGTTAAAGGTAAAAAATGTGGACATTTGTGTCTCCAGTTTATAACTTTACTCGTGCAAGGGTTGTCCTGATATTTACACATGTATGTATACAGTCCTTGTTGTCCTGATATTTACACATGTATGTGTGCAGACTGCGTTGTTCAGAGACAATCGATCCTCCAGCACTTTCAGTCCTTTGATTTGGAAGTGTTACTTTCACGTGTCCGTCGCTGTAGATGTCATGGACGTTGATTACAATATTCCACGGCAGTATACACTTCTGTAGTGTAGACTTCCGTAATTATATCAAAACAGCGATATCTTTTTCTGTCATTTATTTTTGAGACATAAATATGCATTATATAACCAAAAAATCATAAAGGTACCAGTATACATTGGAGTCTTCCTTGGGGTCTTGGCGAGTTCACCAGGGGAGAAATCCCACGATCGGCCGGGAATATAAACATTTTAAAAAAATACACAAACTACTTTTAAAGTAGAATTATGGTCCTGTACAATACTAAATGTGCTGGGTTTTTTTTTTTAAAAAAATACTACAGAGAGAAAAGGGTAAGATAGAACGAGAATCATCAATGAAGGAAAGAAGAGAAATGAAAGGTGGAAGACGGAAAATCTCACAAAGCCTGATCAAAGTTAGGTCTTTGATTATAGCAACAACTAACACATATATATTATATAGGAAATTATGTATTCACTTCCACTTCAAACATTAAAAGAAACTTTATAATATTTAGTTTATTTTGGCGATAAATAATGCCTATACTGTATCAATACACGCTCGGCATATGGCCGAACTCAATACAGTTGACGGCCACGCTATTTTTAGTAACGGAAAATCCCGGATGTGACGACACACTAAAACCTCCTATTAGTATCAGGTATTTCCAAAGATAAAAATAGAACGTATTGTGCTCTAAAAATAGACATGCAGACGACGGATATAAACAGTGTCCTAAATGTATGATGTTCTCTCTAAATGATATACTAAATGCTCATATACCTGTCTCATCAGAGTCCAGTCCACCTTCAATTCCCGAAAAAGATGCACAATCTGCAAACATTTCACCTATTCTTTCAGACTGCTGACTTGCACTAGTGAAAGGGCCCCCTCCTGTCTTCTGCCTGCTCAGTTTTTCTTTTGTTATTTCATCCTTTACCTTTCGTTTCAAATTGGCCATTTTCTCCATGCACGTTTTCTCAGATCTGTGAGCATACCCAAGACAGGACACTTGCCTGCTAATTTCCTTCCAAATTTGCCCCTTCATATTGTTTGTCACTTGGTTTGTCAACTTACTATTCAAAACTTCAAAATTTTGTTTCACAAGTTCTTCAAGTTTAAAAGTTCCATTGGTATTAAAATTTGTTGATCTAACTTGTTTACTGATAGATTTTTTTTTTATTTTTCTGAGAAGACACTGAAGTGGTGTTTTCAGACTTCATGTTGACAACAAGCAGGAAGTGGAATTCTGGGATGGAAAGTAACATTTAACAGACTGTTAACTTTAGTTTTATTTAGTATTTAACATGGGCGTTAGTTAACATACATGTTAAATTGTTTTGAGCAACAGAATTTTAACAGTCTGTTAAGTAACAGTTGGTTAGTCACTTTAGCCGACCGTTAACTTAACAGGGTGTTAAATTTAACGGCCTTTCGAACAACTGGGTCCAGTTATCAAATCTGTCATCACAACATAATATTGTATCACATTGATGTGACCCAGGAAGCTGCTTCTAAATGTTAAGTTTATAAAGTCTAGACTTTCCTCATAACCAGCATGTAGCACAACTGAACGGATATTGATTCCTTCATAGTAAATGGGTTATAATTTTGATGTCTCCTTGCAACATTTGTTCTCTGGTAGCCATAATATCGATATCTATTTATCTAACCTTCAGTTGCAAAGTCATTTTTCTGTTTTATGTTGTAAATACTGACCTACTCTTAAATTTTATTTTCACCAAATTTCTCCAAGGCAAGTTTTGATATTTCTATTAGTTTCAAACACTGTTGAGTGCTACGAATAGTTGTACTCTTGCTTCAATTATAAATGACATAGATTGTGACACGTAATTACGTGAGCTGTACATCTAACATCTTACACCAAATTTGAATTAAACTCATACCATAAGCAACACGTAGTTGTTACACTGTAGATGATACAGCTTTCATGTATTTGTCGCACTTTTATTAGTAATTACATATTCCTATATTTTTGTACAAGAATTATCCGTTACGTAACATCATAACAAGGACACATGTTAGAGGAAAGTTGGAGCCACTAAATGTTTGCATTGTACTGCTTTTGCGTAACGGATACTTCTTGTACAATTGTACCTGTTCATTTAACTAAACTACCTGAATCAATTAATCACGGTCACAACTGTGTTATAAAAATAGTAGACATATTTAAAATTGTGTAGTGTATTTTAAAATAACAATTTATTTAAATATTAAGACATACACTTACTTTTACCGTTATCTATTTCTTAATAAAAAATGGGAAACAGCTTAAACTCAAATAAACAAACATTTTCCGGAATATATGTAAGTGCCGCTTATTAATGTATTTTACCTTCAAAATGACTTTTGACATTAAATTTTGTGAATTTATAAGGGGTATTTTTCTAGGAATCATTAGAGCTTGAAGTAAACGGGGAATTTATTTCGCCATTAGTGTCGTTTAGAAATAGAAATATATCATAATCATTGAAGAGACCAGATACTAGAAATAGGAGATGATATGAAAGTATTGAACGTCGGTTCATTGAGAAACTGGTCATAAGCTAAAGAATAAGTCATGTAGCGAAGTTTGTCAATAATCGAACTTCACCAATAATATTGCTAAATACATTTCTTTCTTGTTTGCTAACGATAGCTCAAGAAATGCCGCTGTGTTGGTTTACACTTTTCCAAACACAGCAATTTTGTTAAATCAGGGGCAATAACTCTGTAAATACTCGACGGAACAAGTCGATTAGTGAACTCATCAGATAATTTGAAGCCATATACGTTACGGTAGGTTTCCATTTAGATTGCTCTAGAAGCGAATATTCCACAGTACAGAATGATGTCATATATTTGTCGATCTTAAAAACTTGTTAACCTGCAGCTCATAAAAAATGACAATCACGCATCAAATCTAAAGAAGACTCAAACAAAAACTTAAATTCTGTGAGACAAGATTACAAGACTAATTTTCAAGTATAAGTTTGGATTTCTTCCTGTTGCTACAACACAGCACTCTAATTTGCAGTTATTCATTTTTCCAGAACTATTACAAAAGCTGATCAGGAAATCGTGCTTTATCATGGCCTCTTATGCTTGTCTTTACTATAATAGTGTTTAAAGCAACATTACACACATTAAATAACTTTAAATATGCTCTTTGGGAGTACTATACCAACAGATATGTGTAGTACTACTTTTGGTTCCGTATCTCATCGTTTTAAGGTTAAGAAGTGCATTGGACAATAATACAATGCTGGTAATTGAATTTCGCTATTTAATATACAATAGCAGACGACAGTATCAAAATACAATCTTGACAAAGCCATTCGTCTACTGATTCTGTCTTGTAGCGGATATAAAGTTGTCAAGGCAGTAGACTTTGAAACTTGATTGATATATATCATGTATCTTATTTTTTTTTTTAATAAAATGATTTATTGTCACGTAGTCCCTGACCTTAGCTCGATTTTTATTTGCTACACACTAACAATAACATACTGGTTTTTCCTTTCGAAAGAATAGAGTAAAGACAAAATAAAGAAATTGATATGAATACTCAACGGCGACACGCATGTTTCATGCCACTTGCTTGTATTAAAGTTTGGAGAACTAGTCTTCAGTGTGTATGCACTCTAAGAGAATGGCTCAGATTATTGAAAATTGATACGGCAATTATCAAATCTTTTATGACCTTTAAAGCTTTTACAAAAACATTATAGCACTCAAATGGAATTATGTTTGCTTCTCAAAGACATATATTCTCCGTTGACAGACCCTGTGCAAATGAACTGCAAATTATGTATTTATCTAAATATTTTTGCAATTCTCCTTGTAATGTCATATTTAGCTTATACTTATTTATTTTAGCTTGATTGTGAAGAAAGCTTTGAGCTTATCGAGTCAATCTCGAGTCCGCTTCCTGGAAAAACCAGTACTAGTGACATTCGTGACCGTGGTGGGGCTCGAACCCGCAACCTCCGGGATAAGTGGCAGACATCTAAACCTCTACACTACCGCTCCACTTCATGTCATATTTGAACAGATATTCCTCTAGTTTGATAACGCAGCTTGGCTGTTGCCAAAGTTATATAAACGATCATTGCCTAGAGAATCTACGGAAGTTAAATAAGAAAGTTACGGTAGAGAAGTCTTACTTTTAAAATCTTAACGCAAATCCGTTGTATTTCTACTACTAATTTAAACATATACTGGCAAATAACCATATCCTTAAATATCTAGGATTTTTATCCGCCTTGTAGAAAATAACTTCGTACAGTCGTCATGCTACACTCTAAAATATATTCGTGCTCTATACACAATTGTATTATCTTTCTTCATTTTCTTCATTCATTCATTCATTCATTCATTCATTCATTCATTCATTCATTCATTCATTCATTCATTCGTTTATTGTATAAATGTTGGTCACATTGTAAATAAGTCAAATGTTTTGTACATTTACTTAATGAGTTTACCTTCTATAAATAAAGATCTTATTATTATTTTTATTATTATTATTATTATTATCTTCAAGTATTTATTTTTACATATTGATAATAAATTCTTGACCTGGTCGAATTAATTTGTTTATAGCAAGCTCAAAAGCCATCCATTTAGAAAGACGTTGGTCAGAAGCATTTAAAAATCAGAACTGTCGTGTTTCAATAATATATCAAAATCTAGCTGTAGACCCCTTATTATGGTTAAAAAATAAAAACACGTTTAATCTAAACGTTGTAAGGCTGAACACTGATTTCGTTAAGTTGTTCATTAATATTTCAACTGCAAATTTACAGAGAGACGCATCTCTTTCATTTAAACTACCGGTATTATGGACACGATGCATAATATTTAACTGTTACATAGGGACAGAACAATCACAATATCAACAAAATCCGACCTCCACTTAAAAAAATACAGAAAAATGAAGGACCACAGAAACTCAGTGAAAGCCTGGTATGAACTACTTTTTAACTTACATACTATAAGATATACTCTCTTTGTCCACCTCCTCCAATTCCTTAAAACCAGCTTATGTAAGTAATTAACCTAAAAACAAGAAAAAGAGAAAATTTGACCTCCGGTAAAGGTCGTGATGTTGTCCTTGTAGCAATTCCTACATCTAATAAAAGCATCCACTACTTCTCTTAATGGGTACAACATTACGTTCCATATATGTAAATATATCATAATTGGAATAATCATATGTTACATGGACGATAAGTAAATGTAAAGAAGAAATCGTCAGCAATTTTAGTAAAAAGCAAATGCACCAAGGATAAACTTAAGAGTTTTTACAAATCCTTCTAGTGCCAACTAACATATTATTAGTACTTGTTAAGACCATCTTCTCGCAATAAAGTTAATTTTGCTTTTTGTCTCGTTGTGATGTCGAATTCCAGTGATCGAATAAATATCTTACGAATCGATTTGTATATCACTAGGAAAAGGTTTTCTAAACACTGGAAATTGAGGTTTATTTTAATTGAAAAACTTATAAAAGTACACTTCACTCTTACTACTTGATTATTTAATACCAACAGTTGTTTGATTGTACCTCTTCTTGTTACGTGTTGGTATAATGGTATAAACTATTTAGACTGGTTTCGAATATTATACCAAATGCTGAGCTGACAATTTGCTCTGAGTGTTTATGAATGCACCTTTTGAATTTTGCGCCATTCAACTTTGTATAGCGAGATTTCAACATACATGACGTCACGTCTCGCACGCACAACAAGGGGTAAACTCAGCAATGGCGGACAAACACGGAGGTAAAATAAAATTTCATTGATTAAGAGCACAGAAGTCGATGTTTGATGTAAACTTGCATAGATTTTGAATCTATTGAATAGTTATTATTTATTTTGATCGATTTGAAATAACAATTAAGGATATATAAGCGAAAATAAATGTCAAATGCCGGTACCATCGGCAAATCCAATCACAAATACACGATGAATAACGCCAAAATGTATATCAAAGAGTGAAGATATATCATGACAGTAGTTGTTCTTTGTGATTTGTTATCGAAGTTTTGCATGGTATTGGCATAGATGTTAATTTTGAATAAAATTCAAACTTAAAGCAAAACAAGAGGCAAGTTATTGTATTAATCAGAAAAGCCTGAGCAGAAATACAACTATGTTGATAATTTAACTTATAGTACTTTGTACCAACATCTTTTAAGCGACGATAACCATAAGAGCGAGCTTAATGAAGTCATTTATAAAACTAGGCTTGCTAAACGGTTTTGCGAAACAAACGTTAACAGAAGTACAAAGCAAACATAACAACGATTTTTATTTTCCATCTTTTAAGTGTCTCTTTAATCTACCGACGGATTTCCAGACCAAACAAACACTTATGTCAACAATGCACACTGGGAAATGGAAGATAAGAAAGTATGAGAGAGGTTTTGCCAGATATACCAATTTGAAATATATCTAACAGTTAACAAATATTTATAAAGGCTTTGTCCGCGCAAACAAATCAAAATCGACCTAAGTTTGTCTATCAAAATCGACCGAAGTTTGTCAACTCTGTCGTGAAAAAACTAGCAATTCATAAAAGAGAGCATACTTGATCGTGTATTTATCAATTTTCAGTGTGCTACAGAAGGCATTGTGTAATGATTTTGCGTTTGAACTAGTTGGAGCGTATCAACAACAACATGTTAAAGTCATTGTTTGTCATCGTTGTTAGCAAAGACTACTAATATTAATCTATAAATATGTGAAAAAATCAAATTCGTCATGACATAACATATTTCGTGACATAAAATATCTCGTGACAATGTCAGAGCAAAGAATATGACTACTTGAATTGTCTAGAGTATAGACAATTTTCCTTATACATTTGACAGTACAATTCGAAAAAATATGACAAAGATTGATTTATCACTGTCAGTTTAAATCTGCAGTAATATGTTGTACGCAATACTGCTTCACATTTTCAGGAAAAAAAAACACCTTAACAGGAAATTCCAAAATCAGACTTTTTGTCGTGACTCTATTTATCGTGTATGTCAGTCACATATATATTTCACAAAAAATAATTGATATGATTTATCAAAGTATT
The DNA here is from genome assembly GCA_022818135.1 of Saxidomus purpurata. Classification (NCBI taxonomy): domain Eukaryota; kingdom Metazoa; phylum Mollusca; class Bivalvia; order Venerida; family Veneridae; genus Saxidomus; species Saxidomus purpurata. The sequence goes on from JAFMSR010000015.1 coordinate 29,625,328, forward strand.
TATGGTTGATTTATTCAGTTACTGTACTATATTATGCAAGATAAGTTGACGTCTTTTCCTTACCACCGTAGGGAATCACTCTAAGTCGCTCGTAGGAAATTAGACCGACAAGCAATTTCTGCTACAACTTTGCATATTTCATAGATTTCCTAGAATACGATATAAACAGATATAAGTTAATCCTGAAAGAGATTTATTCAGGATATGAAAATCTTTGTGAAGATTACAATTTCTCAAGGAGATTTTTGTCTCATCTAATTAAAAAATGATAGATATAGGCTATCTTCATTTATAGAACTATTTCATAAAGATTCTAAATACTGAAAGTAGAGAAACCGTAATATTCAGCTTGATAGAGCATTGGAATACGTTTTTGTTTCGAATTCGGAGGAAAAATCCAATCTAATTATGCATATTATGAACGAAACTGTGCATTTAGGTTTCAGGAATAGGCCATTTGAACGAAATATGGACGAAACTTACAGTCTTATGTTTATCTTAAAATGACTTTTAATTTACACCAATTAATGGCTTGGGTGTATCTATACTGTACCAGAAACAGATATGCACGGCAAGTCGCTTCCATGAGAATATCTTAACAAATCCAATATTTTCTTTGGTAAAAGAAAAATTTATCCGAATGAAAATGTATGTCATAAGTACTAGATTATACATACTAAACTTCAATTATTTCTACTGTGAACATGTTATGTCACTTAGACCCTAGACTATTATAGCGTATAATAATTCTGATAAGATTCGAATGCAAAAAGCAATATTTTCATAGATTAAGGCAGGTAAAATACGTGAAGTCAAACTAATTTCTGCTTCAGAATTTTATCGTTTAGAGGGCGAGAGAAGAAATGGTATTTTTTTGAAATTGTACATTCGTTTATTGCAAATATCTTACTCAAAAACTTAAATTCTGAGGGTATTCTGGATGCGTTTTTAACTTCGTCCAAAAGAGTAGTACTAAAAGTAGTCATTTCAATTCTAATGATAGCATTAGACGCAACACCTTCAACTGCGCCATTGATGAAACAAAATAAACTTTATTCACCTGAAGACCGTTACTGTATTCTTAAAATTAATTCCCACTTTTTCACAACCTCCCTTCAGAAAGAAGTAGTTAAATTATAATTAACCCTTATATTTATAGAAGATACTGAGGTGTGTAAACATTCAGTTTTGAATTATATCAGTCAGTTGTCATTTTGGTTAGAAGTTGAAATGCTAAGAGCCCAAGTTTTTTTTACTCTCGAAAGTTCAGGATAATTGGAACCCCCGAATTCGAACATTTTTTTTTTCCCGAGGTGTTCGGTTTTCGAGATTCGACTGTAATTGTTGATATAGTCTGGAGAAATTCCAAACCTAATCCTTTGTAGATTTGTGACGCGTCATTTTAATACTTTTCATATTCTACTGTCTATTTGTTACAAATAAATGCAAAATCGTCAACGGGAAACCGACATATGACATTTGAGAAAGTCTGTTCTATAATTCTTTGTAATGTTTCGTGGCAAAAGATTGGTGAACGACATGATTAAGAACGACACCATTGTGTTCCGTCCTCCTAAAGCAGAAAATACACTGATATATTATGGTAATAACAAAGACCTAATTATGAAACTTTAATTTCCGAAATATTATCTATAGTCTGCAGTTCTCTCATTCGAAATGTTTTTACATATTTGGAAGATAAGGCACGGAAACTTTCTGACACTGCAGTCTTATATAATGCATACATTCAGAATCAAATAATCTACAAACCAATTCCAAGAAACTAAGTTCGGTTATATACTGTAGTTGTAGGGTTATGAAACAATTTAGTACTCTTACCAAATAAACTTGTTTGATAGTTTATGTTTAAGCACACGAAAACAATGAAGCAGCTGTTTAATGTATAAGTGATTATCCTCGGGGAGGTATTAAACCAATGACAATTTTGTTTCATTTCTTTTTCATGCAACTCTCATAGAAAGTATGTAGAGTAGATATGGATGTGATAATACAAAAGTGTCGAGATGAGCAATGCTGTGAAAAGTTCGGTCTAAACTGAGGCTTATTTACAAAATTTCCTTACCTCTATGATTTACTTTTTTATAAGATATTTGTCTTTCTTTACAATAAAGTAAAATGTACCCGATGTAAATCTTACGAGATGTGAATGGTGACTCTTTTGCAGATATTTGCACAACTTTCAAGTTTTGCTTCGTCATTTACAATGGAAATTAAAATCACCCGAATAAATGGAAAGGAAATGTTCGACTTATGTTGCACCTTAGAACTGAACGGTCAAACACATTTTTCTCACCTATGGGATACATATTTCCGCGCATTTAACCATGTGAGATAAACTTATCTCACATCGCTGCCGGACTATTTTTACGTTAATTGTAAGCAGACATAAAAATCGAAAAATGCCTGTAAAATTGTTATTTTTGAAATAAACATATTGCAGTAGGGTTGTTGGTATTCATTTTCTTAGTTAGATCATTTTCTATCCATCTATAGCAGTTTTGAAGTAAAATTCGAGAAAAAGTTGATTTTCATTTTTTCATCCCCATCCTGTATTTGCACTAATTTCTTCTTACTTGTGTGAAAATGCGATTTAAACGGTGAGAAAATAAATCTACCATGTCCATTTAGTTGTGGATAAGGAAATCCCACCCTCGGGTTGAGATACGTCCATAAAACTCGGCACAGCCTCGTTTTTGGACGTATCTCAACCCTCGGGTGGGATTTCCTTATCCATAACTCATGAACATGTTAGATTCACTTTGTCTACTAATTAATTCAACTCTGAAAATAAAGTTCACAGCTTATTATCTGAATGACTGTTATATGGCTGCATATGAGTAAATAAATAACTTTGAATAAAATGCAACACAAAGATTTGTTCGCCGTTATATTACTAAGATATTCGTGAGAAAGAGAATAACACAATGAATCTGGAACCAAAGTACTACACTGGATTACATTTATCAAAATTTAAGATGTCAAGAGTTTACTAAATCCGGAAAAAATAAGTCTGGCGAGAATGTTATACGTCTGTCACTGAATTGTTAGGTTGCCAATAATTATTTCTTAGATTACTTCCTTTTCTTTATGACATATAATGTTTTTCTATAATATCTTTGCGGCAAATATTACTTAAGGGAAGTCTGTGTTGCAGACAATTGCCTTTCTGTAATCGACAATACCAGATGCATATATAAACATATTAGATACAACGAGTCATTGAAATTTCATCTGTAGTCGACAGTTTTTCTACCTAGGATTTCGTCATATTGAAAACAGTCGTGTACACATAGGAGCCATGCAATTTGGATATGATAACCTATTGTTTTTTGTATGTGAATATGCATATCACTAGTAACATGTCAAATAATGAATGTAGTAACTGAGAAAAAAAGCTGTCTCTCATAATACAGAATACACATTCAGGAATACTCTGACCTAATATTTGTTGTGTGTGAAAACCTGTTAACAGCCTGTCAGACTTATCATGTCTTTAAAGAAATTTTACGTCATTGTTTGTTGTGTCACGAGAGATAGAACCATCCAATGTCGATTTTGATTTATTGCCATTGAGGAAATAATCTTATTGCCACCGTTGAATATTACAAATGTATTCAGTATCAAACTCAAGAGTACTTTCTAATGAATGAATATTAATATGAATCAATTTTCTATTTGGGTTTTAATATCTTCTTTAATGCAATGTTTGTTGTTGATAGACATTTAAGACGAATACACACTTCTAATAGTATTGTGTTTTAGATGCGTATTATTTTAATGCATTATTCATCATAGCTGGATGATTTTTTGCGTTCTCTTTTTATTTTGGTAACTAGTGGTCTCATGATGATTCGAATTATATTTTTCTTTCATTTGACAGTACCTATTTTTTGTGTGAAAATAATTGATAAAAATATATCACTACCCATAGATTTAAGTGACATTATGCGCATCTGTACTGCAATGTAACATTTTGTGACGATTTTATAAAAGCAATATAATTTGATTAAAGCTGTGCATTTAATGTGTTAAATTAATGTTGTGCCGTCATTAGTATTTGAATCTTGTTGCCTTAGAATAAAAAAACCGGATTGATAAAATGATTTTTGATTGTGTCGTTGGTTTTTCAGCTAAACTGGAAGGGAAGCAACTCTTTCTGTTGTTCTTTGCTTAAAGATGATTAGTGATAAGCATCAGGTTAATATTTGAAAAGTTCATTTTTTCATACTGGTAGGGGAAGATGGTGTTTGGGTTACAAGTTTATTACATCCCTTTTGTACGAACACTTTTTAAGCTGGTTGTTACTTAAAAAAAATAACTATGCTTTTTAAAATGAAATGTGTTTCAATGTAACGATATAACTATATGGTAAAAGCAGATAACAATCAAATTAATTAAAACCATTTAAATGATAAATTGTTTTCTGTAACCATATCAGAATCATTGTTGCCAAACTGATTGTTAAGTGGTTTTTTTCTTGGCCATTGTTCACTATAACTTCATTAAAATTTAATTTTTCTGTCGGGATTGCATTTGGGGTCACTAGGATCAGGGTCAAGGTCACCGTTACTAAAAATAGAAAAACGGTTTGCGCTCATTAACTAAATTTGGAGTGACCAATTACAATGAAACTTAGTATGTAGGTAGCTGGCGTAGAGGCAAAGGTAGGGATTGCATTTGGAGTTACTAGGATCAAGGTCAAGGTCACTGTTACTTAAAATATAAAAATGGTTTCCGCTCAATAACTCAAGGTAGGAGTGACTAATTGCAATCAAACTCGGTATGTAGGTAGCTTGAGTAAAGAGAAATCTTGGAATTGCATATTGGGCCACTAGGGTCAAGGTCAAGGGCACTGTTACTTACAATAGAAAAAATGGTTTCCGCTCAATAACTTGGTTTAGAAGTGACCGATTGTAATGAAACTTGGTGTATAGGTAGCTTGCGTGGAGATGAAGCTTTGGGTCACTTGGGTCAAGGTCACTATGGTCAAGGTCAGTGTATCTGAAAAAAAATTGGGGTCAAGGTCACTAGGTTCAAGGTCACAACTAAAATAGTTTAATATTTATTTTTAGTTTTTAGATTGTTTTAAGCAAAACATTTTTTTAAAGTCAAGGTCACTAGGGTAAAGGTCAATCTCACTGTAACTAAAGATATATTATTTTCTTTTTGTTTTTAAATTGTTGTAAAAAAAATTTGTGGGGTCAAGGTCACTAGGGTCAAGGTCGAGGTCACTGTTACTTAAAATAGAATAAATGGTTTCCGCTCAATAACATGAGTTAGGAGTTTTCTTTTGTATTGAAACCTTGATTGTAGGGGTAGAGGAACTTGAGGGGAAAGGAAGCTTTGGGTCACTACGGTCAGTCAAGTAGGTAAGGTCGTGTTGCTTAATTTGGGTATTGGTAAGGGTCAAGGTCACTTTTACTAAAAATAGAATTTATTTTTTTTAGTTTTTAGATTTGTTTTTAGCAAAAAAATTTTTTTAAGTCAAGGTCACTACGGTCAAGGTCAAGGTCACTGTTACTAAAAATATATTATTTTCTTTTAGTTTTTAAACTGTAGCAAAACAAATTGTGGGGTCAAGGTCACTAGTGTCAAGGTCAAGGTCACTGTTACTTAAATAAGGGGGAGTCGAGGTGACTGGTGTTTTTTAATTCTACAATTTCTACAGGCGCCGTTTAATCCTTCTTGGTGGCATTGCCGCGTCTTCTTGTTCAAGTTGAACGTGACATTTTATTGAAGTGACTAGCAGTCGATTTTGATTATAATAGCAAAACAATGATGTAAGGAAACAAAAGAAAGAAAGTACACAGCCTTCTTAGCTACTCAATGCATCCTGAGCAACGAAACGAGGTGTGACAACAGTGTAAAGCCAAAATTTTGCATGGCAGGACCATGCATGTGTAGTATTAGGCCATGTAACAATTGCAAATACCATTTTTGACTTACTTGATACAACCAGTGTGAACGCTGACCAATGCTGATTGAAGATAATTAAATACAATGACTGTACTGTAAAATGGGTGTATAAATGGTGGCGACTGTATTGTGCACGGTGATAGGTATTGCGACGTCAATTGCGACTTGTTGATGATCAATCAATTTAAAACAAAATCAAAAAGAGCATCAAACCTTTTGGATAAAATGCTCATATTTTGCTGAATAACTGAAGGAAATAGTAAATTTATGATTAATTTAAGAAACTGTCTTTGTAGACAGCTTTGTGTTGTACTGTGATACCTGCAAGCAATATATTACTAGTTGTTGTCTCCCTTGAAGTTTATCATTCGTGCAGAATATCAGTTATTCTTTGATTGAAAAATGTCAGTCGCGTTTGGAACTTGAACAAACAATATTGTCGTTTGGCTCTATGTATAGGTTTTAGTCCAGTATGTTTTAACCTTAATGAGGTGATTCACTGAAGCATTTTACTAATGTCCTGTAGCGATCTCTTAATTGTTAATGGCCACGTGTACCATTTGCATATTGTATCTCTTTGGTAGCGACTGTTTTATGTAGAACCGAAACTCATTTTTCAACCAATCTTGTTTTATCGGGAACTAAATCATGGAAGAGTATCTATCAATAATGTAGATAATGTTATTAATGCCTGACTTCCCTCCGATCTCCGTACTATCGCTTCTAAATGGAGAAAATTACTTCGTGTAATGCGATAGTGGTATTGACGGTAAACAGTTTAATGGTGAGTGGTCCAACAAATGTTAAAAGACAATGACAAATTGGAGTATAGGGTTCAAAGCGTTTCCAATTCTATACTCTTTCTCTCTTCAAGCTTATGTTAAAAGTTGCAAAACTCTTCATCACAAATATTGTTGCACTAATTTATCTTTAATCAAATAAGATATATATTTCAATTTTAAAAAATTTTGTTGGGTGACGTATTGTTTGTTATATAAATGATACGTAAATCAAATAAATATTGAAACCAGGGATCAGATGATGTATGTTCTGCAGAGACAAAGGCATTTAATATATGTGTAAAAATACAGGAGGCCTTTTTGTCACACAAGCAAAGGCTAGATTTATTATTTGTTGGTTCTTGATGTAAGTAATAGTTGTAAATAAAAGTACCCTTCTTTGATCATCGACGTAAAACAGAACAAAACGGAAGGACAACATCATGAGGAAAATTTGCCCAAGTTCATGCTGCTTTCCTACTATCTTGAATAACTATTGATTTTATAAAATAAATATCTGTTACAATTTGAAATATACTATTTTCAATGATTTCATCAACTCCATATATACTGAAAAGAAACGCACGGATATATTTCTATGACATTTTTACTAATACAGATTTCGAACTGAAACATATTCGAGTATATTACTTCCAATGATTTTTAAATTGGCCGTTGTTATTTTACGTTACTGAAATATAACTATTTCTCATGCCAATGCCACTGTGACATTTATTTTTGACCTACTGACCCCAAAGTATATTTTACTAAATTATTAATTGTCTTAGAGCAATATGGCTATGTCTTAAAGGGACCTCTTTAAATTAACCTAAAGTGATAAATTAATTCATTGTAAAGAACTATATATATCAAAATATGCCCCATTGAAGCACAAATAATCAACACAGAGGCTTTCTGTAATAAATTGCTATCTACCCAATAATTGTACAACAACGATTTTACATAGGTTGTTGAATGTTTTACGGTATTGCAACATATTTTAAAACTCTTTATTTTACCGATAATGACTGGAATGTATAGCATAAACTTTTTTAAGACTTGCAAAATATTCTATTATTTATTCTTCTGTAGTGCATACATGTCTACATTTTCTGCAACTATATCTAAAGAGAACTACACTGTCGTCATTATTTCATTGCTAGTTTTAAATTCGCTCAATTGACAATCACATGTGGAAAATGAATATTAGGAGAAAAGAAATACATATATTTTAATTAATTCTTAAAAAGTTTAATACATGCACAGTTTCTCAGTGTTGACGTTTTAGAGCCTCTCTTTATCCTTGGCCAGGATGGACCTTATCCTGGACATTTTGTCACTTTGTTACTTGTAGTTGACCGTATAGTAGAGCTAGCGAGTTGGTTCTAGGTTGGTAAGCACTCAGTATTACCCATTTCCTTCTGTTCACATGACAACGGTTTAGTATAGAGTTTTTAAAGGGGCACTCCCTAAAACTGCTGTCTAATTAAATATACATAATCTGTATCATATCGTCTTTCATTACAGGTCCTATCTTACTTCTACCGGGTCGCCGGAATGCAGCGACATCGGCGACTCTCACTTCCATGCCGGCTCAAATATCCAGCTGCGCCTTGACATTCACATACACAGACAGACATGCGAGAAGGCATTGTAACAGGACTGTCATCATCGTCTAGGGACACTGACGGGCATACAACTGTTAATGATCCGGGCAATGCAGGAAACGGCAATGAAAGAAGGGGAAACCCCTAGCTAAATTTGTGGGAGAAAAACCAGCTGTTGTGCAGGAGATGGATGACTAAAAAGCTGCCTAATATTGAGCTGGAACTGGAAATATCTTCATCCTCATAGATATCATCAGATGATAAATAATTTACATTTAGAATGTAGAAAAGTATAATTTTGAAAATATAATTATTTCAAGTTAAATGCCATTTTTTGCATTAATAGTATTTTCTGATGATAGCAGGAATCCTTCTTTCTTAGCAAATGTTTGCTCATTTTCTCAATGATAAAGTATGGTATTTGCTACTCGTATTTAACTATCTGTATTAATAAAGTGTATACAACCTTTGAAATAGTTTATTCCCACACCCCGAGTCTCTTTGTGACTTCTTTATACTGGTATGAAATGCAAAATAATAAGAGTTTTACCGGCTGACAACGGAATTTCGTGTGCGACCAAATAATTAACAGAAAACTGAGTGAAACTCTTATCTTGACAGATCTTATCTTACGGCATTATTCATCAATTGATGCTGTCTTTGAGCGGATATAAAGTTGTCAAGAAAGTAGACAGCAGTAGGTTTTTGGACTTTGAAAAAATTACATTATAGGCAAAGGCATTTATTATAAGCAACATATTATTTATAAGAAATTTTCCATTATTTTAAAGAAAAATCAACCATTAATTTGAGAGAACTTTTTCAATATTTCTATTTAATCTTTGTGAAACAACTGTATTTTCAACTAGTTTTATAGAGTTTCAAAGAATAAAAGAAGAAAGGATCAAATCAGGCAAAATGCTATGAATGCCTAAAGTGAATAGGTATAACATGTAAAAAATGCTTCATAAATTATGAAGTGTAAAATTTTCCAAGTTACTCGTATTTAACCTAGAAGGGCTAGTCTTCAGTCTCTGAGTTCTCATGAAATAGCAGAGAATATTGAAAATTGATACGGAAATTATCACTTACATTACTTTCTTTATCGCTTTTGCAAAATTATTATCGCGCTCAAAGGGAAATCTGATTGCTTTTCACAGACATTTATTCACCATCAGCTGTGTGCAAATAAACTACAAAGTAGCGTCTGCATTGTAATATTGTGATTTTTTTGCAATATCAAACGTTTATTGTTCTTCTTATACGTTGATTTTGTTTTGTTTTGCCTCCTGCTATTTAAACGTAGTTGTGAAGTAATCTTAAAAAAAGTGAGAAAAATATGTTCTCAAGTACGTTTCAAAGAAAATCGAATTGAAGGATTTGGAGGTTTGATCCATACTTCATTTAACTTTTAAGTCAGAAGCCACAGTTCGACATAGTACTGCGAACATCCCCGATCGACATGTCAATTCAGGACCCTCGGTAATCGTAAAAAATATCGAAATACGAAACACGTATGCAGTGCTCAGTTCAGTAGATTACTACTGTTTGATAGTTGTAGTATGTTATATGTACTGCTATATTTAAGAAGGTGTGAAGTTACCTATGCGATTTGCAAATCAGGTAAATATCAAGACTGATAGGCAAAGATAAAAAGTGAATTGTAAGTCCAAAATCAAACAGATCAATCGGAAAGTGTAAAATTACTTTTTATTGACGCTGAATTATTGTTTGTTTTCACGTTGTTGTCACACCTTGAAAATAACAGGCGATGTAGAAAGCATTGTGATGGCGTTCAGACTTTATGGAAAAAGATATGCATAACTAATGCATTTACGCCGAAATTATTCGATAATTCATGCAACAGAGGGAATTGATGTTTTAAAGCTATAACTATTTTAGCAATACCCCAGTTACATGATCCTTAAGATAGTTCAACGAGTAAAAGAATAAATTTGTTAAGTAGAATCATATTTATAATTCAATAGCAATGTCTGCTTTGGTAAATAGGTCACTTATACATTTAGCAGGGCACTAGTAGCACTTGTCGGAATTTGCCAATTATTATAGTATGTATTCTGGGGACACGGGCTATTAAAAGTTCGTATGTTTAACGTTGCTGATCTAAGGCGAAAATTTTGTGAATTGCAGTTACGTCAAATTTGAAAACGCTTCATGTGTTATTAGATATATTAATTTTTTTCTAGAGATATAGATATAAGACAAAAGAAAAGCCAGCTTTGTTTTAAGGCTTTCGTTGAACACTTCATGGTTAGAGGTTTCTTTGAATGCCCTTTGCATATAAATACGGAAACATATCTTGAGCTGGGGAGTAATATAAATCCAATTAGTCAGATAATTACATGTACTACAAGAGTTTTGACTTAATACCCGACCAGAATAAAGTGTTTGAAAAACCACTTTGACCATTGATTCTTAAAAATTAGTTACCTTAAAGCCAAGCAGATAAGGTGTACAACTTATTCATTTGTCTAATTTCACCTTATGGATGGGTACAGGTCATTAGTTAAATGTCAGAGTTATGCTCTTTGGTTATTCCTTAACAAACGCAGGCTTAACAGCCGCCTTTGAATAATCAGTGGAAAATTACGCTTGATATTATAGAGAGCATTTTTGATAACGACATATGCTGTAAAATATACCCAGCATGTTTCCACAATTAATCATCATACCCTTTCTTATATTCATTACACACACAAACACATAAAATATGTTGATATTGTAACAATAATAATAATAATAATGATAATAATAAGAATAATAACAATAACAATAATATTTTTATATTTTAGTTTACCGAATGAACCGTTCTTAATAAAGATAACAGCACAAAGCTTTTACCAAAACAAGTGAATCTGCCATTGTGGCTGGATATCATTATCAGTCAAAATATCTGTGTCATTTAAGCATCATGTACACTGTTTGTTATTTAATCAGTAATGGTTTATTACCAATGAGAATAACCAATGAGCATACTGCTGCCTGCATTAAAAATTAGACTGGATAATTTAAGAAATTGTAAGGTTAAATGAAGTGATTCTAATTTTACAACTTAGTATCGAATTTCACACGATTTAAAACTTAATTTGAGAGATGGTGTAATTCAGTTTATTTCGTTTGTTTAGCGCCCTTGCCTTTAGTGTTCATCCAACTTGATTGCCACAGAAATTTTGAACTGGAAATTAGTTTATATGATGTGTTGCTATTACACAAGACACATACCGATACAACAGAAGTCATGTTATTGGGGTTTTAAATGTTTCATCACTTCACAGCAACCCTTCTTACTTTAAAGACAAGATAGGTAATCAGTTACTAAAGGATAGAACTTGCTTATAATGTTCTTCAAGAATGAATGATTTTATCTCGAATTAAGTAAATACACCAAACAAAATAGTTGTACGGTTGCAAAATCTTCTTTAGCTACAGACATTTTACGTAGCCATATAATAACATTTGCATATTTGTATTAATGCCAAGGTTCGGCCTTATGTCGGATAAAGCTAAACTGGCAAGAATATGTTCATTTTCTAACGAATTGCACTGATAATTTTTTCCTTCTCCAATAATGTTTCTCCACAGTATTAATCCAACCAGTAAAACTTTTGTGGTACGTCATGTTTAAAAAAAAGTAACCGACACTCAACACAATCTTGAAGATTTATTAGTTTTGAGCAGAAAAACTCTGTAAGTAATATCCTTTAACTTTTTTCTACATGGAAAAAACTATGTCATCAAAACCTCAGTTTGCTCCTGTAACTACCCTTTTTTTCTTATTGATTAAAATTACCGATAGTTTTTGGTAGCTTTACATGATTTATTCAACGAATGCAGCATATTATTTCTCGGATTGCGTGCTAGCATGTAACAATAGTAGACTGTAGTCTGTAACATTATGTGACATTGTCGCCGTGACACGCGAAGAACAATTTACAGAACATCTCACGATTTCTTTTTTGAAAGAGAATGGAATAATTTTTGTTAATATTGGCCTTTCGTTCACGGGCACACCAAGGTCAACAGTGCTTGTTGAATTCACGAAGTTTATCTTTCACTTAGTTTGTGTTAAATTGAAAAGAAAATCATAAATTGCCTTACTATCGCGATCTTTTATTCCTACATTATTTTTTCTATGTGAATGTGACATTCACTATTTGTCCCATCAAGTACCTAAGGACATTTTATGCACTGCCGACACTTTCTGTGATGTAGGATAGCAAGTTGGCTGTTTCATATTAAATAAAGAAGACTTTAAAGAGATCCCTTTTATCATTATCATGATCCTTCAACTTCTTAAATGTGTTATTAACATATATTTCAAAGTATACTGCCTTTAATTAATGTCATTCAATTTGTCTGTGTAATACATAGAGCTTATTCAAGCTTACACAATTTGTTGAATATGTTCCCTATTACTTAACAAAATTGATAGGACAGACAGTTTTTCTCAGCAGAAAGCATTCTTAATAGTAACTTAATATTTTCAACATTTTATTTCTCACCGAATCTTGGAATTAGTCTTGAGATAGCCAGGCCTACAGGCATTCAATTGTATGCAAAACACAAGATTACGGCATAAGGACTTGTCTTAGTTTTATCGTTAAAAATTATCGGATAATTGAATTACACAGAACAGGTATCCGTTAGACGTGTATATCTTATACATGTACGTCTAATATTTAGGTACTTTCATTTCAGAGATTTGATGGTGACATGGCTATTTGTAGAAAAAGTGAGGTACATGTATGTTTGGCCATATTAAACTTCACTTCAACGGAACCGGAAGACTGGAGTCACGCTTCATACACTATTGTAGATGTCTTCCTGGCACACCTCCGTGTGAAGTGATAGGGAAACAACTCATATTAAAGAAACCAAAAAATAGTCGTTAGTTTTTTTTTACATATTTGTTTTCATTCTAAAATTAAGATAAGTGTTTGCTTTGCGCGTCAGTCAAAAACAACAAACAATGTTTTGATACTAAACACGATAGAAAACCATTCATGAATAGTCTGGTTTTGTAGACGCCAAATTAGATTATGCGACTACAGCAAATAAAACCAACAGTATAATAGTGTACGGTTTTTACTAAAATTGTCTATAATGCTTACGATTTATTTTCTTCTAGTGATTTTGGTATCCGCAATGCTCTGGTTAATATAATTTAGGGTATGGCCTATTTTGTTTAGAAATCTATCATTTCAGAATTTTCAACGGAACTGATTTGTTCCTTCTTCAATACATCTGTACTTTTGGGAATAAATATGACTTACGATTGTTGGTATTCTTGAATACTCCTGCCCGATCAAACATACAGTTCTTACTTTTGATATACAATTTAAATTTACCGGTACTGGAAATATCTGGGACATTAGATTGCGTGACTGTCAATGAAATTAACAATTATTATACTTATAATGTCACCAAAATCACTTTACTAAAGACATTTCCTTTTTGTTTCGTCAGTGTCACCTTAAAACTGTATGAACATGGCTTGAGAGGTCATTCAATGAAACAAAATCATATGCAGTCCAACCTCTCTTCAACCACACCAAAGGGAACAGCAAGTTTTGTTTGTTGAGGAGAGGTTATTACTCTGTTGAGGATAATGTGTTTAGATATAACTGCTTCGGGAAATAAAACACCTGTCTTTGTAGAGAGGATTTTGTTCTTCGGAGGTGTTGTTTAGAGAGGTTGGACTGTATGTGTATCGTGGGATCTTATTAAAAAGTGTTGTCATCGGTAAATTCGTTGTTTGATATATATACAAAAACGTCACTCTGACAGTTCATTATGACATTACAGATAAACGACGACCCGGGTAGTTTTCGAGAAAAGATGACATGTGTGAAACGTTGGAACGAGATGACACCATACTCTTGAATGGGAAAAGAACTTGGAGTTTTAGCAGGAGAGACCTCATCCAAATAGCTCATTCTCAAACACAAATACTGATACAGGACAGTAACTCATCAACCCTTCGTAAATATAAAACATTTCAAAACGGAAAACAGAATAGAAAATGGACACAATAATGAATTGCCTTTAAATGGGATGTTGTTCAGGAACAGGTTAGAGCCATAGTGTCTACAAAAAATCTAACCCATGTACATTAAGTTATTCCTTGTTATTAATACTTTCTTGTGATGTAACTTAGCCCAAAACATTGTTGTTTCTCCACAGTTTGAACAGCTGAAACTAACTATTACATTTTCTTCGAAGGGAAGCAATAAAACACGTTTTTAGGGAACAAAATAGAAAATTAATTTCATGTCCGCAGACAAATTATTCTGACACTGAAATGTTTCTTTTAATACAAACAGCGATAATATTTAAGCAGATGTAAAACCTAATTTTTAACCATTTTGTTTCTATTCAGAAATAGGTATCACGATATATTCAAAGAGGTTCGGCAATATACATCGGAATGTCCAAACAATCACAAACATTGTTTTATCATCAGGTACCTGTTGTAACAAAACATTTTTGATAACAATATTTAAAATTAACAAGGAACGTAAAAATAATGAGCTACTAAATATTTTCGAGTTTAAAAACATTGCTGGCGATAACTTAAACAATAATTTCTATCTACCATTTAAATGACATAATGGAAAACAGCTGAAATTCAAATAAACAAACACTTTCCGGGAAAGATGTATGTGCTGTTTATTCATATATTTTACATACAAAAAAACCTTTCATAATTTGCGAATTTATCAGGGTTATTTTTTCTAGGAATAATAAGTATCTGGCATTTTCGAGCTGGAAAACAATATGCAATGTTTCATAATTGGATACTAGAAATAGATGAAAGGGCGATATGAAGTTCATCGAGAATACTGGTCAGGTTTCAAATAAGTCATGTAAAGCAGAGTTTGTCAATAACCGAAATTAACCAAAACCGTTGCTAAACACATTTCCTCTTTGTGTGATGAATGCAGCTGCTACGATGTAAACTTAGCCGAATACAGCATCTTTTGTTAAATCAAAGGTAAAAATGGACGGAACAAGCCGATAAGTTAACTCATCAGAGAATTTGAAGCCAATTACGTTATGATCAATTTCCATTGAGATTGCTCTAGAAGCGAATATGTGACGGTACACAGGGGTGTCAGATATTTATCGATATCGAAACGTTTATTCATGTCAAACAGTCAGGGCATAGGAGCTTCAAATGTAACAAGCTGGTACTCATCATATCAAAGACACATACAAAAACTGAAATTCTGCAAAACAAAATGGCAACCAAGATAAGCCCAAAGTATAAGTTGCGGTTATTCATTTTTCCAGTACTTTATTGTTGGAACCATTACAAAAGCTGATTAGCAAATCGTGCTTTATCATGACAGCTTATGCTGGAGTTTTTAGGCAGCATTACACACATTCTATTATTGAAATAACTTCAGATGTGCTCTTTGGGAGTTATATTCCAGCGGATATGTGTAATACCATTTTGGAAAACTACTTGTAGGTCCATCTCTCGGTGATTACATTTTAAGGTTAAGAATTGCATAAGACAAATACACCATACAAGTAATTGAATTTCGCTATTTAATAGTGTGTATATCCAACATAAAAGTAGACAAGAGCGTCAAAATACAATCTGGACAAATTCAAAAACAAATTTTGTCATTTGGTATTATTTGTCTATTGATATTGTCTTGCAGCGGATATAAAGTTGTTAATGCAGTAGACGACATTATGACTTTGAACCTTGATGATATAGTTCATGTATTAGAGAGGGAGAAGAACATTTATTTGAAGTAAATATATATTCAAATAAAATGATTCATTTCATGTAGTCCCAGACCTTAGCTGAATTTTTATTTGCAATTATCAAAAAATTAATGTGTTTAACATATCCTTTCCAAGGATTGAAGTAAAGATAAAAGCAAATAACGGCGATACGCATATGAAATAACGCATGTTTCATGCTTTTGAAATTATCCCACTTGCTTGTAGCTTGGAAGAAGACTAGTCGTCAGCTTGTCCCGTGTGCACTCTATGAATATGGCACAGATTGTGGGAAATTGATACGACAATTATCAATTATGTTAAGTCTCTTATCGCTTTTACAAAATAATTATAGCACTCAAAATATTTATGATTGCTTTACATTTATTCACCGTCAACATTTATTCACCGTCAACAAACAGTGTGCAAATGAAGTGAAAATTATGTTTTGATGGTTACATTTTTGAGATACTCTTTGTAATGTCATACTTTATCAGATCTACCTCCAGTTTGTTTGTGCGGCTAGACTGTTACGAAACGTATAGAATTGTCGGAAGAAGTTGTAAATTATCACAAAGAAAAAAGTCATAATTAATGAAGCAGTATAGAGAAGCTGTCTAACCTTTAAAATCTTAAAACTGTCAACCCATGTAAATCTGTTGTATTTTAATCAGTAATTTTAACATAACATTTGCAAATAACTACAATGTATATCCTAAAAATATTGCAGAATTAACAAAAACTGTTTTCAACGGCCTTCTAGAAATTAAGTTCGTACAGTCGTCATGTTACACTTTAAATTCAAATCGTCTCCTGTACACATTTGTATTGTCTTCAAATATGTATTTGTACATATTTATAATAATTTATTGACATGGTCGAACAGTGTAGTTTTATATTTCAAATATAAAACTCGTTTAACCGAATCAAAATGCTGCTGAATATTTAATTGAAACGCTGAGCTGTCCATGCATATTTGATTGCAAAGTCACAAAGAGACTCATCTCTTTTGGACGAGACAGAGCAATAATTAATGACAACATAGGGATAAAAGCTAAAAAAAAACAACAGTATGCAATATGCAGTAAAAGAAATACAAGAATAATAAACGCAAAAATACTGTGTAAAACCTGGTACATGTATAAATAAATACTATAAGGCCATCAGAAGTCTATATACTTGCCCTTTTCTAGCACCCCTTCAAAAATTTCTTACAAATCAGCTAATGTAACAAAGCAAAACACAATATAGCATATTACCTTCTATCTACGTCTGGTAATATTTACAAGATTGGGAGTCTCGTGCTTTAATATCGCGAAATTTAATCACAAACACGTGGTCATTTTTTGTCAACTAGAGTGAATTTCACTTTATATGTAATTGCTTTCTTTATTCGTAAATATTTATGTTCAGACAGAAGAGATACTAGCTTTGGACTAAGAATACAATATTGTTCATAGTAGAGTGCAGTCGCTCATTATACTATCAAAAGTTCTATCTGCGTTGTCACGGAACGTTTGCCTTTTAGTTTCGCTAAAAGTATTTGTTTCAATATGCTTTACATACGAGGTTAAATGTAATATAAGTCATTCTTTGTTTGAGGGCAGCAATATTTGTTCTGATTCAGACAACAATTGGTTGATTGTGAACTTGTTATGTTCCTAGTTTTGCGTCCATTATTATATGACCTCAATAATCTAAGGTCAGCATTTTCAAAAAGCTAGTTGTAGCAAAGTAATACCGGTACGAAAAAAATTTTGTTCTACATTATTGAAGTACGGAAAGGTTCATGTATAGGCATGACATTAGAAATTTTGTGCGAAGTTCAACATAGAGTGTTAAAGCACTAACATAATAGTAAAAGTGCTTTTTAACTGTTGCCCCTTACAAATATTCATTCACATGTTGCCTAACAAATTTGCTGGTTATTATGATTTCCACGTACTCCCGTCAATTAAATAACAAAACTCTTGTATGTTTAAGTTTTTACTAATTTATTTTAGCTCGATTGTGAAGAAAGATTGGTGCTTATTGAGTCACTCTCGAGCCCGTTTCCTAAAAAAAAACAGTACTGGTGTCATAAGAGGAGGTACGGTGGGGCTCGAACCCGTAACCTCCGGGATGAGTGGCATACACTTGTATGTTCTATGTACTATGCATACAATAAATGCACCATTAAGGGACTAACACCGTTTATTAACGTTTTTGTTTTCACGACTCGGTCATAAGTGCATTAACTAAAAGACCATTGTGAAAATTGATTCTTTTTTTTAAAAGTCACTAATGTATCACATCTAAACTGGACAGACAAGATATGCAAATAACAAAGATCATTAACAACTTCGATATGGCTACAAGTAATTAGTAAAATGTAACAGTAATGTTGTTAGATATGGCTACAAGTAATTAGTAAAATGTAACAGTAATGCTGTTTGGTAATGCCTTAACAAACGAGCTTAAAAGCCTCTGAGTATGTATTGAAATAGTGAAAAGCAATAATGCTAACAAAACTCAGAATGGATATGATTTATTCTCCATTCCAGATATGACTATATCCCTACCAACCTTTAAGCGACATTTGCTTGTAAAATATACTTTGCTCACTTCCTTCTACAAATGCCTTATTAGGCAGAGATAAAATGCTATAATGATAAATATTTTAAGTTTATCAAGTTTGTCATGTCTGAATAAAATTGTAAAGGCCAAAATTCGTACCAAATAGTAAAGACATAATGACAGTAATTGTTTTCGTGACTTTTTATCCAAGTTTTGGTTAGTATTGTAAAAAATGTTCATTTTGAATAAAATCCATCCTTAAAACAAACGACGATGACAATAAAAACGAGCTTATTGAAGTCATAATTAAACCACACCGTAAACAACCGCTCGCTAAACAACAATGTAGCCAAACATACGTGACACGCATTATAAAACAATATATTACAACTCGAAGTTGTTTTATCATTCATTATATACTTCAACCTGCTGACTATTTCACATGTCAACAATACGCACTGTGGAATTGAAGATAAGAAAGTATGAGAGAGACTATGCTAGATATACCAATTTGACACAAATAACAGTTAACAAATGGTAATTAGGTTTTTCAGTGCAAATAAATTAGAATCGACCTTAATCGCTCTGTCATGACAAAACAGATAGTGATCCACATAGTCTTAAGGGACATGTCAGGTCTGGCGTGTCGTTCACTAGACTACACAAACGGTATATGTCAGGTCACAGAATATATAATATTTATCACTGCATCATAAATGGGAGATGATTTTGCATTGTAAGTCTTGTGGAATGATGGCAACAAACAATCATAATTCTTTTATTATTATAAGCTCTAATAATTAAAATCCGGACTGTTCTAAACGCCATGCCGGTTGCAGTGATATGGTGGAGACGCATTAAGTATCATAAGGAAATGGAAATGAATTTTTTTGCAAAAATAATTGTGCTACCATCAAACGCTTCTAAATGAAAATTGTATTTCATTTCGGATAAAAATGTATTTCAACGAATATAATAGACAAAAGCCAGCGAAAAATTCCTTTTTCTTGTTGCACCTCATAGAAGTAAATATACAAACGCTAGAACATAGGCTCTAGCAACAGTGACTGAATAACGTAGTTGCTTTAAAACTCAAATATGCATGAAGCATCAAGGCATTTTGATAGAAATCGATAAAAGTTACAGCATCGAAAATAGTCCATTCGCTTAAACATCGACAGTAACAAAAGTTTTAAAGATTAGCAAAATTGTCGTAAGTTGTAATTTTGTCAATCAAAATTTTGCGATGCTCAAAAGAATTCATTGCATTATAAAGCACCTTTTTAAAAAGTTTTGTCTTCATACTGATTTATTGGTTAAACCTATTTCGGTGTATGGTTTTAAAGTCCCAAGAAAATCATTACATCACAATCTGGTACATTGATTGTTGCGTTCTTTGTTTTAGCAATGATTTAGGTTAGCATTAGTTTTACTTAATCAGAAGATTCCTCATCTACTGAGAAACGTATCGCATGATTTACAGTAATATTGTTTTAAAAGCTTTTAGCCATACATTTCAGGAAAACGACATCTTCTTAGTTGGAACAAAGCTTAAAATATCGAGTTGCGAAGACCTAGGTATCGCAAATGCACTTTAAAGCCTTGTGACATAAGACTCGAGAGAGTCCGTCCGTCCAATATTCGTTTCCTGGCGATTTCTCAGCAACTTCTGGTGAAAATTCAACAAAACGTCATGGAAACGTTTAATGATAAGAGGATATGCGTATAATGTCCGCGTGTTCCGGTTGATTATTAATGAAAGGGTTATTGTTCTTTGATTATTGCTGTATTGAGTTTGTTAGCGGGCACTTTCCCATCAACTTCAAATTAACGTGATACATATGTATAACACCGATATTTTATGTTTTCGACTCAACTTTTGTTTACTTAAGTAGTTTTTTCAATAAAATGTCGACAACCGCGGGAAAAGTAAAAAAGTACACATTTAAACGACGTCATGGTCGTATTATATATATATAGTTTCCGACATTTATTACGCTCGTTATACTTTTTGACATCAATCCGGATTGAAGATTTGGATAATTTCACTGCTTTGAAACAGTGAAAATATCCATTTCATTTCATAGACATATTTCAGTATTTCACTGCTTTGAAACAGTGAAAATTTCCATATTATTTCATAGACATATTTCAGTATTTCACTGAAAACCATAAAATAAAATGGTATACTAGTAACAAATAAAAGTTGCAACTTCTGTATACATGTTATAAAGCGATCTTAAATGATAAGCCTACATACAGTTGATTTCTTAAGGTTTCACCATTCATCATATGACTTAGGTAACAAGTATCATCACTAGGGCACAACTTATCAGCTTGTGTCATTTTTATTTTGCCAATATATTGTTTTAGAAAATCGTTTCTCAGTCTATATGACACAAATTATTTGGTGATACATTGTAATATCTGTGTAAAACATGTCTTCTTGAATTGTCTAGAGTCTGGACTATTTTCTTTGAAACGTCGACCATATTTTACATATAAATATAACGAAGATTGATTGACTGGTGTCAATGAAACTTGTAGTATTCTAGACTCTTCAATTTGTTAAAATACAAATGGTAAAACTTTAATAAAAGGTCTTACTGTTCTTTGTTGATTAAATTTCATCTTCAACTTAAAAATAAGAAAAACAATAAATAATCTTGCATGATTAATCAACGCTATTTCTGGCTGGCATACAAGTTTGATATAATGACCGTCTGTATTTCGTGAGATTATTTGACACTCCGGTAATGGCACAGTAGGGAATAATTGACATTTTCAAGAAAATTGGACAGACTTGATAATTATGATTGTATAATTTGGTTCAATAATAGAATTCTTTTAGTTACAGTCAGCCATAAGGTACAAAAATATTATTTTAGGTATTCACAGATTTTGAGAAAACAGATTTGACAAGAATAAAAATAAAAATATTATATAAGTCATATAAGTTTTTCCCAATTTCTTTATTTTTTTCAACACTTCTCCTACATGTATATACATGCAATTGTTTTCACAACGTCCTAACTGCATTCTATATTTTATCACACGTACCTTTCTCAATTGTTACACAACAAGTGCACATGGTATCACCATATGCTATAATGGGCCAAGGGGCTTATGAGGAGTAACTTCTGGAATAAGTTATGAGAAGTCGGTAAAGGGTTTAAACAAACAAGCCACCATTCTTCCCGTGACATTATTTTAGATAGTCATTTACGATGATACCCGTTTAAACTTTGAATAGACATATTGTTTTGAGGTAATATCTATTAAATTATTTAAAATGCAATGGTATAAACTTAATATTAGAAATGTATTATTAACAGTGAATGTAAAAGGAATATACTTGAAACATACCTGAAGGAACTGGTATCAGTCAAAAGCAGTACAGAAATTTCAAGTTTATATCGAAGTATTTTACTGGGGTATTAAATGTAGCTTTTATATACAAAATAAGACCTTCTTTATATTCATGACTACGTATAGGAATGTTGAATTAGATAGTTTCTTTTCAACCTGTACTACGACGACTTGACCGAGAACTTAGACAATTACCAAGAACATGGCCTATGTAATAAAGTATTAGCAAGAGCCATTCATTTGGACTTTTTGACAGAAATGTATTTAAAGCTGCTCGTTCTCAGTTTCCCGTGAAATATATAACTCACTCCAACATGATATATTACGACATTCTATTTGAAAGTAATGGCTAAAATCAACAACATGTTAAGTAAATATCTATATAATAATTTGAGAAAATCTGTTGAAAATGTTTCTGAGCTGGGTTTAACGTCACCGCTACACTATTATGTTTGTACTGGAATTTCAAAAGTGTTTGTTTTCAAAAATACAGAAAAAGTTTACAGGAATTTGTACTGAAGCCTTTTAAGTTCGTGTTTTGTTCCAAAATATATTAATTTTAGACAATTCTAACATTTTCACCAAAGTCTGAAAACGAACAGATTTATTACATGTGGCAATTAGATAAGGACACTTCACTTCTAGCACTTCAAATATTTGAATAACCGGTGTGTTTCTGCTGCAGCTGTTGATTTCATTTATAGCTATTACTGTTGAAAAGTGTATGGACATTGACAGAACTTTAAATGCACACACCATAGCAAAACATATATAATTTCAAATACATTAAAAATTTAATAAAGAATTTGATATCACCTTCTAATGAATGGTTGAGTCGCTCAAATATTATTATAGTCGTCTTTTATCAGTTTACTGTCAAGTATCTCTTCACGTGAAATTTAAAGGAAATGTATAGAAAGAAAACGCAAAGTTTAATTTACAGGAAAATGTAATTCGAATGAATAAACAGTATTCAGGCTGAAATGCGTGAATAACTTGTTATCAGAGGGATACGACTTGTTTTAGTAAGACAAAACACACATTAATTAAACTTTTGCGACCCATCACTGAAGGTATAAATTATGATCTTTCTAAATCAAACCTGGATGCTATAATCTTTTTTAATCAAATATAATTAGTACAGATTATGGTATTGATCATGTAGTAATTAATTTACAGTGTGCTGCAGAAGGTATTATTGTGTTATAAGTTTGCTTATGAGCTTGTTTGACCATATTAATAACAACATGTCACGTTTGTCATCGTTGTAGCACTGTATCACTGCTTATATCAACACATTAATATGTAAAATACTCAAATTAGATATAACATAATCTCAAAATCCTCATGACATAAATATAATTCGTGACAACGTCGAAGCAAATAATATTAGTTCTTGAGTTGACTAGAGTACAGATAATTTTCCATATACATTTAGCAGTACTTTCTGTAAAAAAATACATGACAAAGATGGATTTGTTACTGTTAACTTTAATCTTCAGTAATGTATTCTAATATAATTACAACTTGCGATCATTTCACACAAATTCTCTTTTCTGATTGGTTATTTCTGCCCCAGCGCCCGCTGTTCATAACACGATGAACGCAGGTACGTATTCATAGCTTCTCATTAATATTCATGACGTGCTACTTTTTCATTCATAAAATCGTGTACGGATTCAGGGCATGTCACCAAACAAAAACACTTTGAGAAGTAAAAAGGAATTGTGTTTCTCACCTATAAGATACCTATTTCCGCGCATTTACCGGTGATAGATAACCTTATCCTTCACTGTTTATCTCTCATCGCTGCAGGACTAGTGTTACGTTTATTATAAGCAGCCAGCGCATCACATAAAAATCGAAAAATGACTGTAAATCTTTTATTTTTGAAATAAACATAGGGTTATTGGTATTCATTTTCTTAGTTAGATCGTTTTCTATCCATCTACAGCATTTCGAGCAAGTAAAATTCGAGAAAAAGATGATTTTCATTTTTTCACCCCCATCCTGTATTTACACATATTTCTTCTTACTTGTGTGAAAATGCGATTCAAACAATGAGAAAATAAATCTACCATATCCATTGAGTTGTGGATAAGGAAATGCCACCCTCGGGTTGAGAACTTGAGGTATGTCCAAAAGATTTCGTTCTAGCAGCAAGGCTGCTGTCCGCCATTTGCATTATGCTAATGAGTAGTGGCGTTATGACAACCAAATTAATGCGCGACGAAATATTAATATAGAATCCTGGTAAGTGATCACTAAACAATTTAAAAGTTTGTCTTTGATCATAGTAAGTTGTAATTATAAGAATTGAATGAGTTTTTTCTGCATCTCATCGAGTTATGAACTATCAGAAGTTTTACACCTAATTTTAACATAAACACCGAAGGTGTAAAACTTCCGACAGTTCATACCTCGATGAAAGGCAGAAAAAACACATTCAATTCTTAAATACAATACTGTTTCACAGTTTGTACATGTAGCAAACAACAACAAAACATAAGCAAGAAGTATAAGGCTTTTTCCCCATGACTTCGTTTATTATTTTATGTCAACCACATATATATGTCCAAAAACTGATTTTAAATGATTTAGTGTGCATGTTTATTTATTGAGCGATTGTTTTGCGTATGACAATTTGACACACTCTTTCCTCAACACAAGAGGAATTAGTGTTGGTATTTCAGACAAGCAATTACTACTACATACTTTGCCTTTTTCATAAGTTTCCTGGAATAAGATAGACAGAGACATAAGTTAATCCTGAAAGAGATTAATTCAGGATATGAAAATATATATGGGAAGATTACAATTTCCCAAGGAGTTTCATTTTCATCTTATCAAAATACTGATTATATCACAGTTTATCATTGCTTTAGCCAAAGTTATGAAACTACTCGATAGTGAAAGTGGTTATACCACTAATTTTAGCTTAACAGACCCATGAGCATTTCTTTTCTGAATTTGGAAGCTGCAGCTGTTGTATTTGAAGATGCAGCGGATGTAGGATATTCCAATCATAAAACATGCATATCGTGTTTATTTCAGTATAAAATGTAAAGTAACATGATTGTAAAATAACATTTCATATATCACAGTAAAACGGTCTACATTATGAAAGTTATACAAAATATGATGATAACAAAAATGATCAAATGAGAAGATGATACATAATAAACCGAGCCAACACATAATGCTCAAACAAGATATGTCAGTCGGACAGCGCACTCGACTTTTTTCAGTGCTTGCCAATAATATAAAATTTTGGCAGAAAAAGGCAAAACAATGATCTGTATAAACAAGGATCGTTAGTAGCAAAATATTAAGTTAAGAGTTATCTAACTTAATTATTTGATATCCCTGAATACTACAGCAAAGTTTTAAATTATTACTTTAAAGGGAACCTTACATCTTGCCGATTATATTCTTTAAACATATATAATGTGTTGAATGAACGTAACATGATGAATGAATACAATTTTGAAGAAGAAACTATGGCGAAAAATACCTCATTTTACCACAATATAGAGGCCCTCTGTAATACATCGCATCCAAGAATTAGTTGTACAAAAACAACTCTACATAGATTATTGAATGGTTAACGAATGGATATTGTTATCCGCTGATTTTATCGATAATGACTAGAATGCATAGCTGAAACTTTTCGGTTAAGTTATAATATTTCCAAAGATTCTGTTATTAATGTTTTGGAGGTTATTTAGTTCGATCAGTTAAAATGTATGTCCCTTTCAGCGGTTAATGATATATGTGCATGTTGACACAATACTTCAAACTGGAATCTCTAACTACAATCAGAAAAAAACTTTTTACACTGAGTAATCTCTTCCAGCGAAAAAAGTGAGTTTCCCCATGGTCCTTTTCCATGACCGACTTTTTGCTGGCCTTCTAAAAACAAAGTTGAAATAATTACTTTATATGCGCTTATATTGTATGGAACTATCAAAAGTTGTCATACGATTATTCATAGTATTAGAACCATTATTTGCAATGTTATTTGCAACATAATACACATTGTTGCTTCCATAAAATGTTGTTTAACATATCGCACGTAATTTCGTCTCGCACATGAACACCGACGTTTACAGAACATACCAAGATGATGTCGAAACGAAATGTGGTCTTTTGTAGGAAAAACGTGTGAAATTACATGTGTCTATGTTCCTTCCGTGATCTGTAAAATATGTATATTTACAACTCGATCAGATCTTCTAAACGAATTTACACATTATGTTATATAAATATTATAATTATATTAAGAACGCATCCAATGAAATGGATTACAGCAAAGTAATATCTGTACAATTGGTCGGGGAATGGGGCTTTTAACTACTTGCTGTAAGGTAAGAATAATATTATAGAAAACATTTATAACGCAAAATTGTTCGAAACGCATTTCAATTACACTTAGTACATGTAATTGATGCGAGGCCTTCAGCATGAGAGAAAAGAAGGTCAGAGTTACTGGCTGCATTAAAATAGCATATAAAATATTTTTCTGCAACAAGGGTACTGGCTTTATGATTTACATTTGGAACAACTTGAAATAAGATTTCGTTATAACGTCATCTAGATGATATCTTTCATATTACAGTGTCTATTCGTTACTAGATATAGAAATGCAAAAAGTTAACGAACAACCGACATGTGGCATTTGAAATTTCGTGACAAAAAATTGGTAAATAACATGATCCACAGAGACACTATTTTGTTCCGCCTTCTGTAAGAAGAAAATACGCTGATATATTATAGTAATAACAAAGGTTCAATTGATGGCATATTTTCGAAATATTATCAGTAGTCTGCAGTTCTCTCATTCAAATTGTTTTAACACATTTGTGAAAGAAGGCACAGGACCCCGCAATCTCATATAAATGCGTACATTTTAAATTAAATTACTGGATATTAGCAGTTTACTAATTAACGCCCAGAAGCTGTTTTCGGATATGTAGGGTTATGGAACAATGTACTACTCTTCCCACATAATCTTGATTGAAGAGTCACGCCTTTAACATTTTACTGTTTGTTCACTTATGGTCCATCATCCTTATTCAAGGTATATATGGTGCGACCTGTTAACATTTTACATAAACAAAAATAAGGCACCTGTTTAATGCATAAGTCAATACACTTGGTTTGGTATTAAATCAATGACAATTCTGCTTCATTTCTTTTCATGAAACTCTTACAAAAAGTTTCTTGAACAAAAGTAGTAATTGGATGTGATAGTATAAAATTGTCGAAATGAGAAAAACCATGACGCTGTTAGAATATGATCCTTAGCCGAGGCTAGATAATTTATTCTAGTTGGTTTTATCCTTACCTCTTTGGTTTACAATTTTTTAATATGTTTAGGCTACTAATCTATTCAACTGTGACAACGAAATTCAAAGTTTATTATGTGATGACTTTTACATGGTTGCATAAACCAGCGACAATGAATATTAAATAGCTTTGGATAAGATGCATCACAAAGATTCGTTCGCCGTTACATAACTGAGATACACTGAACATGGAATTAAAGTACTGGGCAAATGAAATGCTCAACGGTTGTAGAATATTCTTCAAGATCGGGCTGGAATTAGGACGGGAACTACCTAACCATTGAGGTACCGAGGCTTACTGTTGAGCTTTGAGAATCGTCCGCCGTTCAAACTTGCTTCAAATGGCTTCATCTCGCATGAACTACTTCATGGAATGTCATCACACTTGGTCTGAAACATCATTGCATTGAGTTGAGCTCTTTTACAGTGTTGAAATGGTTCCGGTTGATTGAACAACATGGCTCCCAAAGCTAACATTAGAAAAATAACAAACAATCCTCTTCTACAAAATCACAAAGGCCAGAGTATTTGGCATGCAGCATTGTCAAGTTGACCTCCATAAAATATGTTTAAATCATGACCCAGATCAAACTTGACCCTAACCTGATGGTCACTTGATTATGAAAAGGTTTCTATATGAAAACCTTCATTAATATTGATATCTGAAACAATAAGCCAGGAACTTAAATATTTGGCCTGTAGCATTGCATCGTGAACATCTATCCATATTGCTCAAACCATGGTCCTAGAATTTGTCTGCTAAAACCATAGCCCTAGAATAAAGGTTTATTTTACATATGCTGATATACGAAAAACTTAGAGCTAGAGGGTAAAAAGTCACTGTTGCGGGATCACTAGTTTTACATAGATTTAAATAGGAAAACCCTTAAAAACTGTCAGTTGTTGCCCCTTTTGAAATTTATCATCCGAACTGAATATCAATTATTTCTTGATTGAAATATGTTAGTTGTGCTTGGAAAATACCGTTGGCTCTACATTAATGAATATTCATAGGTTTTTAGTCCAGTATGTTTAAACCTTATGAGGTGATTTACTGAAGCATTTTACTAATGTCATGTAGCGATCTCTTAATTGTTAATGGCCACGTGTGTCATTTGCATATTGTATCTCTTTGGTAGCAACTGTTTTATGTGGATCCAAATCTTGTTCTATCGGGAACTAAATCACGGAAGAGTATCTATCAATAATGTAAAAAATGTCACTAATGCCAGAATCCCCACCGATCTCCGCAGTATTGTTCCTAAATTGTGAAAATTACTTCGTGTAATGCAAAAGTTGTATTGACAATAAATAGGTTATAAATGTGATCTAAACGTAGCTGTAATGGTTACTGAATGATTCGACAAATAGAAAAAGAAAACTACGGGCCTCAGTGCAATGACTTAAATAAATCAAGTCAAAATTCGAAATAATCTGAAAACTGATCCGATATGACCTTTAAATAGATTTATAGATGGCATCAGAAGTATTTTTACCGCTCTGTAATTAGATTTTAACAGTGAGTCATTCTTTTTTAAAAAGATTCAACGTGCGCTTCTATAAGGCGATCTTGAAAAATGCCTGCTTATATTGAAAGTTTATAAGCGAGGTAAAATGAGGAACAAGTACCCTATCAACAAGTTTAAGTATTTTGGTAGATATCAAGTAAATTGTAGTAGCTCTCATAGCATTGAGCTTCCTTATAATATTAAGAATAGTATCTTCAGTTGTAGGTGTAAAATGATCCGTAATATCCCGTGTTTTCCCCCGCCCCAAACACACCCCCCCTTCTTTTTTTTTTTTTTATATAAAAAAAAAAAAAAAAAAAAAAAAAAACCCCCCCCCCTTTTTTAAAAAAAAAAAAAAAATTTTTTTTTTTTATTTTTTTTTTTTTTTTTCCAAAAAAATAAAAAAAAAAAAAAAAAAATAATTTTTTTTTTTTTTTTTTTTTTTTTTCTCCCCCCCCCCCCCCCCCCCCCCCCCCCTTCCCCTCCTTCCCCCCTCCCCTTTTTTTTTTTTTTTTTTTTCCCCCCCCCCCCCCCCCCCCCCCCTTCTCTTTTTATTTTTATAATTTTTTCTCCCCCCCCCCCCCTCCCATCCTCTAAAAAAAAAAATTTCCCCCCCCCCCCCCCCCCCCCCCCCGAGTACTAACGTTATGGTCACCTTAATAATTCTTTCTCAACCAACACATTATGTCGTCAGTTTCAAACGTTCTTTAAAGTAGATATCTACTAAATCTAGACCACGTTCAGCGAAAATCCCTTAATCATTTTCTATAAAAGCTATCAGCATGAAAAGGTCGTTGCCTTTAATTCTATGACAGCCTTCCATTCTAAAGTAAGTTTACCTAAACAAACAAACAAACAAACAAACAAACAAAAAAACATAAACATAAAAAGAACTGTTGTGGGGGAACATCAGTACTTTCTGATGAGGCTTTTGGAGGGGTCGAAACAGTTTGTATTAAAGACAGTTTTCGTCAATGTAGCTTAAAATGGTTGATTCTAGTGTTTACATGAATATTAAAATTAATTCGCTGGATTATCCAATGGTCACACTTGGACATAAGTGTCCAACGGTTGGCCTCGTTTGCACAAAAGAACACATGTGTTTGTTTGTGATACTATTTTTGAGCAGTTAACTTAGCCATGAAAAACTAATCACTGAACAATAAGGCATATGCAGGCTTTTCATTTATCCTAAAAGACTGGAACGTACCATTTGCTACAGTGTATCAAACTTTGTTAAGAATCGTTCATTTCGAAAATATAGTTTCTACTGTGCAAGGATTGGTCACCGTTTGAAACTTGTATACAGAAGCTCTTGTCAGTACATCCGACAGTGTTCTATAACCCATCGTTGTGGCTATTCCAGTGCCAGTCTTTAATCTTTGTAATATTTCTGCGTCCATCCTTAACATCCTTGTGGCTATAACAAAGTCAATATCTGTATTAGGAAATTAATAGCAATCATTAAGAAAATGATGTACGTGGTCTTAAGTGTTAGAGTAGGGTTCTCGTCTTACGGAGGAACATAATCATCGCCTGTTGGTTAAAACAATTTCGTACATACAAATGCACTCTAGTTAACGAGAAAAACTATCATGTGACGTATCCACGCACATGAATACCAGGGTACGAGACTCGGCATTAAACTCCTATGTGCTTAAGAAGACTTCTGTGAATTACCATTGATAAGATGTTGCTGATGCTATTCCTGTCTAGACAAGGATTTTCATTGAACTATAATTGCCGACATATGTAAACAGGAATCCTTTTTCAAGTTCAGTCGGTGTTTATTTTCATAGTTCTTTGGAGATCAACCTGATCTTTTTATGTGAAAAATATCTTACGAACTGCAGGATTTTGATAATGTTAATAAATCTTTAATGGCGGATACAAAAAAGCTGCTGTCACTGCTGTGGATTTCTTCAAAGAAGTAACTAAGTTCGCTTAGAAGTGGTCACTGACAAAGATAACTCTTATTCATTAAGGGGGGTCACTGGTGAGGTTTTGGATTTGTGCACTTCCGGAAATTTACATTTGTTGTATTTCAAAAATGATGAGTTAACTGGAAAAACGATTAGGTAGTAGTGAACTTAGGCACAATAGGAATTTTTAGCGTAAAAATTGAACATTTTTGAGAAAAAATATTTTGACCTCACATTTGGTGACTAAATTGACAAATTTTGTCTTACGCCAGAAATGGGGGTACGGGTACAAAAATAGTCATTTCTCAAAAACCATTTAAGATATTTACATAATTCAAACTGTATTATAAGAAGAATTGTTAGGATATAAAAGTTCATTAATAAGTAGTTTCTTTTACAGTTCTTTGTTACAGACATATGCCGTCATATCTCAAAGCTCGCCGAAATCTAAAAAGCACATTTTTTGTCAGTTTTTATTGAATTTCTTTCTTATATGCACATTGACCCCCATTTTTTATTTTTGCTTCTAAAACAAAGGCTTTAATCAAACTGCAGACAAAATATCTGAAAAAGCTTGTTTCTCCTTTTATCATGAAATATTCTTTATCAAAAATTGAAAATATGAATTTTAGTAAAGTGGGGGGGGTAATAATAAGGAGCGTAATATTTATTCAGATGATGATAGAAATACCACTATCTCTAATTTTTCATCCTAAAGTATAATATACTATATAAGAAAAGATTAGAAAGTGATATCCATTCTGAAACATACACCACATACATAAACGTTTATAATACCAAATTTTTAGCTAATTCTGCATTAAGCACCTTGATCTGATAGTGTATCACTAAATTTAATATTGCAAAAGTTAAGTCATTGACCCATCGTTATTTTTCCAGAAATTAACTAGCAAAATGGTAGTCTCCATAAAAAACAGGGTCAATAAAATTTCTTGTTATTTTGAATTTCAGCAGTGACCCCCCTTAAATTCATTCTTCTTTTTTTCTTAAAGTGTCAATGCACTTGTTAATTCTGAGTAATTTAGAAAGTTAGAATTAAATTTGAAGATCTGTTTATAATAAATCATATTGAAACATCAAACTTTTGATTACGATCAAATCTGTGTTTCGCGGTAGACAACTAGTACTTCTACAAAGTATATATTTTGTTAGTTATGTATAGTCAAAACTGACACCTGAGAAATCTTGTTAACACATGGCATTGTTTTCAATAGTATTTCAAAAACTATCGAAACAAGTAGCATCTTTCAGGTATTAAAATGGCAATGACCCGTTAGAAGACAGTAGATGTAATTAATTTTTCAAACGGTTCGGCCCAGTCCAAGGAATTTTAACAAATTTGTGAATAGCTTTTAAATTAATATTTTCATTTTATTCTTTTGGTATAGTTTTACAAATATTTTTTGCATTTATAAGGAGGCAAGTCGGTATCATGATTATACAATATTAAACACGTACTTCGTCTACTGTGCGCATCATTGAAGGCGAAATTATTTCTTAGATATTAAAACGTATGGCTAAAAGCTTCCTTGGTCTGGTATTAATTCGGATATTTGTAATATTTCAAGAACAAAAATGAAAAAATATGTGATAGGCATTTTAAACTAATGAAAGATACATTAATAAAAAAATGAAGTTTCGTTCAAGCACAAGTACTTTCATGAAACACCATTATACAATCGTTCTTGACCCATGGCTTAACGGATACAGATTTAATTTTTTCTTCAAAGCTTTACTACTTTTAATCAGATTGTACAGCAAGAAGATCATAAATGATTTAATTTTGAAAACCACCATTAGAATCGTCATAATATTGTAGTGGAGTGTTGTGCTAAAAAGATACATGTACACTTAAAAGTGCTCGCTCTCAGTTGCCGTTGAAAAAAATAGAATTTTCAACTATGAAGTACTACATGTTATACATAAATATAAAACTATAGGCTAGAATCAACAATAGAAGTAAACATTTGTTGTGCTGTTCCGATTGACATTCATCTACAGTTGTCTTTGTTTACTACATAAAGTATAGTTTATGCAAGTTTTTTTCCCCATTAATTTTAAAGACATTTTTATCTGATAACAGCTATCTGCAAAACTCTCACATCTACAACAACAACAAAATGATCAAAGTTCCTGTCATCCAGTTTTTCTGTATGATTTTTAATGTATACCTTTCTATGTTACCATCACAATTTAATAAATTCCATTCACCAATGGTTAACAATCACCAAAAAGCAATTGTTTCGAAAGTTATAGCTAAATGACACAAATGTGCGTACATGTAACAATTTAATTCCTATTTCCATAGTTGAAAAGTAACAAAATCTTCTTTGACTGGCCGTGTCATTAAATGAATATCCATCAATTTTGTATGATAAATTTTGTGTGTATCCATTGATGTAAGAAATTGTGAAACATAACTTGATTACTTTTAATTTTCTAAATATTACTAATGTTTTAAGAACTTTTCTTGACCAAATACCGGTAGTTTATGTTCTTTTTGAACAGTATTATATGAAAAATGTTATATTTCTTTTGCGGTATATAGGTCTATTAACTTTTGGCAAGACAGCAACTAGCTTCTGTGTATCATTGTTTTGAACCACGAGCTATTGGATTTAAACATGCTTCGGAAACATTAATACCTTACATTAAGACATTATAAGACATGAATTGTAAAGGTTTTCACTAATCGCAGATTCCTAGCAAACACGATAACGAAAACGCAATACACTGTTCCTAAGCGACGGATCTCTCTCGTAATAATTATATCATTGGCTGAGCTGCCGCATGTTTGTTAGCGTGATCAGTCATTTTGCATTTTTGATTTAATGAAAACTATTCAAGTGTTCCTTTTTAAGTTGTGAACCAAAGAAAATAATTATCAAAAATGTAAAACTCTAATTTAAAGTGACATTATGCGCATCTTACTGCACATAGTGTATTTTTGGTGACAATTTTATAAATGCAATGTTTGGTTGCTGTGCATTTAAATGTGTAGAATTAATGATTATGCCGCATTAGTATTTGAAATTGGTGCTTTAGATATAAAAAATCAGACTGATAAAATGATAGTTGATTGTGTCGTTGTTGATGTTGGTAGAGATTTCAGCAGTGGAAGGGAAGCAACTCCTGCATACAGTTGTTCATTCTTAAATTGTCTCTCCCAGTCAAATAAGAAAATCAATATTTGGAAAGTTATTTTTTCATACTGGTAGCGGGAAGAGTTTGGTGTATTGGGTTAAAAGCTATTATTTCCTCTACGCTTTTGTACACACACCATTTTCAGCTGGATTGTTACTTGAAAAAAATGCGCATAATGTCACTTTAACCTCTCAGAAATCTCAGCTTTTTTTCGACCGCTTGTTACGTACTTAAAGATTATTAATCCCCTGACCAATTTATCATAAATTCCTGACACTTTTCCCTCCGTAATTAAATTATCTTTAAACTGGTCCAAACGCCATGTTAATCGACGCCCAGTTAACAAAAGCATGCTTGTTCAAAGTTGACACGTCTTCCTTCAAAGCAAGTGTCAAAAACGTCGATTTATAACGACACACATAACTTGATTGGAGTATATGAAACAAAATCCGTCTAAATGCATCCATTATACGTAAGTACAATTATTTGATAATCAAAACAATACTAAACCATGTCCTTTCAAGAAATGACATGATCAGCCCACAGAATCATTTTAACGCGAGAAATAACGACTTTTCCTTTGTGATTTATTGCCACTACGGTTATGCGACAAGACGATCACGTGATTATCTAAAGTATTTGAAGTAGCCAGCGGGGGGAAATGTAGATGTTGTATGGGAATATCTGCAGTAGAATCTCAGCGGGGTAATTGATTATTATTACACACGAAGCAGTTGAAAACGACTTATTATTATATAATTATTTTAATGCTTTTACATTCCATATAAAAAAAGATTAATAAAATAATTTAAATGCCGATTTTATTCACACAAAGTAATTTACAATGTATATGAACAATTTAGAAAGCGTTAATAAAATTTGCCAACAACTGTAAATATTTCAGCATAACGATCTCTGGCCTTCGTGCAACTATATCATTTAAGTTATTGAACGCTAAGGTAGAGGAGGGTAAAAACTAATGATAATGCATAAAAACGGAATGTTGCCACTATAAAGCAAATTTGGGTCTATAGCTACCTTAATCAACAGGCCATTTATCAAAGCCAAGATGTCCAGATTTAAACTATAGTCAGTCTGGTAAGAATGTTTACGTCTTTCACCGAATTGTTACATTGCCAAGTATTATTTCTTGTTGCCTTTTGACACGTGGTATTTTTCCACAATATAATTGAAACTATATGACGTTTGAGACTGTCTGCGTTGTGTTATCTGAAATACGTTTGTGATTTTATGAAACTTAGATACAGAAAGATGCATCACTTGTCCACAGTATTTCTAACAGTGATGTCTTTATATTGTTTTTATTGTTACTGAAAATTTTGTTGTATCAAAATCTGAATTTCCTCGAATGACTTCGTCTAAATTTTCTTTTTTAATAATATTTGTTAAGAGCAATAATTTTACATGATTTACTCAATGCCTGTGGCAACATTATTCTTGGATAGAAATTTGACAACGTCGTCGTGTAACAAAATGTAACAAAGTCGTGGTGAACGATAGAGAACACTAGAGAACATTTACTTAACAGTCATGGCGTTTCTAAACATTATATATCCTTTGAACACCTGTAACGTAATAAAACGTATACGCGGGTTAAGACAGGTTTGGCCTTCCATAGAAGTGACAGTGACCGTATGGAACACGTTTTGTCTGTATGAATTTAAAGGCTATGCCGACAGCTCCTGACTGTTGAAAACTCAGACGTCCGAGGCAAATGCTGACACTTTTAGACGACCTTGAAAATGACCTTGGACACAATTTTACCAGCTTTGAAAATTTTCATTTTACCAACGTTCGCGTACAGGCCCCTGTGGGATAGTGTTTTGAGCGCGTGCAAATATTTTTTCACAGACATAAAGCAGACATGTCGTACTCAAACCTAGGTATATTGACATCTTATGAGAACGCTTGAAACTGACCTCCCGTTAGCAAGTCCATGCGCAGGTTAGCAGGCAGGGTGACCCCTGCGCGTGACCTCTGTAGGTGGGCCAATGGAAATTTTACTTTCATGTTACAGCTCAATCTATTTGCTGACGTATACAACACGCGCAGTAAACCGAAAGTAGCCAAAACGTGATGTACAGTGTTTACAAAAACGCATGCATGTCTGTCGAGTGTGTAACAAAATATGCCGGTGTCCAAAGGATATATGCGATGTTAGAAACTTCCATATGTAACAGATATTTAAAACAACATTATCTCGAAGAGTGGATAAGATATAATCATTTTAAGTCACTATATCAAGAGATGACGGTCTGTTCTTTTATTAGCAGTTTTAAGACACAGGCGGCTACTCGAAACATTTTGTTTCAAAGATTTGTCTAGGCCTTATCAAAGTGAATTACAATAACACTTTACTAATGACATGTTGTCATCTCTGAATAGTAAACGGTCACGTGTATGATTTGCATATCTTATCTGCTTGCTGAAGTGTGATACATTAGTAGCTCTTCATCCAGAATATATTATATTGTATTGTATTTCAATCAGTCTAGATTGACTGTCAACAAATGCGTGAACAACCAGTTAGTTGTGTTGCCAATGTCCGACTGTCCGCGTATTTAGATAGTACAGTCTGAAATGTGTACTGCTTCTATGTGATGTACTTTTGACTTTTTATCTCGATTAACAAACTGCTTTACTCGCTATAATGACCTAAGAGTAAAACTATAATGAAAATGCAGTGAATTAAGTTCCATTCATTGGGGGAAATACAACATGTACTTTATTTATGTTAACCACAACTAACCCCAAGTGGTCATATAAGCTAGTATTGAGAAATTTGAAACACAACTCCGTTTGATTGATAAATGAGCTTTATAAAGCCATAAAGTATCAGAATAAAAATATTATACAATGAATGGCAGCATACTAAAATATAAAAGAATTTTTTTAATATATTGGGTGTTCAACCGCCATAAAGTGGCGAGTTTTGACTTTGGCAAAAATTGCCACCACCGCCAGACGTATATATAGATGGTATTTTTTCTAATTTCTTCCAGTGACCTAACATGGACATACATATGAGGATCCTACATGGCCTGTTGTGGAGGACTTGGTTGTTCCGACCAGAGGGAAAGCGAGGGGATAGGAGGACCAGCGGCATACTTTATTTGATTTCATTGCAGTTTCTACGAGAAAACCGCTTAATAGGCCCTACTATGTTGAGCGGTAAATCAAGACTTCATGTTGATTAAATATAATTCCCCGCATGGAACCCCTTTGCGTAGGAAATTTGGTAGGTTCACACGTGAATTAACCACTGTTTATGTATCTAGCGCTAAAAACATAGTACTTGATCGCATCCAAAAATGTACTTTATTTACGTTTTGAAACAAAAAAATGTTTATTAATTTCTAAACAGAAATTCTCCTGACGCATGTCCAGTTTACTTGATTAATGCGATTATACCACCGACATTGACTTAATTAAGTGGTTTTGTTTACACAGTGACTTCATTTATCAAGAGAAACTGTGACGTCATTTACCGCCATTTTTTGTTTTAAAAAACGTATGAATGCAGGTATGTTTTTTGAAATGTGAATAAATTCTGCTGCTACATATTTCTAAACTTTGATGCTCTTGCTTGTGACACCATACAAGGCACCATTTCTTTTCGCAATCAGCTCTCGCTTCAAAACTACATGGATATTCGTTACCAACAATTTTCGTAATTTGAACCATTATTGCAAATTTCGTAATTTGAACCATTATTGCACCTGAAAATTCGAACCATTCCTAAAAATGAAATTTCTGTTACATTAACTTGAAAAATATTAAAGTGTGTGCTTTCTTATGAGACTTAAGTTTACATTTACGAAAAAACATTACTATCTCTCACATATAACCGCCGTGAAACGTATCTCGGAAATAAAGTGTTCCAGGTACGAGTTGAATACACGAAAGTAGTTCGGATGCTGTCAAGTAAGCCCAAGATGTACTTCCCTAGGGAAAGTGTAGGCTGATCTCTCCCCTCCGCGTGCTGGGATCCGCCAGTACTTTACCCGGGGGGGGGGGGGGGTATGCAAGAATGTATTACATGTATATTACATTCGTGTCCTAAATGGGAATATGTAAAAATAAAACATTTTGATTTTCGATTTTGGAATTGTGGCGTTTGGGGAGTAACAAATATAAACAACGAAACGACAAAAGCCATATAATAATTTAGCAGGCTGTACTATATGTTATCGCCCAGGACTTGTATTAATTAATCTTATTTAACAAATCACTATGTGACAATGCGATAATTAGCTTAGGAACTGGTGGATATATAGTTGTTGCTTCATGACTATCTGAGCCTCAGATTATATCTACACTTTATTCTATTTGAAAAAAATGGATCTTGGAAAATATGAATGGGTCATTCTTCAGTTTAAACTGGAGTCATTACAGCATTTTGTACAAATATTAAAAATGAATACGTTGAGTTAAACAATTTATCACATGGTATATGTCTGAGAGAAAGGTTGTTAGAATGACCGGACTTGTTGTTTTTCCATCGTCAACCGCTTGTATTGTATAAGAATTAGCAGTAGAAGAACGGTATATTTGCAGTGAAGTAGCAGAACAGTATAAATGCCGCAATCGGTGAAACAATTCTCTGCTAAAACAAACTAATTCTACTGCCAGCAATGAAATGGCCCCGCTGCATGTGTCGGGAAACTATTAGCTATGATTGAAATTAATGTTATACGTTTTTTAAGTGACAAACTATGTTTCTCTTTCCATAAAGTCTGGAAGATAAGTTATAGCAATGTCGTAAATATTTCACTCTGGTTGACAAAACGTAAGCATGAAACTAATTCTTTCACACGGACACTAGAGGACAAAACACTGCGCCAAAGTGATTTGACATAGAACTTAAATGTGGAGTTTATTTAGTCATCAAATACGAACAATTAACTAGTAAGCTGACATAGGTCGAAAGAAGAAATTACCTTTCTACGCGTTGGGAAACAAACAAAAGACTAAAACGTATTATATATTAATTGCATATTCAATGCATATAGCCGAATATATTAAGCTTCCTTTCAACCTTTCAACTTTCAACTTTATTTCATTGCTCTAAGGTCAATACAACTGACAACCGATGTAGAAATATTATATATATACAGTGTTAACGAGGTCACATGCATAAATTCATACGTTTCGCATAATGCACGAGCGTATTCCCAAAAATACAGTTATTCATAATTAGTAAACAATATTCATAATTTTCTTGACAACAGTACTATATTTATTTATATTCTGTTGCGCTGTTCCAATCCAAAATCTTTATCATACTAAATTTTAAAATATTTGGTCTCTTATAATATTTTGTTTAAGCAGTGCATTTCTAAATACATGTGACATAGGTGAGCTACTTGCAACGTCACTACATTTATCAAGTTTTCTTCATGATACTGTTACACTTTTAATAAGTTAACAAATATTTGAAGTGTGTTAAGTATTATAAAAGCGTATTAATTTGATATGTTTGGAGGACCGTTGCGCTTATAAAAGAAAAGATAAAATTATGTATCCAGTATCGACTTCAATATAAGACACGGCAGGTGATGTGACAGTTGGTTCTTTTTCAAAAAATATACTCTGTTACTTGACACTGGAATTACTTGTGTCGGAATCTTTATCATGGAAACATCTGCTCTTAATTTAACATCGCTGTTAAGATCTTCTTTTCTCATACAGAAACGGATATAGGCCATTGTGCTCTAATTTTGATGTATCCGCAGACAGAAGATGTAATACAGCACTCATTCATATACATATTTTCTGTCTAGTTGTTAAGTCTTTGATTGGATGTAGAAAGTGGTATATGCACAATGACCTTTCTCCAGGCTCATAGTTTTCTTTTTACCATGTTTGAGGGTTCGTTAGGAGAACGATGGCGATACACAACTATAGTGTATATAATTCGGATGTTCTTTTAGTATGTAAGCTTAAAATTAATTTCTACCAGGATTTTCACCATGCTTTTGTTGTCATTTCTTTTTGTGCATGTAACCTTTTTGCTAGATGTTTAAGGGTTTGTCTCTATGTACATATAGCAGTGAATCATGACTATATTGAACATTTGCTGTTTTACATAAATAGAAGACTATCTTCTAGATAAATTATATATAAATGGGCAATTAAGTTTTCAAATCAGTTGTCAGCAGCACAGCATTTATTTTGAACAATATTTACCTATTAGATACTAGTATTAAACAAAATAAAACGGTAGATGTGTTTAATGCTTCTGGAAACGCATCTACTCAGCTACAAATATATGGAACAAACCAGTTGGTTCAGGTCTCACAGAAATTATTATCAGTATGTAAACTTACATACATTGTACTTAAAAATAATATAAATATCTACAGAAGAGGATTTTATAACAGGCAGATCAAAACAGTTTTTAATAAAATTGCATAGTCATAGGGTATAGTGTTTATTTGTAAATACAAATATACCTGTATTTAAAAGTAAGTAAGTTTACAGACGACGTACTTACTATGTACGTGGGTTGACAGCGTTTTGATTTAAAACAAAAACGGCTTCTCTATACTGATTGATAAAAATGCTGGCTTCCTTGTTTTTATATTGCTTGAACGTTTTCGTGTAATGGTCCCTATTCACATTTTGCTGTGTTTCTATCTTCCGTAATTGGGTTGTGGACAGTTTAGCTGCATAAATCCAACTGAAGGCAGATCAAGAGACTCTGTATTAATATGCAGACACTATTTTGCAGTTCATTTGCACACAATTTGTCATTTGGTGGATAAATGTCTGTGAAAAGAAATGATAATTACCTTTGATTGCTATCATAACTTTTCAAAAGCGATAAAAGACATAATGAAATTGATTTCCGTATCAATTATCAGTATTACGAGTCATTCTCTTAGAGTTCACACGGACTGGAGACTAGCTGTCTATCTAGCTTTAATACTTTTTTAATACAAAGACTGCATGATTTATAGGACATTCGTTATTTGTTCAGTGTATCCTTATAGATCATTCACATTATTTTGTTACATTTTGTCTTTGATTTAGTCCTTGAAAAGGAAATGCCCATAAAGTTTATATGATTGTTTTGCAAATCGAAAATTCCATCTAAAGTCAGTAATATACCTTTTTATTAATGTTCTTGTGCTTCAAATAAATGTCGCCCTCCCTCTTTAATACATGAAATATATCATCAATGTTCACAAACATAATGTCGTCTGCTGACATCCGCTACTATACATTATCAGTAGACAAATAATGCCATTGAATTAGATTTGTGAAGATTGAAGTTTCACGCTGTTGTTTGTACTTTCTTTTATCGCTAACACCATCAAACATCGAAATTCAATTACCATATCTTATAGCATTTTGTACTTCATGTAGCAGAATACTGTCACAGAGGGCTGGAACGAAAGATATATTCCCAAAAGGTACTACAGACTTCCACACTTAGAACAAAATTAAATACTAGCCATAGCAATAGCTAACGCTAGTACATTACTCCCAAAGCATATTTAATAATAATGAAATGATATATGTGTAATGTTACTCACTATTAAACACTATAATGAAAAGGAGGAAAAGCCCCTGGTCAAAGAGGATTTGTGATGGTTCAAACAATAGGTACGTGACAAAAGTGTAAGTGCGAATCAAAGTATTGTATAACAAAAGGAAAAAGTATCAAATCTTTTTCTTTGATCTGAAGTGTGTCCTGTAATCTCGAGTGTTATTTTGTTTCACCGAATTTCAGGGTTTTTTTTTTGTCTATTTGGATTTGGTGTGGGCTTGCTTGCATGAGCTAAAAGTTCGATGTCAGCTAGCTAATAAGATCAATTAATGTCGGCTGTCCGTGTGTCCGTTCGAATTTAAGTTATTGCAATGCAGCATTAATGTTTCTAGAGCGATCTTAATAAACCTTGAACACATTGTATACAGCAGCAAGATCGGACGAGTTTACTTATGAGCTTCATGCCACAAGTGTTACCTGATTTATTGTCCCTGATTTAACAAAATATGTCTGTATAAAGCCTTGTTTATATCCCGGATCATCTGATTTTCGCCACAAATTCATAAACTCTGTCGTTAAAGACAATGTTGTGAATTGTCCGACAAGGAAAGTCGCTTTATTTCTTGACTTACTTCAAAGCAATTCGCATGGGATCTTGTATAAAAACAAAGTTCTCGTACAAGTCATACGTTTGAATATGTTTTGTACTAGAGACTTGTATATATGTAAACATTACCTTAGCCAACAGTGAAACCATTATTTATAATAGATTGTTCAACACGTACCCTGAGACGTACTCAAATGGTGTAGCCATGCCCTACATATGTTATGCTCTAGGTCTGATTTATTTCTTTTTGATAATCCCTTACAGGAAAAGAAACGCAACACCGAATTAACACATGATAGAAGATGTATAACCGACTATTAGTCTGACAACTTTTACAATGTATTAGAGGAAATAGGACCTTTTATCTTCCCAGCTAGACCCGGATTTGGTGGGTATTTTTGGTGAACATAATGTAAATGACAAGAATGGTTCAGTTTAGGCAACCGCATAATATACAAACTATTAAGCATGGATTTAATAGTAGGTGCAATGTATTAGGCTGAGAAACACCTCAAACGCTGCAAAATGAAAGACCATGCATTACAAAGGAAACAAAAAGAATTTCAATTGTAATTAATAATCGTATTTGAAAACAAAGTCATTATGAAATAAAAAAAGTATTTTGAAATGAGACAATAGTAAGTATTTAACACGCATTTTGAGAAATGTATGAAGACGCTATATAATACTAAAGTGGCATATTTACTTTAAAGTAAACCCCTTTTTGGATATTGTGTCATTTAGGTGCAAATTTACCCCGAAAAGACATGAATTTTAATGCAATGGCTTCAAAATGCAATTATGGTTTTGTTTCTTCTATTTATGTTCAAACTAAATTAAACTAAAACACTTCCCGGTAATTATCTGTAATGAATCACAGATATGAAAATAGCTTAAATGTAAGCATAATGACAAAAGCTAATGCATATTTAGCTGGTTCTAATTCGTTTTACATGGGGATGATTCCTCTTCCCTATTTTCCGTTTAATGTATCTGTGCAGAATATTGCCAATAATGAAATATTACAAAGTTTGTTATACCGATGAAAGTACTAGATAAAAGGTTGTGCAAATTATACGTATGGCGGACATTTTGGAACCCCTTTACTGCCTAAAGATAAAACTTAACAGCATATTTTACTATGAAATCTAGCTACCTATCACGCCGACCATTTTTTGAGATGGTTTTTGTTTTATTTTGGTCTTCGTTTTAGCACTTGGACTTGAAGATCTGACGTGTAATTGCGTCACTGAAAAGCATA
This sequence comes from Saxidomus purpurata, assembly GCA_022818135.1. Classification (NCBI taxonomy): domain Eukaryota; kingdom Metazoa; phylum Mollusca; class Bivalvia; order Venerida; family Veneridae; genus Saxidomus; species Saxidomus purpurata. The sequence continues at coordinate 29,668,661 of JAFMSR010000015.1, forward strand.
TAAAGAATTAAGCTAAATGTTGTTTTTGCGTCTACGCTAAACAATATTAACTTAATTATCGTTTAAGTTTCTTTATGTATTGATTGTTGAACAATTTGTAATTCGGTAAACTAGAAACTATACAATGTATTTGTATGTTTATCGAGGTTAAACGCCCGTTTCAATCGTGTTTCAGTCATTTTACAGGCAGGCAGTTTAGCTAACCATTGTTCCTCGGAAGGACAAGTAGTAGACCCTTAACTTCGGCAAAAAGCTACCAACCATATAGAATCGGCAGTATGGAAAGAACCAATGACCTCACAATTTGACCACGGAGGCGTATTGAGTGTTGTTAGTGCTTGATCTAAGGTAAAGAGTAATTAAAAGTGAGTTGAAATACCGCAATACTACTATTAAATGACCATCCTTTTATAAACGCTTAATCCAAGTTCTGTCTTGTAAACTTGCCGTTTAGCAAATACAATTAGGTAAACTTAAAGTCTCTAATATACGCCAAAACTCAACGCTACAAACAGTGCGAATCTCTTTAAACACACATATTCTAGATGTCTTCTTGATGTGTGCACGAACTTCACGTTTAGTGTCTTTAGTTATGTCCTACTTCAATGAGTGTGAAGTGTTCACTGTGAGAAATGGTTACTGAACAAAGCTTACTGTGTTATCAATTTGAATGAATAAGAAGAGATTTAGTACATTTTGACTTTAGGCTTAAAAAGCGTATGTCAGACACTTACCAACTGCAGCAATTGTTTCGTTGGACACACATAGCCTGGGTATTTGACACATTCTATTTATTTATTTATATTTTAGTAAACTGAAGTCGTTGTGTCCCCTGTAAAAATGACAGAGAATCATCAATGTTGAAAGTCATTTTTAGTACATGTATATACAAATGCAGAACATGATCATACTTACATGTTTCAATGAAGGTTCTTTACCAAAAAAATAACTATTGCCAAACATTTTCGATTTGCTTAATTCCAACTTGAGGTATGTTTCTACGTTGATTTAAAAGAATTACGAAGAAACTCTCCATAGCTTATCGAGTCGCCTTTGAACTCTCAGATCAGATCTTATCGCTTTGGCAGAAATATATGCTTTAAGCACGATTTAGAGCAATGCTACATTGTACCTATCTCAACTTGATGGAAAGACATGAGTGGGAATGCAAACCTGGGACCTACCGCACCTCGGTATCAAGGCCAACAACAGTAAATAATTTAATAAAGGCTGAATCCAAATTTGATTACTTAAAGTCGTCCCTAATACATGCACGACTAGCCTATTGTTTCGGCCGCCTATTTAATACATTCAAACAATCAAAAGCATTCAGCGTCTTCTTTCGGATAAAATTTTGAAATAAATTTTGAAATAAATTTTATAAAAAAGATTTCATTTTATACGCAAGTAACTGCGTAAACTAATCACGGTCGGTGGATCTGGAATTATGAGGGATAAGGAACAAAAACGGTTAACATTTTGAAGTGTATACTGAAGTCAATGAAGTTTCATTAATCACTTTTATTATCGAAATGTCATTCTTATATTTCTGGCCGCCGAACTTTTTTCTGTACTGCAAGTCACTAAAATGTGTAAATGATAAGGTAACGGACATTAGGCGGCAATCTAGATGTTTGCGTTCACATGATTAAACACCAATCCACTGTTTGTAATCCTTACGATGTGAATATGTCATAAGTAGGAAGTCGCCTCAAAAAGTAGGTTTACGACGACCAGTTCAATGAACGGGGCAAACAAATGCGCAAATTCGACATCGAAAACTGTTCTTAATGTCGTTGGACGTGCATTATAACTGATACGGTTTACGCTAAAATGTACAATGTAATGATTCAGAAAATTTACAGAAAAAAGATACAAATTTTCCATATATAAATGTTATTGAAATTTGAAAACAGGCAAAAGTTGGCCTTTAACGGACCGAACTCTTTACGTCAAACAAGACGTATTACATTTTAGCAGAAATTATCAAAAGACAAACTGCAAGTGCTGTTTGCATTTTTTTAAACATTTTATTACCTGTACAGAGGAAGTTAGGATCTATGATTCATGTAATACGCCATAGGAGTGCTAGTGCTTAATTAAGATTTCAATAAGAAGATTCAAGGACTTACTATTATTTAATAAGTTTTCACCCTTCAGCGATTCAGATGCACCTTTAACCTCAAACTTAAAGACATGCATGGCTATGTTGATATACCGATACTTTAGTACATGTATAATCTATGTGACATTATTATGTTTCGAAACAGTATACTGAGTATACGTGGAAATAGTTTGACTTTTCTGATTGGTTCGCTTGAGAGACAAGTAACAGTCTTACATGTAATCAATTAACAGAGAAAGACTATATCAACTTTTGGGTCGACCTTTTTGATTATTATTTCAGAATATAATGTAATTTTGTGTGCTTGGTTTATGTCAATAAAATGTTATTAAAACAACTATATTCTTTACATGGAATTTTATAAGGTGTCTACACTGGGAAGTTACCTACACAACAAAAAATAATAAACATCGAAATTTAAAACAAGCAAACACAATTATTTACAAATTCAACTTTTAAAGCTCATTTTGGGTTGTTGTTAGTTGGCCTTCTTAATGAATGTTGGATTCTTATTTTCAAACGTGAAGTTAAATGTCCTTTTGAAGTCATATAATGGAATAAAGCTTCTAAATTGTTTTCCTATTTTAGAATCATATACATCATACTCAGTTTCAGTATGTCGTAATTTATCTTACGACATCATGAATAAATGATCTAAATAAACTTGCATATCATACAGAATTATACACTAATGGCAATGTGCGGTACGCGAAGTTACGATGCCGATACGCGATGTTTCTCCATCGTGACTTCGCGCATTGCCATCGTGACTTGGTGATGGACCGCATGGAACACCAGAAGTAACTGGATAGTTTCAACCTATTACTTTGTGTAATTATAAGTTATACTGGTAGCGTTAGAAATTTTGTTTAAGTGTATACTTAATATGATATCTGCACTGGCTTTTTTACAAAATATTTCATAAAACAGGTATACTTGAATTTTGTGAATAGCAACTATGCTGAAGTGTGCTTACTGTTTTGTTGTTATTGTTTTTGTTTACACAGTGACGTCATTAGTCAAGAGAAACTATGACGTCATTTATCTATACCCGTAACTAATATTTTTCGTAACTTGAATCGTTATTGCATACCCTGAAAAAATGAAATTCCTGTTACATTTACTTGAATATTAGATTATTAAAGTTAATGGTGAAAAAACTGAAACACCGCGTATACATCTTTCATGAATGAAAGTCTCATTGAAATAGCATCTTTACAGTGTTCGCAGGAGGTAACTTCAACGGCAAAATCTATGTGCGAAGCACGCAAGTGTAAATACGTTCTATGAAAACAGTTTTATCTTTATCTTCAAATTTTGTTTTGAATAAGTAGTGTTAGAATCGAATTAATAAATATCGAAGTTTGGTCTATGGTAGAATAACACTCGTGTGTCGTTCTTTTGCGAAATAATATATCACTCAGGCCTGCAGCCTTCGTGATATATTCTTGCGCATAAAAACTCCAAACTCGGATTATTCTACGATAAACAAAACATGGATACATATTATTTCTTAAATATTTCACATAATTTTGTATTCAATATTTGGAATTGAACAAATAAGGATTGGACGATGACTGAAATTATTGTTTAAGTTACGGCCAGCAATGTTCTAAAACTGGAATATATTTAGTGGCTCATTATTTTCACGTTCCTTGTTCGATTTTCAATATTGATATTAAAAAGATTTTGCTGCAAAGGGTACTCTCTAATAAATATTTCGTGATTCCTAGTTCTGTATAGAACTAAAATGGTAAACAATTTCTGTTGTTCAAACTATGCAGAAACAATTATGATTTGAGTTAAGTTACATCGCACGAAAATATTAACAAGGGACAACCCAATTTTCGTTGTCTAATTGCTGGGAAACAGTTTTCTTGTAGACACTATGAATCACAAGATTTCAACCAAACCTATTCCTGAACAACAGCTCCTTTAAAAGCATTTCATTATTGTGTCAGTTTTTATTCTGTTTTCCAGCCATTGTCACAGTGATGTTTTGAAATTGTGTTATGTGTACGAAGAGTTGATGAGTCACTGCCCTGTATCAGTGTTTTCGTGTTAGAGTATAAGCTATTTGGGTGATTTTCTACTGCTGAAACTCTAAGGTTTCTTTTTACTCATGAGTATGACTTTTCCTGATGTCTATTTCTCACGTAACCAAAATAGGATTTCCCGATAACAGCATTATCATTTGTGTCACGAAAAGCAATGTAATCAACGCATTTCATCAGAAGACATTGCATTAGAAAACACATAAATTTACTGCAATTTTATTTGATGATAATGGTTTGAAAATAACATTCGTTTTGCAACAGAGCATTCTAAATCTTTAAAAATTACACATAATGATAAATTTTGCAGAAGTTATAATAGAAATATCGAATTTCTTGTTCAACAACACAAATTTCGAATGTTTCTGAGATGGTTATGTTGTCACGTGGTTTTCTATACAGCGAAGTGTTACTTTTAGAAGATGCCGTATTTACGTCCTTTTCTATCGCTACATTTGAAGAACCGTGACCTTGGGTTTTCCTGTGCTACTTCCCGTTCTTCTGGTGTCATCTGGTTCCAACGTTTCACACTTGTCATCTTGTCTCGGAAACTACCCGGGTTTTCGTTGTTAGGACAAACACAGTTTATCTGTAATGTCATAATGAATTGTCAGAAAACCTGTAGTATCTGTTATGTATGTTTAACAAACAACAAATTTTCTGATGGTATCACCTTTTAATAAGATCACACAGCTATGGAAAAGGATACATATTATAATGTTATTAATCAAGTGATTTCATATTGGCCTTGTTATTTGTCCGAGGGTGGTCGTATTGGCCCAAGGCCGAAGGCCGAGGGCCAATACGACTGCCCGAGGATAAATAACAAGGCCAATATGAAATCACTTAATTAATGATAATTTTATTATTCAACTTTACAATATTGGCTAAATAAACAAGAATATAAAGAGAATCTAACATGTTCATGAGTTGTGGATAAGGAAATTCCATCCAAGGGTTGAGATACGTCACAAAAATGAGGCTCTGCCGAGTTTATTTGGACGTATCTCAACCCGAGGGTGGGATTTCCTTATCCACAACTCACTGGACATGGTAGATTTATTTTCTCACCGTTTTAATCGCATTTTCACACAAGTAAGAATAAATAAATATACAGGAGGGGTATGAAAACATGAAAATCACCTTTTTCTCGAATTTTACTTCAAAACTGTTATGGATGGATAGAAAATGATCTAACTAAGAAAATGAATACCCATAACTCTATGTTTATTTCGAAAATAAAAATTTTACAGTCATTTTTTGATATCAGCATGAGTCTAAAAACAAAATGGCGTCGTTTAAAAATCTAACGGAAGTGACTTTTCCGTATTGGCCATCTCTTTTAAACCAATCAGATTGCTTGAATTCCATATTGGCCTTGTTTTCTCGTATTGGCCGTGCTTTTTCATATTGGCTCAGTTAGGCTTTGTATTAGCTCTACCTGTTCATCAGGTGCATTGTCAAACAGGTGTAATATTGTAAAGTTGAATAATAATACGTGGTTTTGTTTCATTGTATGACTCTTAAGCAAACTCATGTCGAATTTAGGCGAAACTGACGAAAAACAAAAAAAATCTTTAGGAAAAGTGATTTTAATGACTTTTACTAGTATTATAAACTCCTTTGTAGTTCTCGTTTTCTCAGTCAAAGGTTACACATAGATTTTCAAGTAGATGTGTTTGATTGCTTTCGAAGTGCAACTATTTTGTCAGTAGTGTTGTTTAGGCTCACTCTCCTATCTTTCACCAGAAAGAAAGAATAATTTCCGTTAAAAGGTTACCTTATAATAAATGTAATAGCCCAAATTATGCTGCTCCTTCGCGATCTGATCATTTGTACAGACAGGGAATGCCTCTGCTGGTTCACATGTTTTCATTCTGAAATGATGCCAATATAAAACAAGATAGCGTATACCCTGAACATATAACCAGAGGCATTGCGAAAAAGAAACCACCAGAATAAAATAATTTGTGAACAATACAGACAATTTAAGTGCAATCTGTATTATGATGCACTGTTAGTTTTATTTGCTCTGGTTGCGTAACCTAAAACAAGAGCATTCAAGAAAGATGACGCCAAAGCTATTTATGAAGCATCAGCGAATGACGAAATGTGTTTCTGTCGTGTTTATGTTGCACGAGTTGTACTTAGGTATAACGGGAGAACGGCTTAACCTTACAACATTTTTGTTGTCTTTTAACCATGCATTTAATCTATACATAAAACAAACAATCAGCCTAACTTTTGAATGTGAACAAAATGTAGAGAAAAACTTACGACTGTTTTTGCGTTTCTTTAAATATGAGTTGTGATCCTGTCACTTCACATGGAAGTGTGCCAGGCGGACATCTACAGTTCTGTATGAAGCGTGACTCCAGTCTTCCGGTTCCGTCACCATGGTCCCGTGTGAAGTTGAATATGTCCGCACATACCTCTCCTTCTCTACAAATATCCATGTCACCCTCAAATCTCTGAAAAGAAAGAACGTACATATAAATATAAGATATATAACAAAAAAGCGTCTGACGGATACCTGTTCTGAATTATAGTCTGATTTTTAACTTTTATTATCCGAAATTTTTAAAAGATAAATCGCAGACTGAACAATTTTCGTGTATTACATACAATTGAAGACCTGTAGGTCTGGCTGTCTCAAGACTAGTTACGAGACTCGATGAAAAGTGAAATGTTTAAAATATAAAGTAATTACTGTATTTAATTTTACGAAGAAAAAGTGTCAGTACTATCAATTTTGTCAAATGATAGGAAATAGATTCATTGAAATGTATAAGTTTGAATAAGCTGTAAGCATAAAGAAATTGAATGACATTTATTTTGTTTAATGTTAGGCAATATACTTGTAAACATTTGTTTTTAACAAATGTAAGATGTTGAAGGCAAAATTCGATCCCCGCCCAGGCTCATGATAATGATATAAACGGATTGCTTCTTCATACATTTGTATTTGAAAATAAGAGAAGAACTTTTTAAATTCTTCTTAAATTGATATAAAATAGCCAACTGGCTATCCTACATCACAGAAATTGACGGCCATGCTTAAATGTCCTTAAAATATTTGATGGTACAAATAACGAATGTCACATTAACATAGAAGTATAAATGTGTAAATCTTTGTGTGCCCGGTTACGAAATGCTAATATTGACAATATTTATTCCATTCTCTTTGGAAAAAAAGAAATCATGAGATGTTCTGTAAATTGTTCTCTATGTGTCATAGCGACAGTGTCACATAATGTTGCAGACTACAAGCTGCAATTGTTACATGCTAGCACGCAATCGAAGAAATATAATGCTTAATTCGTTGAATAAATCATGTAAAGCTACTAGTTACTATGGGAAATGATGATCAATAAGAAAAATAAGACGTAGTCACTAGAGACTGAGTTTTGATGACACAGGTTTTTGCGATTGCTCTAGAACAAATTTAAAATATATCACCTATGTATATTTTCTGTTCAACGCAGATCTTGTCGCATGTCGGTTATTTTTTTATACAAACTGTGGAGTGTTGAAATATTTGAGATATCAGAAACATGTTTTTCTGAAGTATCAGTAATTGTATTGTGTAATCGCAAAAAAAATCATATAAACAAATTTCCAGTTCCAACTTTCAGTGGCACTCTAAATAGCTGAACACTAAAGGCATGTGCAACAAACAAACGAAAACAACTCAATTATACTATCTCTCTAATAAAGTTTCAAATGAACAGAAACTCCTGTAAAAAGTTGTTAGATCATAGTCACTTCAATTTCTGAAATGATCCTATTTAACGTTTAATGTGAAGGGCAGTATTCTCAGTGGCAATTCTCCTTAGAAATAAGGTGTGTTCATCGAGACATTACTGATTAAATAACAAACAGTGTACATGATGCTCAAATGTCAAGATATGTTGGCTTGTAATGATTTGCCCTAGTAAAATGACAGAATCACTTGCTTTGGTAAAAAAACTTGATGCAACTATTCTGATTAAGAGCGGAAGATTCGGTAAACCAAAATAGTTATAATTGTTATTACAATATCAAAATATTTTTATTATTTTATGTGTGTAATGAATTTAAGAAAGGATAAGATGATTATTTGTGGAAATCTGTAGGGTATATTTAACCAGCATAATTTATGTGGTCGTTTTCAAAAATATTCTCTGTAATAGCAAGCGTAATTGTCCAATAGTTCAATGAATATTCAGAGGCGGCTGTTTAGCCTATTCTTTGTTTAGGAATAACCAAAGAGTGAACTAATGATTTGTACCCATTCCTAAGGTGAAAATAGTCAAATGAATAAGTTGCACATCTTATCTGCTTGGCTTTAACGTAACTAATTTCAAAGGATCAATGGTCAAAGTGATATTTCAAACACTTTATTCTGGTCGGGTATTAAGTCATAATCCTCACAGTAATTATCTGACTTATGTTATTGATGTTACTCCCCTGCTCCAGTTCTATCTAATACGTATTTATTTACAAAGGACATTCAATGAAACATGTAATCATAAACAAGCCTTAAAACAGAGCTGGCTTTCTTTCGTCTTAGATAAATATCTCTAATAATATTAAAACACAAACAAGTGAAGCGTTTTTTACATTTTACATAACTGCAATTCACAAAACATTTCGTTCAAGATCAGGAACGTTAAACAAACGCAATTGTAATAACCCATTTCCCCAGAATACATAGAATAATTGGCAATTTTCGACAAAGTGCAACAAGTTTCCTGCTTTAAATGACTTATCTGCCAAAGCAGACATTGCTATTGAATTATAAATATGTTTCCACTTAACAAATTTATACTTCTAATCGTTGAATTCACACTGGTCTGTGCAGTTGGCTATCTAAAAGATCATGCAACAGGGGAATTGTCAAAAAGATATAGCTTTAAAATACCAATTCCCTCTGTTGCCTGAATTATCGAATAATTTTGGCGTAAATTCATGAGTTGTGCATGCTATGCTGAACTTCGTTGTAAAATAAATGGGAAAAGAATGATGAACTTGAATATCTTTTCTAATTTAAAAATGGATAGAATAAAAGTCAAACTCAAGAAATCGGCTGTTTGGTTAGGTAACCTGTACGAGTATATGATAATTCATTTATGAGGTTTTATCTATTTTGAAATAGTAGTGACTAGTGATTTTCCGTAGATTCTGAACGTCATCATAATAATTTCTACATCGCCTGTAATTATCAATATTTGACAACAATACTTCTGCAATTGCGTTTCGTACTTCGATTTTTTTTATGTAACCGAGTGTCTTAATTGACATGTCGAACGTTGATGCTGACAGTACTAGATCATATTCTGGCTTCTGACTTAAAGGTCCGCTACTAAGCGAAAATTAAGTGACAGTTATTTCAATGGCAAGTACATTACCTTATACAAGACACTAAATAATGAAGATTGTCATGTTAAAATTTACAGAAAGTGTTTGGAACATGAAGAAAAGTATGTGTATTATGTTGAAATCTCAGTGATTTGACAAAATGACTACCCAGGTCTTTTTAACTTTCTTCATAATGCATAGAAAAATAAGTGCACATGTACTGTGGTTTATTTAGAATTTCTACATACCAACTTTCATTATTTTATTAAAAATAACTGATTTCTGTGTGTTTTTAAAGTATATTTGAATTTTCGCTTTCCTTGGTATTGGCCCTTTAAAAGTTAAATGAAATAGTGTCGACTGCTTATACAGAAAATCAAACCTCCAAACCCTTACTTTACTGCCTGAGCAATTGTTTTTTTTCTTTGAAACGTACTCGAGAACACATTTTTCTCACTTTCTTATGATTATTTTACAACTGAGCTTAAAAAAGATGAGACGAAACAAAACAAAATGTACATAATAGAAGAGCTGTTATAGCATGATATTGCATATAGATTTCACATAATATTACAATACAGACGTTATTTTCTAGTTCATTTGCACACAACTTGCCAGATGGTGAATAAATGTCTGTGAAAAGCAATCAGATTTTCCTTTGAGTGCGATAATAATTTTACAAAAGCGATAAAGAACGTAAATAAAGTGATAATTTGCGTATCAATTTTCAATAGTCTGTTATATTCCATTAGAATACAAACAAAAAGAAGAGTGGCTGGCTTTCTATGATAAATACGAGTAACAGGGTAATTAAATTTTACGCTGCTTGATTTATTAATCATTCTTTATTTGTTATTCCTTGAAGTAGGGTATTCATAGCATATTGTCTTTTATCCTTTCTTCGTTTATTCTCTGAAAAGTAAATGCCCATAAAATTCTATAAAACTGGCTACATATACAGTTATATAGAAACTTTGAAATGGTTCTCGAATAAATAGTCGCTTTTATTTTCTTAAAACAATGGATCTTTTGCTTTCAGTTTAAAAACCTACTGCCATCTACATTCTTGACCGCTCAAATACAGTATCAATCGATGAACCATGCCGAAAGATGAGATCTGTTAAGATAAGAGTTTCACTCAGTTTTCTGTTATTTGTTTGGTCGCACACATTGTTTTACATCGAAATTAAATTATTAAACGGTCATTTGGCATTTCATAGCAGCATAGAGAAGCCACACAGAGATAGTGGGAATCAAATGTTTCAAAGAGGTCCTTCATCAATACAAATAGTTAAATAGGAATAGCGAAACAAGTTTGATTTAAACAATAGTTAGCAGACGCTGATATGTTACTTTTACGCTAGAAACATGTGTGTACTGTTGCTTGAAAGACGATGGAAATAAAGCAAAACGGCCTGTTGAAATATGCTTTTGTAATGTCCTGTATAATTACGTATGAACTCGAATTTATTTACTTTTTTGCAACTGGGCTTTAGCCAAAGTACGAATTGCTATAATATTATCATAGTTTAAGATTAATTCAGAAAGCCTTAGGGCCTGTCATCTTAAGCTATGTTGTATCAATTATGTATGCATGTTTGTGTATTTGTATGTGGTTTTGTTTTGTGTTATAATGTATCTTAACTCATCTAAGGCTACAATGACAGCATTCATTTGATTCAAGAGTCAACTGTGCCAAACGATGTTTTCAAAGTATGTGGCAAGCTAGTTCATGCATTGTCTTAATGTCGTCATACTCAAGATAATTATTCTCTATTTTATTATCCCTTACTGGATAAGAAACGCGATAATGATTTAACATTTGATAAATAATGTGAATATGGCTACCCCTCTGGCACCTTCATCGTTTCTTTCACGACAAAAATAGGATAGAAAACGGGCACTTTCATCTTTCCAGCCACAATCACACCGAGTACTGTCAATTTTAGCCCATAATTACGATGAATGAAATGTAAATGACAGGCGTCATGGGAATTAGGGCAATCGGACACTCAAAGCCGTTTAATACAGATTGAATTGACATAAACACTGTATAACGCCATCACGCCAAACATTTGACGCCTGCAACATGTGTTTGACCACACCTAGTGGACCAGGCACTTATAGTGATTATTGTAATTTTACTATAACTTTACTTCTAATAAATATCTCGTTTATAGGAAATAACCAGGAAATAAGTTTTTATGTCATTGCCTTCCTGAGTTGTTTTACTTCGATGCTACTTTGAAAAAGGTTGATCTGATGGTTAAAGCTGTAGAAGACTGAACTATGTAAAGGAATTAGTAGGAGTCAAAAGAAGATTTTTGCACTTTCGTAACGCCGAGGTGACAGGAGTTGACATGATGAAATGAAATACTAACATTTGTTTGATTGAAAGGTGCATATTGTTGTATGTTTTTGTACTGTGTATTTCGAAATAAGTTAACATCAATTTGTGTTAGCACCTCGTTACTTTCACGTTTTTGCGTTTGATATTACCGAAAGTAAAACACAATAATTGCTCATCTGAAATGTAACCGAATAAAATCCCTTTTTACTTAAAATTTGATTATTTCTTTTTTTCTACGGTCAATAATTATAGCACGTTTGTTTAACTGATTTACTCCGTGTTTCTCGGCAAAACACTAAAACATTCATTACGATCTTACGAACCACATTTTGCCGAAGGTATGAATTTGACGCAGATTTGATATTAGATATCTAGATGACTAAAGTATCTGCGATAGCCTGCGGTTTGGATAATTGAGAAAGTACAACAATTGGGAGCAGTAAACAATTCTTATAGAAATATCGAATACAGACATGTACAGAATCGTTGAAAAGAGGAAAGCAACAAAATGAAATGGTTTGTGTCTAATCTATGCATTGTATGATGTAGAAATGCAACCCTAACAGAAAATAACCTTAGAACTTAGGGTAAATATATAAATACATTCGTGCAGTGTTAAATCACATCAAAACTACAAATAATATGTAATTAAAAATGTCAACACTTTTCAGAATTTCAGCTAATATTTCATATAATAATTATACTTGTCAGTGCTGTTGGCTTAAAATTAGTGTCACGCACAGTAGCTTATATCTTAATTCGTGAATAATACGGGAGATTTTGTGCAATTAGGGATATACAGAATATTAAAGTTCATCATTTTCTTATCAATCGATTTGTTATCTGGTTATTTCTAGGAACTTCTGAAAGTTCTTTAAGATACATTTCTCATATCAGCATGATTGTGTTTCCTTCGTGATCATTTTTCTTGCCTTTGTTCTTACGTGATTACTCACATTAAGAACTAGAAGACATAAGGTTGACTAATTAATTATGATCGTTGAAGTGTATGCTCCACGTTTTTCGAAAGCTAAGAAAGTTTTTTATTCTGTTTCACTTCACATCTGAAAGTTTAAAAGTAATCAAAACGGGTAGAGTGATATTTGATATCTTTCTTTCCTCATTTTTGTAGATGAGTCCTGCCCCTACATGCATTTAGTTTACATTATTCAGTTTATTTCAGTGATTGGATCTAAACTGCTTTTCATTATCCGTGGATATACCTCAAGAAATTGTACACAACAATCAATCAGTTATCCTGCAGTTCTCGAAACTGAAGTATTTCGTTTATTTGTAGTTCGTACGAAATGCACAGTAAACACATATTTCTAATTGAAAAGTGCTGTACGATATTTCACCTGTCGGCAAAATGCCACCACGCAATAATCAAGTAAATCAAGCGGAAATTATCTTATCTTCTGAATTGAAACTTGCTATTGAAGTAAATTGAATTGTGTGCTTGTATGCGCATTTAGTTTTGCCTTTATCTCCTAGCAGATTTATTCCAACAGTACAAAAGCTATTAACAAAATAATTTTCTCTTCTTTCGCATAGTACATGCTCTAATGTACAAACAACATCACACCAGAAATGATACAAAAATAAAAAAATAGCATATTAAAATCATAATTTCTATCAATTTATTCGTTATCCAAAGTATGTTTATAGAAAATATTAGTACGTTGTATAGAACTGTCATGTGACGAGAACAGATATGAAAAATAAGTTATAAATAGTTTTTAGGCCAAAGTAAATAATTTGTAAAAATACGTCTTAAAGCTTTGATGTGCCCAATGAACAATGATATATCATGTTCTATATCTGCGACTGTTGTACTGATGTTTGATGTACTCATTTCTGTTGTATATAAAACAAGCTCCCCTGTGAAAAAATAAGAGACTTTGTCTAAAACATATTCCCATACGTCCCATTCAAAGCTAGAGGAATAGTCTGCTGCTATTTTACTGGACTATTTTTTTTCTAGCAATGTAGTAGTGCTGATGATTGCTTCCGATATGTGTTACATTGTGGAAACATTCTCGATATTTGAAATTCTGGACATTTTCTATCTCGAATTACTTAAATAGATAAAACTAATTGACATTTAGAAAATCTGAACGTAAAATGGTATTGATAATATCAAATTGATAGATTCAAAGTAGTTGATTGCAAATACCACTATACATTCTGTACAACATTGCTCTTTCTGTGCAATTTAGGTTTGATTAATGCCAAGCTGAACTGGTAAGTCTTGCCCAAGTCACTTTTGTTGCCAAATGACTGGCTGAAGTTATTCATGTTATTTGTATAAATGACAAAAGCAACGTATGCTTCATTAAGACTCCATCCAACTGGAATAATGTCGGCAGATGTCATGTTATCTGCAAAAACGGGGAAAATTTACAAAATTTCACGGAAACATGATCAGATCCAGAATGGAATTCAGTTGTCAGCGATGGTATAAAGATTATATCGTTATTAGAAAGATTATATCTTTTATTGATAGAATATGAAATCTCATTAAAGGGTATTTTCGTCTTCAGTTATAAATAAATAATAATAATTATATAGTTTAACTCGCTTTGGTTATTTTGTTTTTAGATTTAAAAACACACACGCTTCATTCATAAGATCTCTTTAAATTATAAAAGTAAAAGCTATAGTTTTCCAAATGTTAAGAAATATCGCCATTATGTGTTGTGACATAATTATATGTATAACTTTACTTATACAAAATTGAAAGACACCGTGAAACGATTTGACGCGAATCTGCTTATGGCTGCATGACGTCATTTTAGTTGGCTCGTACTCCTTGCTCCGAATATAAACAGGAACTACTGGCACTATTAAAACATTGAACACGATTTATATCACGTGCATTATTGAATCACGCAACACTGTGATACAATGTAAAATCAAACTTTCCATCGCTAGAAGTAAATAGCATTTTGTAAATGAAGTGCGTATTTTTACAGCTTTAAGCAATATCTGCCTATACTTTTTTTAAAGATGAAATAATACACATACTTAAAAGAAAAAGAATCTTCCAAAATAAAACATCAAATTAGGTAAAAGAAAATAATGTAGGCTAATATAGCATAGCAAAAATTCATTTAGTCCGTTGTTTTATCTAACTGCATCGCAATTATATGCAGATGGTTTCTTTATGATTAATTAATTATCTATAGACTAGTTTACCCAAATAGTAATAGAAGCAGCTTGGGGGAAAACATGACGACTCAAACCAAAAACAGATTTGATGATATTACACAAAGTGTCAAAAGCAGACAGGTGTTTGGCAAACACCGATTTGAAAAGCATCCTATATGATTTAATATGAAACGGTGACATATGCAGGCATCTAGAGTCTATTTAAATAATTCCTCACAAGCTCAGTCCGGACTCGACCAGTACAAAAATATAATTTTATTCTCCAGTGCCACTTCTGTAATACTGATCTTGGTTGGCATACAGATTGCCGTTATGTCTGTTTAAGTTCCCAGAACAGATTTGACATATTTATTACACATCACGTATCTAATTATGTGTCTATATACTACACAAACTACACATTTTAACATCAAAATACAATAAACGACACCATACTCCGTAATTTTATGCAATTTTCCCTTTGATTGACGATCACAGACGTCGGGGCGTTGCTGTCTTCTATATAAAATTTACTCTATTAAGCTACTTTCTAGAAATTTTGTCTAAAGCTATCATTATCCCTTTATTATCCTACAAAACTTGGAAACCCTGATGACTCGTGTGTTATTATGTGGTAAATGTATTTTTGCTTATTTCGCAAATTTGTCTTCAAATAAGAAAATTCGTATTTTAAGTAAAACCACAACAAAGGCCCAATCATTACGTATCAGCCAAATTTAAGCCTATCGAAATTTTAAGCTTATTTTTGGTCATATCTTTATAATCTATATCAAGAATCTGTTATTCCTATTCTATATTAATTAAGATATTTCATTTGACTGGATAACAGAAAAGAAGTAAGACTAGCATGTTTTAGTTATTTACAAACAAAAAGCTGCTCGCAGACAGACATATTTCCAAATACAGATTTAAACGTTATATAATATCTATGTGTTACTAAAAATCTATGAAAATAATTGAATTGAAATATTGAATGTACGAAAAAATAATTTGGTGCGTGTAGTTGTCTTTTAGATGACGCAAAACGTCATCAGGAACTCTCTTAACAATCCGTTACCTGTCAAACGCAAGATTAGGTTGCGTGACCTCACACAAAGTCAAACAAGAAAGGAAAACATTAAATTGAAATAATTAGAAAATAGTGAAATTCATTGAAAAACGCATTTTTGTCAGTATCTAGCAGAGAAATTAAGCTAGTCGTAAAGAATCACATACAAAAATGAAGCTAGTCACAAAGAATCAGATGGAAAGATGAAGCTAGTCACAAAGAATCAGATGGAAAAATGAAGCTAGTCACAAAGAATCAGATAGAAAAATGAAGCTAGTCACAAAGAATCAGATGGAAAGATGAAGCTAGTCACAAAGATTCAGTAGGAAAGATGAAGCTAGTCACAAAGAATCAGATAGAAAAATGAAGCTAGTCACAAAGAATCAGATGGAAAGATGAAGCTAGTTACAAAGAATTAGATGGAATAATGAAGCTAGACACAAAGAATCAGATGGAAAAATGAAGCTAGTCACAAAGAATCAGATGCTAAAATGAAACTAGTTTTCGCTTGTTAACAAACCAACAAGTGCAGTTTTAAATCTATGCGCTCAAACATTCTTCGAGGTTTCAGTGGAAAATGACCATAATATTAAAAGGGGACCTCAATAAACACATGCTGAATCAATTTACACGTGCAACATGAAACAACAGAAGAAACGATTTCATTGCTGAGCAGAATGTATTCATTTATTCCTTTCCAATTATGTTATGACTCAGTCAAGTAAAAGAAATTATTAATTATACATAAACAGCATTCTCAAACTTTGAACGTCAAAATTCCAAGAAATCTCGTTTGTACGACTTACTACAAATTAAATAGCATCATCGCATAGTATCCAAAGATCAGGTCTAGTGATTATGCAAACACAATTCTTGTTACATACAAATGAATAACGAAATAGTTAAAATCAAAACAACCTAGTGAAACACTACATTTATTCTTTACCCTTATGAAATAGTTTCCATGTCAATTTTATATGAGTAAGAAGTAATATACTTATGCTTCAGAGCATGTTATTGAACACACGTGTCATAGTTTAAGTGTGTCGAACGGTTATTAATTCTTCTTAGCACATGAGCTCAGATTTACCTTTGGGATATTGCATTGATATCAATTCCATTATCTGAAATTCAAGTCAATACAATTAATACATAAAATAATATGATATTACATATGTAAATTATTTCCTCCAGTACGTATGGTAATATTTAGCATATTGTATAGCTTAACATTAGTATATGCCAAAAGTGTTAGCGTCTGAATACATCCTTAAGTGTTCCAAGTCAAGTTATCAGTCATATATAAGGTATCAACCTTTGTCGAAAGTAACCACTTATAAAATCACAACGTTTGTGCATTTATACTTTGTTGTTTGTCTTTGCATTTAGCTAAAAAGACATATTCCACCATTCTACATTGATTAACGATTTCCCTCAATACAATTCCAGGGATGGTTAAATTCTATATAAACGAACTTTTAAACCAACCATGAATTAAAGATTGCTTATTTTGGTGTTGTGACCACCCTACTTATAAGTATCTACACTATCACCCTTTAGGGCCACAAACTTCAAAATTGTTCAGATAAAATACTACATGTACCAGGTTACCTTTCATTTTTCTAATGTACACATAATTATCAACATCAAGAGATATATCTACTAATATAGTGGTAAGTATGATGTAACATGTTACAAATGTTGATAATGATGGTAATAATATGGAATTTGTTTACCCAGTCACTTAGATAGCAGAAGTATCTCAGCGATCAGTGCAGTAACTATAGTTCAGCTGCTAACATTACAGTGCAGTGTCTGGGTTTGTATCTGATAAGTACTTTATTCTAGCCGAAAGTTGATATACATTGTACATCTCATCGAAATGCGAAAAAATTGTTTTCCTTTGTTGATAACGCGCATTCACTAATTCTTAAATGATAAGAATATTTAAATTTGTATTATCTACTTGGATTTACTTTCGATGAAATATAATAATTCTCATCGCTTCATTCTCGACAAATTGGTATCCATATCATATATTATCAAATAATGTATGCATATGATGTTCTCTAGTGCCTATGGCCATATTTAAATATTAACGTATTATTTTAGACCATCAGGTCATATACTGTGCATGTGCAATTTTCCGTGTGAGTTTGAATACATTTTACATTCTTAGATAACGTGGATTTCGTTTCCTTTTGTTTCGGTTACGTGTTCTTCCATGTCTATTGAATGGCGAATATTACTATGAACAAGTTGATTTACAGGGAATAACTCGTTCCCAGTAATATTTTTTTATATATTTCATAGCATGAATAAAATGTAATCAAACAAAAAATAATAATTTCGAAAGGGCTTTGTTCACTTAGAGGCGAACATGGTTCAATCCTAAATATTATCAACATTTAGTGCAGATGAAATATTAGTAAATGAGTAATCAAAATATCATATTTTATTTTCATTTGAATTTAGATCGTTGCCAGAGCAACCAATCGGGTTTCATCAAAAACGAAATTGATTCGCTTTCATAATTATATTAATTTGTATATAAAATGTACACTTTTGCCGTTTTGATTTTGGAATAAAGCGTTGTTTTAGCACGGCCGTTTCAAAACAAGTCTTCATACCATGCCTTTTGTTTCCAGTGTTAGAGATTCACCTAGCAGGGATTACTTTTATTTACACTGTCCTGTTACTTTGGAACATGGTGGGGGGTAAGAGTGAGGTTGGGTGCGCACCATAAACCGGTTTAAGCTCCCCAGTGGTGTTTTTGCCACTGACCGTTCCAAGGCGGTGCCCCACTGTGTTCCTTTAATTGTTCGTTTTGTCCTCGTGTGTTTGCTTTGTATGCTAGTGTGTGTTGGTAGTGTATATGTGTGTGTGTACATGATTGTGTGTGTGTGTGTGTGTGTGTGTGTGTGTTGTTGTGTGTGTGTGTGTGTGTGTGTGTGTGTGTGTGTGTGTTGGTGGTGTGCACTTCTGGGTGCTGTGGGGCTCGTTTTGGGGAGGCTGCGTTTTTGGTACGTGGCATTCCCTGTTTGATATTATTTTTGTTTTTACATTGATTAAGCTGCATTTAATAACAACATTTTATAGTTTCCTTATTCCTTTGTTCGATATATGGTAGTTTCACGGCATACATAAACTTTCACTGTTTTTTCTCTCTGTCTTCTGACCAAGATATTAACTTGAACGGTCGGTGACTATATCTTTGCTTATCGCATATTAAATACTACCAACACAAATAAAGCAGTTATCAAAAATGACACTTTGAACTCATCCAGTTATTGGGCACTTTAACAACTGCTATCTCTTGGGTTTTTAGCGGTCATTGAGTTAACATCGCTAAGCCATGTCGTCGAACGGCACAAGTTCGGAGTGCACCTCAAAACGGCAAATTCTACTAATTTGTTAAATATTTAGATGCAGCACTTGACCAGCATTTATCCTGTGAATCAATGGTCAGTGAAATCATTCAGAAAGCAAATACCAAATTCTGTTTACCTCCCTTATACAATGTCACCATAATCATGCTTGTTGTTTTCGGTATCAAAGTATTCCTAAAAAACTTAAATTTTAACCTACAGATCATTAAAAAAGTGCATTAGATTGCTTTTAAACATTGTTTTTAAGACTCATATTGATTTGATACATTTCCAAATCTTAAATTTCAAATTCTTAGTACCTTACGCCACATGTACAAAATTAAACATGACTTAGCTCCATGATACTTGAGTGAGCATATATTTACACCAGAGTCCATCTATTTTAACCGGGGTTACTGACAACAGTTGTTTTGTTTCGCCTAAAGTCTAAAGCTTTTGCATGAAATATTTCTCATATATAGGAGATAGTCTTTGGAAGAAACTACCACCATTTGTTAGGAACCATATCAAGCTTGCAGACTTTAAAGTTGCTGTTAGAGAACACTTACTATCAGATATTTAGTACATATTTAGTCAGATTTGCCTGATCTCCAATGTCTCGGTATTTCATATGCCTATTGACATTGAACAATCATATCATCTTTTCCTTACTTATTCAATGTTTGAAAAGAAGATACAAATGACCCCATAAATTCTATAAAACCTAAGCTACAGTTACAGTACTACAAAAAAGAGTTCATAGCAAGTTCGGCACAGTTTTCATTGTACATAGTTAGTTGTAAAAAAGTTGATCTTATTCTCATAATGCTCTCATGCTTCAGATAAATGCCGTGCATAAAATATAATTTCAAAGTTCAAAACAACTACTGCTGTCTACTTTCTTGACAACTTTATATCCGTTCAAAGACAGTATCAATTGATGAATAATCTCGTAAGATAAGATCTGTCAGTCAAGAACGGAGTGCCATGCAGTTTTCCGTTATTGGTTTGATCTCACACACCATTCAGCATCGAAATTCAATTGTCAACTGGTAAAGCTCTCATTTGGCATTCCACAATAGTATAAAGAAGACACAAACAGATAACGACAATCATTGTAATTTTCAAAGAGGTTCTATACATTTCATTAATACAGATAATTGTACAGGAATATCGAGTAAACTTTGCTTATTAGAAGAGAACCCATTAATATAATACTGTTATACAGAAACATATAATTATATGATAAAATATGTTGTACTGTTGCTAGCTAAAAACGACCATGTTAAAATATTATTTGTCAACAGGCTTTTTTGAATGATTTGTATAATTATGCACGCGGGTTTATGTATTATTATGTATGGGACTTTAGAAATAGAGATGTCTTATACTTCAGCATTGATAGAGTCTTGTAATCCTTTGCTATTTTGTCACACAGCATAAGGCGTAAGTTTTTGTCTTTGCAAACTGTTTTTTTGCCACTGACCGTTCTAAGGCGGTGCCCCACTGTGTTCCTTTAATTGATCGTTTTGTCCTCGTGTGTTTGCTTTGTATGCTAGTGTGTGTTGGTAGTGTATGTGTGTGTGTACATGATGCGTGTGTGCGTGTGTGTGTGTGTGTGTGTGTGTGTGTGTGTGTGTGTGTGTGTGTTTTGGTGGTGTGCACTTCTGGGTGCTATGGGGCTCGTTTTGGGGAGGCTGCGTTTTTGGTATGTGGCATTCCCTGTTTGATATTATTTTTGTTTTTTTGGTGATTCTGTGTGATTCTGCTTGCTTATTTGTATGTTGTTTTGTGTTAAGATTTAAAATCATCCTGTATCTTAAATCAACTAAGGCTACAGTGACAACATTCATCGGATGTAAGAGTTCCAACTGTGCCAAACGATGTTCTAAAGTCTTTGGTAACTGAGTTTCTGTTTTAATTTACTAACTTGATGCTTAAGTTCATTCCACTTCTTTTTTTATTGTCCATTACAGAACGAAAACGCAATATTGAATAACGTTTGATAAAAGATGTGTATATTGCCCTTGATCTTTTCTTTCCCTACAAGTATAGTGCAGGAAATAGTCACTTTTATCTTCCCAGCCAAAATCGCTAGGAGTTTGACCAATTTTGGTCCAAAATTACTGTAAATTGAGTTTTAGATGACACGCATCATGCAAATTAAGGCAACCGGAGACTCCAAGCCGTTTGATACAGAGTGAATTGACATAAACACAATTATTGTGAAGACAACATTAACCTTGAAACACATCGCAAATTGACGCATGCAAATGTGATATAATCAAGATATATATCACATGTTTTCAGTCAATGTGATTTTTTTAATTCGATACTTTATAGTAGGTGACGATTGTGAGAGACAGAAAGACACCTTCAAAGTTGAAGTATAATAGATTATGAAAATGATATGATAGGTTTGGAATAATAAAGTTAAGTCGAGGTGACAGGACTTGGCACGTATATAAGATACTGAACTGTAAATAAGAATCGTAGCTGCCTGGCAAATCATTTATTAATCAAGGAATATGGCGAAATGAAAGGCTAACAACTGTTTGATGGATAGGTGTTGTAAATTTCATGAAGGTACTACAGAACACGATAGCCTTGGTGCCATGTATCTCGAATACATTTATCCAATTGGCAAATATTTTTTTCTAATTAAACACTTTCACGATGCTGTTACATTTTGGTGTACAATTACTGCAAAGAAAACAAGAAGTATGACGTTAAGGTTTCACACGGCCTTTGCTCATTAAATGTATCTTATTTTATGCCTTTTATGCAATAAACTACAGTTAGTTTTCATAATTTCATCATTCATCCATCCATCTCGATACCTTCAAATCATCACCCCAAAAAAAATAATTAATTATAAACTTTATTACAAACGAAAAGGTATTCGCACCCCGCCGACGCTTCAAACTCTTCATACCTATATCCAGTAGCTGGTCATTTAAAAATGTTGCCAAAAATGAAACATTGCACGGTTAATCACCCATTAAAGTGATTAACGGTAACATTTGAATTTAAATGACATTAATTGCGGAAAAAAAACGTTTCATGATATTTTTGTTTGTTGAAATTCAGTTGTTATCGTTTCTCTACTCTGGAGAAAAGCGAAATGAGATGGCACAAGTTGTGTTAATATCTTTATAATTATGATTATTACCTTAACCCTATATAACAGCATAAAATAAATGTCGCTGAATATGAAAACATTTTTCTTTGAACTAAAACTTATCATTATGATATTACAATCACATTTTGTCGAGGGTGTGAATTTGACGCAGATTTGATATATGATATTTAGATGAGTAAAGTACCTGCCATAGCCTGCGGTTTGGATAATTGAGAAAGTGCAACAATTAGGAGCAGTAAACAATTCTAATAGAAATATCGAACCCAGCCATGTAGAGAATCGTCGAAAGTATGAAAGCCACATTCGAAAATAGCTTGTTTATGCAGTCACATGACAAACTTACTGAACAATAGCTTATATTTTATTGATATGACACAGTGCAATTGTATAACAGCTATTGTAAAAAATTAAAGCATATCTGACACAATACATAGTTTTTATAACATTAAAGCAATAACATGTATAATATTAGCATTATGTTTTTATAAATTTTGAATAATTAATTATCATTTATTCAAATAAAATCGGATATTGAATAAAGATTAATACGGTAGTTCTACCATTTCAAAATTTAGTCGCATAATCTTTACTCGTATATTTATTTCCTGAAATTAACAACATCTTTTTGTTCAAGAAGTGAGTTAATGATATTTTCTTAGCGATCGATTTCTTAAATAGTCACTTCTAGGAACTTCTGAATCCTTCAGGATACATTATAATATCAGTATATGTTTCCTTTAATCTAGAAAATGTCCATTGCATTTGTTTTTACGTTGTTACTGTTAATACTCGTATCATATTCATTTACAGTGTGTACCGTATAAGGTTGGCTACAAACGATTGCTTAAATTAAGTGTGCACCTTGTTGTAGTAAGCGACATGTTCTGCAGACATTTGAAAATATAATTTAGCCGTTTGACTTTCAATGAAGATTGATATCTGATTTAAGTTTATACTAAGTTACTTTATCTCGATTGTGAAGACAGCTTGGACCTTATTGAGTCACGTTCGAGTCCGCTTTCTGGAAAAAAACTAGTACCCCTAGTGTCTAATAAGGAAGTAGGTCATGACCCTAGTAGGGCTCGAACCCGCAACCTCGGGGTTGGGCGGCAAACACCTTAGCCTCTACACTACTGCTCTCCTTCTCGTGTTAAATACGAATCTATGAAATATCGCAAGAGCTTCGAAAAGGAAAAAAGGCAAGAGTTTTCTTTATCATTTTTCACGTCCGAAGTAGTAAAGGTAATAGAAACGGGTTATTTGAGAATGATATTTGATATTTTGCCTATTTCTTTTGCCTTGTCATGTACTAAAGGTTTATTATGAACATACTGATATACCATAAGCAGGCAATTAGGCAAGACTAATCACTATCGAACACTCATTCCAAATTTCATTAGTCAGTTTTCTTCCATTTACAGCTAAGTTATCTTAGGCATGTCTGGCATCTTTGTCCAGGGATTCACGCCGTGCTTCGGCCGGAACCCCCAAAAATGCAGAGCTATCGATGTACACGTTGTTTACATATTTGTTTAGGCCTAAGTAAAGCATCTGTAAGTTGATCAGCCACAGAGTTCTTTTGTAAGGAATTAACAATAATCCACCAGGCACTATATCAGTGACTGATGTACAAATGTCTGATGTAAGTTGTTATATAGACAGATTTCCCGGTAAAAAAGTAACAACTATTTGTCTAAAACATATTCCCATACGTTCCATTAAAAGCTAGGATAATAGTCTGCTTCTATTTGTACAGGCGATATTGGTTAGAGATTGTGTGAATTTCTTGATTTTTGAAATTCTGGACTAAAGGTTGAATACATGTAACTTTATAACGTGGATTTAAATTTATCGATTTCAATTTGATTGCAAATTTGTTCTGACGGTGCAGTTCAGTCTGTACCATATTTAGTTTTATAATCCAGTGATTATACGCACGGGCCTTGTTCACGCATCAAGCAGTCTGACATACATTTGTAGAACTGTAAATATCAAGCTGAATGTGTTTAGTCTCATTTACTATTGTTTGTCATTGGTGCTGCATTATGTACATGTAACTATTGTTATTAAGTTTGTGGTAACCCTTTTAACATTTTGCATTATAGAATTATTTAGAGAAATATCATGCAATGACACATTTTACATTACTTGATTAAATCTAAGTTTAAACAACCACATAAGAAATTGGCAAATCTACATTTCCTGTTTTCCTTTACACTGGCAAATATATCTGCTTCAGTTAAAAATAATAGAAACTTTCAGATTAGAAACTTCTGCAGTTTAGACATACGCCAAATTTGATAAAAAGTATGTGCAGTTTTTGGCCAAAATCCGATTGAAAAGGCATCTCCAGTACATACAAAAATCCTTACAACTTTCGACCAAAGGCGACCAGCACAGCAACATGATTTTTCCAATGACTGTTCTTGGTTAGCATAAATCTGACAAGAACATATTCGACATTCATTACGCATTACGCGTCTAACTATGTGTCTAAATAGTAAACAACTACAAATTTAGGCATCGGAATACAATAAACGCCATCATAGTTCTGCAATTATCCGTTTGATTGACGATCACGGATGCCAAGTCGTTGCTTTCTTCCATATTATATTACTCAATTACGCTATTTTCTAGAAATTTTGTCTTAAGCGATCATTGCCCCTTTATTATCCTACGTAATTTGCAAAACCTGATTTCCGATACTTCTTGTCTGGGGTGCTAGTATGTGGTTAAGGTATTTCCGCGCATTTTATGTAACAAAATGCATCTGTTGAGACAAAACAAATCAAAGGACAAAAAGCGAATGCCTCATTGTACTGTAACAGATTGAAGCCTACGAAAACTTGATAATAAAGGGTAATCCGTATTAAATGAAGATAAATTACTGTAGAAGAAGACTGACATACAAAACAGAGAAGTTGTAATGCTACTTAAGGCTAGCCTGTTTTAACTTACATGCTGTTTACAGACAGGTACGTTTCAAAATACAGATTTGAACGATATAGCTATTTACTGAAAATCTACGAAAAATACGCCATTCAGATGACATGTCCACAAAAACTATCTTAATAATCCGTTTCCTGTCGAAAGCAAAACTAAATAGCGTGATTCACACAAAGTGAAACAACAAAAATTAATTACAGATTGTATATCAAAAACAATTTGATGTCATTTTTCTCCCATCGTTCAAATATCAGTTGATATTTATTTACCGTGTGTATCGAAATTGATAAAAAAAAAACCTGCACAAATCAAGGACAAACGACAGTTGCATACATTCAACGGAATTGCCTATAAGGCTAGGAGACTAAAAGTACATCCCTCATATAAATACACTATTCCTGTCGTTGATATATCGACTGAAAAAAATCATACCAGCTTGATCATAAACAAGAGAAAGAAAAATGTCAAAATTTTATGGATACGTCAATTTTCTAACATGTTTGAAATTATGTTTGTTACAATCTATAAAATCCTTGTCTCTATATGTGAGAAAGTGTCTTATGGAAGATATTGTTGTAGTACTGGTCCTTATTTCCAATGCCCTGAGGTCTTAACATGTAATTTTATGTTTTGAATACCACTCTTATTTATATTAATGTTACTGTCAGTATCATTGGTCGATCTAGAAGTATTCCTTGATGTGAAAGAATATAATTGAGTCGATTACTGTATGTGAATGAAATTCGGAATGTATAATAAACTGTTATATTAAACTGTGGTTAGCATTATCTTAATTATTATATAGAAACTGTAAGGATCAGTTTTAAAGCCAAATACAATGTTTCAACGAAAGTGAAACTGAGCATAACAATAGAAAAGTTCCTTAGAACATTATATTTTCTTAATATGATGCTCATACAAATGCAAACTCAGTGCTTAACAAAATAACTTTGCTGAAGCAAACTATGCTCCATTCAGGTCCAATAAACATAAGCTGCAGCAGTGGTTTATCTCCTTGTTTATCACAATTTGACATTTTTCAAATTTATATCGCCTATAAGTGAATATAAATCATAGTTTAGCAATTATTATGTTGCTCTTACTAGTTATTTTAGTCATGCACGTATAAAATTCCATTAAGCTACGCTCTTAATTTACTTACGGAACCGAGACAGCAGCGCATGCGAATGGTCTATCAGAATATCACCCCTAGGGATCAACGTCATGTGAAACGTGATTACAGATTTTGGAACACTGTCGTCCATTATGTGTAAAGCTATAAATAATCTTGCATGCTAAAACGCTCAAAATAATGCATTATTCCGTATTATCAAGACACTTGCATAACATCTAGATAGATACAAAACATTTCTTCTGCTGTGAACTAAAATATTAATTGTTTTCTGTCATTTGACATTAAATTTGATATGTTTTCCTTTCTTTTTATATGACTGTCTGACTGTCTACCATTCTTCATTTGTTGCAAAAGAATACTATTTCCTGTTTTTTTGTAGACGTTTATGACGTGCTGAAGGAACCTAATGAATAAATCATAATTCATTTTATTTATTTAATCTTATATCTTATTATGATAAAAAATATTCATGAAGTATATATAAGAACATGATGCAATGCTCGTGAATTCATTAAAAGCGATCTTGTATGTTTTACTATAAAGTCAAAATTCAAAGATTTACACTAATCTAGCGCAAGGCGAAAATCTTTCCGTTTGGACTTTTATATTTTTTTCAGTTTCTTTCTGACCAACTGTTGTCTTAGTAATGATACAAAACAAACGAATTTTAAATCTGTAATCGTCACCTTTTTAAGAAAAACAGTTAAATCAAAACTGCCCTTGTAAAATTCAAGTTATGATAACAAAATGCCAAAAGAATCCAGGATTGCTGTTTCGTTTGGTTTATATTATTATTTATTCATACAGCTTTCTTTATCTATACCATTCTATAACAAAATAATGCAATTATTCTATTCAGTAACGTCAATTTCTGCCATTATGAAAAAAAACATCATTTGACGCAAAGAAAAACTGCCAACATACGAGCATCGGAAAAGACGCCCGTTCAACATAAAACTATTTTAAAGGTCTTCTTAATTTGAGCAAAACGTCTTCACCTTTAGTACTATAAATTGTACGAATAATAGAAGAGTTAAAATTAACAATATGATGGAATTACATTTTATTCATTATAGTTAGTTATGAAAGAAGGTTTTGTTTATCTTATATAAATTACTAGTGATACGTTTGTGTTTGAGACCATGCAATTGAACGTACGACCAAAAGAGTCATTATCATAGTTTAAGATTGTGCAACGTTCAGTAATTGTACCCAGATTTACCTTTGGGATATTATATCGCTGTTATCTAATAATTATGATTCAAATCAATACAATTAATGTATAATATGGTATAATATTAGGTATGCAAATGATTTCGTCCAGTACATATGGTAATTCATCTCATATTGTTAAGATGTCAAAGTGTATGCGTATTAATACATCCTTATGGTCAAACTTTACCAGCCTTATTGTTTCATTCTTTTTAAGATATCAAACTGGGCCGAAAATGATGCTTAAACTATAAGGTGCTTTGTAGCTTCCAACTCGCTCATTTCTAGAAGCAAAGCATTCTATATTACAGAGTTAATGTACTCATAATACACTGCATCTTTACTTCAAATTGTAAAATAGACTCACTTTACGTTAGTATTCTTCATTGGTTAATATTTCCTAGCAATACTTGCCACTTGTGTAAACATTCTATTTGAATGTATTTAAGAAGAAGTAAGATGAATTGTAGCAGCAATTTTCACTTTAATATAGGCGCAAAATACTGTCGTTTAATTTCAACAATCTTTTTTTGTCACGGTTAATTGATATTCTAAAAGGGTCATTGAGATGTTTGTACACAAGAATAAGGCAAAATACTCCCGTTTAATTGAAGCACTCTTGCCAGAAAAGAATAAGTCATTGCTATTAATTGTACTTTTGTCACGGTCTATTAAAACGCTATAAGGGCTATACATGTATTTATATTCATGCATTTATACTTTTTTGTACACAAGAATAACTAAAATCCTTTTTTTATATTTCATTTGTAAATCGCTTTATATGTTTTTATGATAACCTACACAAAAGGTTAAACAGAGTAAAAAGATAATGATATCTTAATAAGAAAATCTGTATATTATATACACTTAATGCTTATTTCGTAAGAACATGTACATGTATCGGAGGTTCCTTTAAATTGCCCGGATATTAGAATTGGCTTTATTTGTGTGTACAGCCTAGTTATTCTTATTTATACTTACATCCTTTGGAACCATAAACTTACAGTCACTTAGGTTAACTAAGAATAGATTACCATCCATTTTTCTAATAGTACATTATTATCAACTTTTAGAGACAGGTCAACAAAAATAATAAGTATACTGATGATGCTACAAATGTAGATAATGATGGTAATTATTATAAGGAATGCTTAGATTGCATGAGTGTCTCAGTAATCGTGGTTAATATTGCAATGCAGTGTCTGATCGGTCTTACAAAATTGTGTATACCAATGTGTCTTTCATTGCGTCCGTAAGTGGGCATACGTCGCGTCGAAATGTGAAAAAGATATTTCATTGTTGATGACGTACTTCAAACTTTCATTCGTTCTAAAATGATGATATTATGTTGTATTATCTAGTACTTGAGAAATAAGAGTATAATAAACGCTTTAGAATAGTTTTATTTTTAACAAATTGATGCTGAGTTTTCTCTTCAATAAACCTTAACCGAAATCCCAATCCATTTTATCTAAAAAAAGACATTTAATCCGTGTAGCTGATCTGCAGCAGTAATATCAAAGGACTAAAACAACTTACTGCCGTAAAAAAAGTTTCATATTTCATATGTATCATAATATTCTCATATTATATACATATCGAACCGAAAAGAAAGATTTCTTAAATTTCTTTCGCAACGTATTTATCCAAATTTCTATAGTCAACATTTTAAACAATGCGAATCACAGGAAATATAAAGAAAAACAATGTTTACCTCCACTTTCACCACTTTAACATCTTCATCAACTTCAAGAGACGCTGTCAAAGTAAGTGACAGCACAAACACGCAAAATATTAATTCCAAAGTTGAAATCATTGTAATCTTCTATAGTTTTGTAATACGGCTACAAGAACAGAGTTCCAATACACCAGAAAAGTTTTTTTCTCGGTTTGGAATTGGTTTATATCGCAACAGTCTCGAGGATCTACCCACTAATGGAAATCCTAGGTCGCTGATTGGTTTAGAGAAGTCTATATCTATAATTATCGAAAACTGAAAAATGTCCAATTTTTGGTGTATGGTAGCCGCCTATTTCCGAATATCAGTGCGCGTTGAATTGATTCAAAGGTCAACATGGAATGCTTGTGAAATCATGAATCAGTTATATGATATTGGCAATACTATAAAAGTGATATCGGCCTTATGTTTGGTTATGACAACGTTCTCCAAAATGTATCTATCTACCATGCAGCAGGTTTTAAATACGATGCGAAAGATAGATCTCTCAATCTTTTTGTGTGTATTGAAAACTGTTGACGTGATTTATAATTTTAACGGATTGTAATCTAAGTTCTTTTGAGTGATGTATACAATTTGGTTATAGCTTTTTTGAGTCTGATACTCGTACTTGTTCCTTAAGATGCATTGTTGGTGACACAAACACGTTTCCATTCAGACAGGACTGGTGTGTTTTAGGGTATGATTTATCATTGAAACTTCTAAGTGAAAGATTTTCAAATACATTGTAAGAGAGTTGCTTGATTGTTTTACCATTGTATAAGATTGTTTTCATTTGGGAAATCGAGTATTGTTGCGTTTAATTATGACGTATGCCGTCAAAACACATTTTCATGAATTTAATTGATTCAATATTATCGAAATTTAATAGAAATTTAATAGAAACTTGCTCTTGTCATGAAATAATAGTTTTTAGTTTCTCGCGATGGCAATTTGGATTAATATTCTATCATCAAGAATTGTTATATAATTATGGTATTTTGTAATCAATGTGAAG
This sequence comes from Saxidomus purpurata, assembly GCA_022818135.1. Taxonomy (NCBI): domain Eukaryota; kingdom Metazoa; phylum Mollusca; class Bivalvia; order Venerida; family Veneridae; genus Saxidomus; species Saxidomus purpurata. The sequence goes on from JAFMSR010000015.1 coordinate 29,699,287, forward strand.
GTTGGATACATATATATTTTTTCTGTGTTCAAATCACAATTGGTTTCTTTAAGTTCAGAAAAGATATTATTCAGTTCAACTGAGTGCTATCACAGCAGGCCTAAAGACACAATCTTCATTGAGCCCTCAAAATGCCCCTTATATTCCAGTTATGTTCAGTACTTACGTCAAAATGATCGGCAAACATCCAAATTCTTCGTTACAAGTTGTTTCACTAGCGCTACCGATGGTTAACACATATTTTCCTTGTCCTGAGTGCAGCGTTGACACGTATAAATATCCAGTGCTTAATGTTCATATCTGCTGCTTGAATTCTCTTATCTTCCCTTGATCACTTTACATTAACTCTGATAAATCATGCATATACGGACACAATAATGGTAGAACTTTGTGCCATCTACTTTATTGGCGTATGCCTTTCTATTTTATTTTCGTGAAAGTGTTATAAGACAGAGTTTATTGTTTATTTTATTTTCATTGAAAAATTCTGAGATTTTAGTAATTAAAGGTGTACATTTTGTGAAATTGGAGTCAATTTCGCCGGTAAGACATGTTTCTTTGTACGATACATTTAAGCACACCCAAAGGGGTCGTGAAACTTACGAAAACCATGAATTTTATTTTTGACTGGATATCAAAGTCGCTAATGGGGAGCAGGAATAACACAGTCAAAGCAGTGTTCTTCCTAATCATTGCCAACCGCATCAACAGCAAAGATGTGTGTGGCTTTGCCAAATGTGAAGGTGATGCTCGTTTTAATATGACATTGAAGCTTTTAGCAGATGCTAATTTTATCTAAGTGTATTTATCATTATATTGATTCGATTTCTCAGAAGTTTTTATTCTTTTAAATAATGATCATAATTGAAAAGAATAGTATTCACTAGCGTATAAAGGATGTTACCATCAGTGTTTTTCACCTATTAGTAAGCGTTTAAAATAAATGGAATACAACGCAGAATACTGACATTTCAGTAAAGGGTAAATGAGAGAAAGCAAATAACAAAGTTTTTGTAATCTTCATTACATTTTCTATAGCAGCTAAAAACGAAATGGCTTTCATTAGTTATAAGTGATAACTAACACCAGTAACAAGAAAACGTGATAACTGTTTTGCATTTAAATAGAACTGTAATATTTGATTATAAAAACTGTTACAAAAGTGTCACCTATAACCCGGAATGGGGTTTGTTATTACGGAAGTTGTTAATTTTCTAATATCACACCAAATATGTCACGAACAAGTTCTAGGCGTATGCTGTTTTCTGTAAATTGAGTCTATCAGGGGAATTTAATAAATGAAAATTAATAATTAACTTTTGTAAATTAAACTGAAGTCTTAATAAGATTGTGAAAGGAATAGTTACGGCGTAACTGAACTTTTCGACACAAATTTTGTGCTTTTCTTTTCTATTCCTCGCCGGCAGACGGTCGGCGCAATTTTGAGTTTATGAAGGCGACTGGTAGCTATATTTTTAGTTAAAACTCCTGTCCAGTTTGATTTTTATGCAGTTAGAAGGCGCCAAATGCCGTTGTGATAAAAAAAACGACCAGGACACGAACCCGCGGCCCTTCGCTTACACAGATGTAACAGCAAATGCTCTCGCAACTGAGCTAATCGGCCACTTACAAATGTTCTCCCCAAATGTGATTAAGTCCGTGCTGTGACATATGTATCCGGAAAACAAACTTAATCCTTGTTTTTCTTATCAAACATGTTATTCGAAATATTGACCGTTATTCACTGGCCGAGCAAACAAATACTCTTCTCTTATAATTAACATTAGTGTGACGGTAACAACACGTTATGCTGATAGATGTGAACTATTTACATTCTAAAATTATAAAACCATTAAAGAAAGACTGAAACTGCAAGGGTATTTATCGACCTTTTTCATTCGGTATTATCCAATTAAAGGGTGCCTTACAGAGTAAATTTCTCAATTAAAAAAAGAAATGTTAAACATTCTCCTTGTCACTTCATTGTCGGTTGAAACGTTATCAATTTCCGGTCTAAAACGAGCATAATACGTCTGCGCCATAGATTAATTGCAACTTTACATGTTGATAGAAGACAAAGAGAGGAAACGCCTTAGAAGAGAATGGGACGAAGTGCAGTGCACAAGAAACATAACTCTAGCTTTATGTTTCGAGTTACTGCCCTTACTTACCTTACTTACTTTTTATGGGTTTTGATTATAACTAGAAAATTATTGAAGGGAATCAACTGATACTTCTATGTTAATAAAGGACAACGAGAAGATCTACAGTGCACAAAAAGACATGGCATAAGGTTTACTATTTCTAGAGTTTAAGTCCTCATTTGTTTTAGAAGATACTCCTACTGTGTAACAGTGTTTTATATTATAATAGAAGACAAAGTTAACCCTAGTTACTTTTATGCATTGCAATAAGTGCTGCTGACTTCAATCAAAGATGCCATTCAGACGCACAAGTCATTTTGTAGTGAAAGTTCGTGTTTATTTAGCAAACCAGGAATGTTTATTGTAAGTACAAGGTGCTACTGTTAACTATTTATCTACAGGAAAGTTGGGAAAATGGCAGTGCAAATGTAGCCACATTTTCACAATATTTCTCTTTCTTTTTATGTCTTTTTTTTCACCGAACTACATTTTGTTCATCTTACCTGTTGTTAGTAGACTTGAAAGCTTTATTAGATGATTTGTTGTGATGAACTGAAATTTATTTAGCTAAACTGTTTTGATAATGTTTCCTTTTTTATTTCATCATCTAATTTTTGATACTGTATTTTATTAAAATGTCCCTATAACTCTGAACAGCCAACAACAAGTTATGTGTAAATTAAAACAATAGATATATGCTCGTCTGCTCGCCGTCTGATTTTACACTGTTTTTGAAAATGTTTCAAATAATTTTCGTGTTTTGTCCTTTTATGGTGTGAACATGAAAACATTGTTAGGCTTTAGATACTATAATTTAGAAGGTATTTGTTTCTTCTGAAGCTGCTATTATAGTAAAAAATGAATTTCATTACTTTGTAATCCACATTAGCACGGACTGTTGAAAATGATAAGTTCTCGAAAAAAAGTTGGACATTTTCCATCATTTAACGCGTAAACTAATTCCTTATGGGTTAAGTTTTACAACGCATGATAGAAATACTTGATATTCGCCCATATAGTCTTTATTTTACAAGTAAAAACTGTATCACTTATTTTGGCGTAAAAGTTTGTACAAAGAAATAAGTCTGATTTTGGCTACCGTGGGCTGGACTGATATACCGGAAATGCTCCGAACCGAGGACTTTATTCATTTGCTGATGCTCTATCATTTCAGCGTTATCTAAACAAAACCAAGCTGCTGAATAAAAGAGTTGAATCCCAAACTAAATTGCTTCAGATGTAAGAGAAGATAAACGAAGCTATCATTTGTGATTTCCCCCCTGCCTATTCACTTACTCACTGTTTATCAGTAATCTTTCAAAACACACAAAACTGAATTACGATGCATTCTAAATAACGTGGATGCAGTTATATCAATATAATTAAGATAAACGCTAATGTAATTTTGTTCCTTTTTAAATTGCTGATATCATGCATAGTTATTAAATGAAGAATATAAAAGTGCATCATTCTGTAAGGTTGTGATAACCTTGACTTTAAATTTGCCTTGGGATATAGCGGATCACTTTAATGTCTAAACCAAGCTTACCATTAAAGTAAAAGCAGAAACACATTTTTCGTCACAAAGGGAAATGATAGCACTATCAAACACTCGGTCTACAGACAAAAATATTGTTGTTCAGTAGTACAAAATATATTTTCTTCGGTTTTTACGTTTTATTTATAATGATGTCAGTATATTATTTCATTCCTTTCTTCTATCTAGTTTTAACATGTTTCTGATAACATAGAAGCAGTACAGCATTACACCTTGACAGTGAAAATACCTTTGACGTTCTTGCATAGCCTTAGCATTCTTGAAGATAATATTAATTTATATTAATATGTGCTAGGTCAAAAGCTCGTTTATTCAAACAGATTTTATGTAGGTTTTGGCATCTATCACCTTACCGCCACACGTAATGAAGAGCTAGAACCGAGAACAAATCCTCGATAGCATTTGCACGAATGACTATTTAGTTTAAAAGTAACCCTTAGAAAAATTTGTTATAAATCTGTATCGGTCACACATTTTTTTGTCATAATAGCTCTGTTTATGTCTTACAAAGCTCCAAATGAATGATACCTACAATAGGGTTCATTTTTGTAAAGGCTTTAATTAATGGCTTGATGTTTACAGTATCCATACTGTCATTACATAATAGTGTTAACGACTAATGTTCTCACGGTAAAGGTTTGAATTTATAAGCTACAGATAAAAGATACGATTACCCTCAAATGAGACACGGAAGAATGAATTCTTCAACTGTAAGAAAAGGCAGCTGGTAAAATACAAACATGTACTTCCTTCTGATATTTAAACTTTAAACACGCTTTTGCAAAAGTAAAGGACACCATATACATTAAGTACATACAACATAATTCACTGACCAAAATAACACACGGCGATAAACACCATCATATTCCGTTATTTCTTCGCAATAATACCTTTAATAGACGATAACGGGGGCCGAGTCGTCCGTTTCATCAATACAGAATTATTCATCTGGCTATTGTCTAGAAATTTGGACCAAAACTATCATTACCCTTTTATTGTTCTACCGAAATTGGAAAATATTATTTCAAAGACTTTTTCTGGTGTTTTATCTCGAAATAATAATTATTATTTCTTTTTATGTTTGCTATAGACACAGATTCATGCTCACAACATCATCATTAGAAAGTTTGAGTTCAAACTTATTTGATGGATTAAAGGACACAAATGGTACATTTTATGGAATTTTAAGGAAAGATTCGTGTTCGAAACTGTTTTGACCTTTTGCGACATTTTTGTATATAGAGTCAAAGTGTTTTCTTCCCCGAACAACGTTCATCTAAAGCACCGGACTAAGTAAACATGATGTTTCTATATACGTATTAACCAGAACGATCACTGGAGAAAATGATATTACATGACGCATAAATCGTTTAAACGTTTTACCATCGGAAACTTGTAATGAGGTTATGTATTCCTAGCCAGCCACTTCATTTCAAAGATAGCTTGCTTACCAATAAAAAAGTATCGGTGTCCAAGCAAGTAGCGTTGTACTAATCTCGAAACAGCTAAGAAAGGGATTTTCAAGCACGTAATGCTTACTACATGTACCGCGAAGTTTCCAAGTCTTCTGATATGTAACTCTTCAAGTTTGTGTGGTGAACATTACATTCAGCGACATGCTTCATATTCTAGCATGACTCACGATTTTGTCTCTATAAACACATACCAGAAAAAGTATGTTATATTTAACCACAAAAAACGCGGTATCCGATATGCTGTAAACATGACATCATATTGCAAATGATAATGGGTGTTCGCGTAGAAAATAACGCTTAGCATTCATTGACCTTTTGTAGTATCTGGTCATGTTAGAATCGAAATAACATCCTTTTCAGCGTTGTCATCGTCTTATAAACAATGATTTGCCGTACTGGTGCGCAGTTATTAACACCAGCCTCAGGCCTTTGATTTTAGGTCATTTAAGTGCTGAATTATGACGGACGATACGATTTTATATATTTTTATCTGCTAAACGTGATACCAAATATTTTGTAGAAGGGTAATATATATTCAGAGGAAGAGCAAAAGGAAGATGTCAACGTTTATTATAATGGTCTTAAGTTTGATGCTTACACTAAAACATTCAAAATGTCAGTTTGAGAATCAAAATGGAATTTTAGTTGTTAAGAAGGTGCATCGATAATGTGTGCATTAAAATCATCTAAATATACTTTAACATGACGTCAGTGACAGCTGAATTTGACAACTTCTGATATGTGTATATTTATGTCTTCAGATATCAGAAGGAGCTCTCTTACTAATCAGTTGCTGCCAAAAGCAGAAGAAGCTTAGTGCTGAAACAACAGGATGAACCAAATCGTACAAAGATCGTTATGACAGATGCCTCCTGCATTGCCACTTAAAGTCCTGGAGAATCCATAAATAGCATTCACCTTTCAGAAGCTATTTATCACTTGAACAGGATCATGAAATCGAATCAACAAACGTACGAATTGAGAATATTATTTGTGCGAACATTTTCTTTATTATTCACGCTTGACCTATTCTAAGGAAGTTCAAATAAGGTAGAAAATGCTAACCAAGGAACGAAGCAATCTACGAAGGTTTCTCTGATATCGAGCAGAAACTGCTTTAAGTTGTGAAGCTTACACTTTGACCTTTAACTCCTGTCTGCTTAGATAAACAGTACAAGTAATTTCTGTCCCTGTGCATATGAAAAGACAGATTTCAGGACAAACCAACGCTGCGCCGCCCTTATAATCAAGGATTATCTGATGTTATCTGACAAATTTGTTCTTTGTTAGCACGTTTACAATTTGCACATAGACATATAATAGTTACATGTTTAGTTTGTCCATGCAATTTGTATAATGGCTCTGTTCCAGATATGCAAAAGATCTTAAGAGACACTCCCTAAAACTGATATAAAATTAAATTCTTCTAAAGCATATATAACAGAATATTAACAGGTATTATTACTTGACCTAAACGTTTAAATTTTAGATTCTTGTCATTATGGGTTACATCAGCGTTTTAAAATATGTTGCAGAATCTGGAAAATATTCATTCTAACACTTTTTTCTCCATTATACGCAAAGAAGGATTTGAGCGTGACATACTTTACAAAGTATATTACCCCAAACACCCGGACCTATTTTTGCTGCGTGTAACTTTCACACAACATTTACGATTGTGCAAGAATTTAACACTTGGAATAGCAGTGTTATGAATGAAGTTATGTGATTTTAAACATCTCGTTGTAAAATTTACTACACTTCCGGTATCGCCTGTAATGTCATCAACAACAAAATAAGATGAATAGTTTTATAAAGAAGAAAAAATCATAAAAATGATTCGAAATTCACGGAATGCAACGAGTTAAAGCAGCGACTTGATGTAAGCGCAATAAATAGCACCCTTCGAACATATTTCGTTTAAATAAACGTGTTAGAGTGGAAATATATTTAATTTTTGAGTGATATACTGGATCATATACCACGACTTCTCGTTCAGAGGCTTCGGGATTACATTGCTACGCATCTGAATTTCAAAACGTGACATATGGTCCGGAATATTACTCATAAGTAAAATATAATTTCTAAATGATCTATGTAAAGTTGTTGTACAATTAATGGGTGGATAGCGATTTATTACAGAAGGTATTAATGTTGATTATTTTTGCTAAAATGAAGCATTTTTTCATAGCATCTTTGTTGGTCAACAATTGATCAAAAATCTTTGGTTTGAACTTATAATTGTTTAGCATATATGACCAATAAGTCATATAAGTATAAACATTTATATATAAGTGACACTTCTTCCAGCAGCCAAAACGTCAAAACGTCCGTGAATTGATTATCAAACGAGGTAACATAGACTCTATAATAACATGATGTTCCCCAACTTACAAATTCAACTCAATTCAAACTACAACCAAAGTCCAAAATAAGCAGATTTAGTACAGATGTGCTTGTCAATTTTTTCTAACTTGTAGAAATATTTATGGAAATGTTTTACTGTACACGAATATAAGCACACAGTTTTTATGATATAATACGTAAAAAGAAATTAAGTTTATTCTCTATTTTGTCTTTTCCGAAAATTGTCTTAGGTATGAAGTTATTAAAGCAGTCTGAGTAGCAGTTCCATATAAGAATACAGCATGACGTTCCAAAGCTTTTTAAGAAATCGACTTCTTATAGGTAAAATTCGATATTTCTACTATTATCGTGTTTATATAAACAAGGGATAAAGGGAAGTCAGGTGTAAAATTATCCTTCATACTTTGATTGAAAAGGTATATGTACGCAAGTATAGTCATGATATATCACCAAATACTTGTAGCGTAGTGGATAAATCAGCGGCCGTCGAAACGTGGTATCACGAGTTCGAGTCCTGGCTGCGGAAGTATTTTTTCAAGATTTTTTATTCATATTAGTCTATTACCTATTAACGAAATGCACGATTTTTATTAGAAGTAAATGTAAATTGAACTCAGAATTATGTCTATATACATGAGGGTAGAAAAGAGAAGTTCGAAGAAAAGTCGTGTAGTTCAAGACTATGGCTGGTAAAATGTGTGATAAAACCTGTAAATGCGCAAACATTGTCAAAACTGTAATGCAGGTAACTGATTAAACCGCCAGTCTCATTTTCGATAAACCTTTAAAACACTTTTTTCATGCATAAAACTTATAATAAAATTGTATTTTGCCTATTTTCAGGTATGCGACTGGTAATGAAACAGCCCCAAATAGGAATGGAAATTTAAAAAAAAATAACGAAAGTTAAAAAAAATGTGATCCGACTTCACGTTGTCTTCCGGCGACAATGCATATAATTGTCCTTTCTCAGACACCTTATCCTCCACGCCATGGCGGCTGATAAACTATGCACCGTTCTTTATCCAATATATATCTAAATTACTGATTACCATACTATTACCTTACCTAAAACGTTGAAATGGGATTTTCCGATAATAGTAGCGTTATCGAATTGGACCTATACATACGCAAGATACAAAAATGTAATATTCTCTCTTTCGTTTTTTTGGTTTGCATCATTACTCTTTCTATGATCTTTAAAGCTATGCGTAATTTTAATCACTGATTGATTTTAACAAACGTTTATTGGTTCCTCTCGAAAAATGGAAACTGTTCAATCTGAATGTATGACATCGTGAAGTTTGTCAATTTTTGGATGTCAGCTTCCATTGATTTGATTCAAAATAAATAATTGTGCGTACTTTTTGCAGTCAAGATTTAATTATATGATATTGGCAATGAACTCTATTTCCACAGCGCGTATAAGACAAAAAATACAAACTACTTCAGTAAAACAGACAAAGATAAATGTGGCAATATGTTTCTATCTGCAATCTGTGGCATCTGTTATCATTCTGATAAAATTTAAATACGTCGGAGACGAAAACAGTTTCTGATATATCTTTACAATTGCGTTGTGGGTAGTGAAATACACATGTACCAGACTTGCTTTATGGAAAATCTGTGTTAACCTTTTTAACTCGATTTTGAAATGACTGTGATAATATTCGCGAGAATTTTGCCAGAAGTAGATCTTGCAAAGTTAAGAAATTAGCTTAATTTTGACGCGAAAATTAAACGTGCAATAGAGGTGCTTGAATTGCTAATATCCACTTCTTTAGCTGGTGATTGGTAGGCACTAAGCGTAGAAAAATAACTTACATCGATTGCTAATGACCTTAACTAAAAACGTAATAAATTAATTCAATTATTATGTTTTATTTTTACTTTAATGCCATAACATAATAATGTAGAATTAAATTTTGTCACGTAATGCAATATAATGGACTGATTTTATGAGATAGTATACTGTGTAATAAAATTAAGTGTTGTCTGAAATACATTTTAATGTCTAAAAGCATGATTAGTATTCTGAGTTTTTAACAAAATTAAAGTTTTCATTGCTAGAAAAGAACGTACAATTGATCGGTATAACAGCAACAAATTTAAAGTTTTCATTGCTAGAAAAGAACGTATAATGTATCGGTATAACAGCTTCAAACGGAACATTACTATGGCAATTGTTATTTGAAATAACAGCTATAATTAACAAATGCTCGAGATGTTTCCAAATTTGCAATTTAATTGAAAAGTCATAATTAATGATGATAATTGTTCCAAAGTTGCCGCCTAAACACTGAACATGGAACACACCTTTATTGCAGTTTAATTACGGGAAGTTTTAATAGTTGTTCAAATTGAAATTCATTTAAATCATGCTTCAAAAACAACACGTAAATCTCAATTGTTTTTCGTTTAGATTGTTAAATAGCCTGCAGCATTCACTAACATTCGAAAAATATTGCTTTTAGCATTACGTATAAAACAAGTACTGAAACATTGATGATATACAATTATACGTGATAGCATACATGGCGTATGTTCCCGACCCACAATCACACACACAAACAAAATTGTATTAGCACAAAAATACACACGAAATACACCCAAAAATTGATGATATACAATTATGAATATATATTATATACAATATATAATTTCATAATAACATCTATAAACGCCAATTTTGATTTAGACATGGTATGTAGTATTATATCTATATATGTACGCGATTGGTGAAGACTTGAAAATTAATAGCTGACATGAAAATGTTTTACCTTTAGTTGAAGTAATATAAAACATGCTTCACTGTGTGAAATATGCAGTCAGTTAAAAGTGAAATTATTGTTTCATTTGCAAGGTTGTTAATGATTTAGAAGAAAAGCAATTACTTCGCAGGAACAAAAATACAATTCAATCGCAGAGCATGCTACATAATTCTATTGTTTTAAGTTCTGCTGGTAGAGCGGGCTTTTTACACTTTTTGTGCTTGCAATTTCAAAAGGTGTGTGCCGTATATTTGGTTCTTAACTGATTGAATGTTGTTTCAATAATCCTCTTGCGCACAAATTGTTAAAACTCAAATTTGCAACATTGATTTAAGGAAGACTTAATGTTACAAGAATATTCCAGTTTCTCATTGTAATTAAGTCAGAAATGTTGAATCCTGTCTCGACTGCAATATACAATTCAGCCAAAAAGAAACTTTTACGGAGTAGAACATATTAAATGCTTAGTATATAACATTTACCCAACTTTATTTTCTGCTCTAGTAAACATTCTCCAGAAAACTGTAAGTTCAATATATTTTGTGATTGTAATGTTAATACTATAGGACATTGGAAGTCCCCATTATCCCTAGCTGTTGTAAGTTAAGTTAAATCAGTAACGTAACAGTCAACTAGTTTGAGACAACAAAAATTGTTAAGTTTCTATATATAATGAGTATGTAAGAAAAGCACTATATCCAGTTTCAAAATTTTCAGTTGTTAGAGAATACGAAATTGATTATTTGTGCCAAATAAAATCAAATTCTGACAAGCCTTCACAACCCCATTCGGGCCTCATGTCTGTGGCGTAACTATTTTTTCTACGTCTTACAGTCATACAGAACTCAGTTGCTGTAAGAACTATACGTTTCAAAAAATGAATATTCTTTTGTTTCTATATAGAATATTTTAGAAAAGTGCTACTCCCCTTTGAGGGCCTCGTTTCTAAAGAAATCCAGAGGCAAATGTGGATATTAGAATGAGTGTTCATTAAATTATTTGAGCCAAATTACTATTTAAGTTTGATAATTGGTTCTAGAGAAACATAATTTTAATGTTTTTATATTTGATATAGAATAAAATAACAATTAAAGGGCAATAACTCTAGAGACAAAAGGTGGGGGTGAAATTTTAAGAATGCTTTTCTGAAACAGACAAACCAATACACTGTCCAGTTGTTCTTTTTCAGTTATTTGTTTAATTTGGCGGGGGAGATATATTTACTGTTCAAATGTCTATCATAATTTGTACATATTCATTATTATTGTAGTGTTCACTGATAATCTTTATACCGTAAATTGTACTACCGGAACGTAGTAGTACGGACTTTACCAAGTTCTGAGTATATAGAGTTATGTCCCTTTATTGCAAAGACACCATTTGTAATAATACGACGCTTTCAAGTTCCCGGAAAAAGATTAGGTAATTTAGGTCTAATTTGTTGTAATCTTTTATGTTGGTCTTACATAAAACATGTATTCTATTGATTCAAATTGTTGATTTGGAAAGGTAACGTATGTTTACTGGAAAATCCACCTAAATACTCAAGTCACTTTTCGTAGAGATTATATTGACTTTGTGTTAGAGAGTATATTGGAAGGGTATTAAAGCCGGTACTCGTCTAGTAAAAAGGTCAGTCTGTGCCTAGGTCTTGTCTTAGTCACATCGAAGAGAATTACATAATATCTGGAATTTTTTGGCCGTATTTATTTATACAGGATAAATCTCTGTAGAAGCTTAGCTTCTTAGAGACTAACTAAAGTAAATAAAGATGCCTTGGTCCAGATAAGGGATTCGTTTACTTTGACATATATAATGTGCAAGTTGACCAAAAGCCATACTTAACAGTACAGTATAATCTTCATAGAAGCCCAGCTTCTTGTAGAGAATGTTCGAATTAAGTCCTAGTGCTTAGGTTGCAGTTATATATGGTTATAGTGTGTTCGACGTATAGACGTATTAGGGAGTTTATCACCTTATCTTATGAGTAGCCCAGCTGCCCTGAGTTGGTGTATTAGTATAAATTATTGGTTCTGCAAGTGTTGAGCCATAAGGAGAAATATAGTGATGTTTTTTGTTCAGCTGATCCCTTTATAGTAAATTTAAATCAAAGTTACTGAAAGTACATTTGTCGTGATTTGCTTTGAATCAAGAGGTAAGAAACCTTAAGGAAAATTTATATATCGACGATTGCTCGGAGATACGTTACATGATCATGTTTGGCATGTTCGCATTTATTTTGTTCTATACTAATTTAATTAAGTGCACAACATGCAGATAATCTATCAAATTAGCAGAATAACATCGATTGAGATCGATGTCATAAGAAAGATATCAAAGGACTGTGCAACATACATGTATGCCATCAATTAACATTTTCACTATGAGCAAGTGCTTGTACTACCGCATCGCGTAATGCAAGAATTCCTGCCAAATGGTTTCTTCATCAGAATTACATGCATTGTTTTGATATTTAAAAGGCAAGGCAACGAATTGTTCATATAGCGGTATGTACGTACTAGTTCTTAAGCCTCATTATTTTATTAGGTAACTAATATTTGTTTAAACTCGTCCTTAAAGTTTGTTTTCAATTGTTTAAAGTGACATTATGCGCATCTTACTGCACATAGTGTATTTTGGTGACAATTTTATAAATGCAATTTTTGGTTGCTGTGCATTTAAATGTGTTAAATTAATGATTATGCCGCTTAGTTTTGAATTGGTGCTTTAGATATAAAAAAATCGGACTGATAAATGATAGTTGGTTGTGTCGTTGTTGATGTTGGTAGAGATTTCAGCAGTGGAAGGGAAGCAACTCCTGCATGCAGTTGTTCTTTTCTTAAATTGACTCTCCCAGTCAAATAAGAAAATCATATTTGGAAAGTTATATTTTCATACTGGTAGCGGGAAGAGTTTGGTGTATTGGGTTAAAAGCTATTATTTCCTTTACGCTTTTGTACACACACCATTTTCAGCTGGATTGTTATTCGAAAAAAATGCGCATAATGTCACTTTAAGCCTTGAACGAATGTACTTCTCGTTTATTAGTCCTTTCCTTGAGTATGCAGACGATGCTCTGAAAAAGACATCGAGGATATACAAATCGAAGCAGCTCGAATTGTGACTGGTGCAACCAAAGTCTGTAACATTCAGAAATGTCTGCAATACGTGAAATGGGCGAGAATTGCAGTGAGGGGGTATTATATCCCCCTTATTTATCTACAATCTTTGACACATTAGAAACGTAAATTCTAGAACAAAACAATATAACTCATTCATTTCTTTCAAGCACAATACGTGACTAGAATTCACTTCCACAAGCAATCAGAAACTCAGCTTCCTTAACAACTTTTAAATCTGTACCAAATAAAATTTAGCTGAACCCAATCCCCTTTTCAATAACGGTACGAGAAAAGACGAGATACTCCAGACATACTCGACTACGTCTCGGTTGAAACGCGTTAAACTACGACCTTCAAAGAAGAACACTAATTGAAACTGCCAACAGTTCTGTGGCGTGAGTAAAACGGTTGACCACTATCTGCTTCAAGGTCGAATAATTTTATTATACACATCTTTTAAACGTCAACGACAGCCTATCTTTTCCAAAACCTATCACTTTTCGCCGACGTACAGCGATTTATAGTTTACTACATAGACAGGCGAAGCCTTTCTGTCGATGAATGCCCCACTGCCATGGGCAATAAACATATGACATACAAATTATATTATCAAACTAAGTCGACCATTTACGTTTTTTACAATTAGCGTAATATTACAAAGATGTCTTAACTAACAAGCTATGCTTCCTATATTCATATATTAAATGATTTCTATATGGAGAGGCAGTTACACAAGTTTTAATTTATTTGTTTTCCAGTCCATTATCTTTCTATCTGAAGTGTCTGTGTTTCGTTTTAAAGGTAAATGTATGTATACTTCTTTCCTTAGTAATGGAAATAAAGTTTAAACTTAACAAATCAAATAGTGAAATTAAAATGCATCGTACTACTGGTCTAAATAGTAAAATTAAAATTATATAGATTTATAAACATAGTGTTAGAACACTGACATCTGTATTCATAATTTCTTAAGTTTGTAAATTTTATAGATTTATATTTTAAAATCTAAGACATTTACATAATTTATATGAGCAAATTTTAATTTCAGATTTTATTTCGCAACTATTCGCATGTTTTAGTTACTGTTTACAAGACGTGCAACATGACTACATTTTGTTCATATTGCTTTGACTTTCAACAATAAAATCGAAATTAGAATACCCTATTTACATTTATTTATGATATTGGAAAAACACCAATGGACAGAAATAAAAATAATAAGAATGTTTACCTCCACTTTCACAAATAATACATTGTCATCAACTTCTAGAGATGCTGTCACCTTTAGGGACACGACAAGCACGCTAAATATCAGTTCCAAACGAGAATACATTGTTATCTGCTTCCGATACACGTGAACAAGTTTTTAATCTTTTGAATTACTTTATTTTGCGATACTGTCTGGGATCTAATCACTTGTGATATGTCTTTATTATTGAAAACTGAAAACTATCAAACTGTATATGTATTGCAATATGAACTTTTTTTCCCGATGTCAGTTAACATTAAAACAACACTGCATATTTCTGCATAATTTGGCACAGAAAGCAATGCAGAAACATGTGCACGAAGATAATGAATCCAGTATTTATTTATCTGCATTCAGTGGCGTTAGTTGCCAAGCTGATAAGTTTTAAATACGTGACAGACAATAAACTGCCCTGATTTCCATGTTTATCAAGTGAAATCATTGGAAGTAAAAACCGTAGACGATATGATGATGAAGTGTATTTGTTATTATATGTTATCGTTTTAAAGTTGTTTTATTTGAAATTGATCGTTTTCTTTTGTAACAACGGTCGGTGGCTTTTTGGGGAGAATTCTGGCTAATATTTCGAACTGCTGAATCGAGACAATATCAGATTATGAACATTGTGAAAAGCAAGATGTTCAGGATTTAACAGGGTGTCTTGATGAACTGATGAAAATGAAATAGCTGAACACAGCGTACAATGAAATAAAAATAGTCCTTTAACACACTTAGACGTGTTTGAATACCTAATCTAGATTTTGTTTCGTCCAAATATTTTGTGAGCTTGTTAAGAAATCGTTTTAAGTTTTTTAAAGTTGTGTGAAAGTACTTTATAACGTAAAATATAATAAGAACAAAACAAAAGGCATAATGTCAATCTACTAAAGTTTAGATTTGCTAGCATAAACATAATACAATGCATGAAAATAAACATTCATATAAGTTCTAAATAATGATATCTATTATTGAAATTACTTTATTATTTCATGACCTTTAAATAAACGGTATTTTGATTGCTCTAAACTACTTTCATCCCATTGAATATGACGTGATATATACTGACTTGGGGTAGTATGAAGTACATCAGTTAAAGAGTCTTCTTATAGAAATGAAATAATCGATTTCATTTTAGCTCTTTCCTGAAACTTGGAAAGATACAAATAAAAATCATAAGGAAAACTTTTTGTGTGCGTAGATTTAAAAGTTGGACGCATTGGGTGTAAAAATAAAGGTATCAAGTTAGGATTGAAATGGAGAGAGAAAGAAAAAAATGTAAAAACATTTCCAGCAAGCTTTATCAATACATATATATCTCTTTTTGTAAATATGTTTAAGATAGCTGAAAATCAAACGTTAATTCGTGAGTTTGAAATAAAAATAACACCGGAAGTAAGACAAACTGTTACCGTGGTATAACCCATAACACTGAATGCGGATATATGCTACAACAGTCAACGTCACAATGAAGAGGTAGGAACAAAGTTCATACTGATATTTGTATGTCGTTTTCTAGATTTCTATCACAGTGACTTATGGAGTAGATTCATGAGACAAGATGGGTAGAACTATATCTGTTGAAACTGGAATCAAATTATCCTTTGAAGGAACGAAAGCTTGAACACTTTTGTACTTCGAAAGTAAAAAAAATACAAAATGATTCACTTGAATTTAAGTGGACTTTTATGTCAGTAGGCATGTGTAGGAACATCACAAGAAACCTCGTGTAAGGGTGATATATTGAAATCCGATTTTCAGTGTTATATTTCAGATATTTGCTGACATTATTATAACTCTACGTGGATGACTCGAAAAAGATAATGGTTATTTAAAATCAAAAGTGCAAAGAGAAACATGATGTCATGAAAGTAATAAATTGTATTTTGACGACAATACAAAGTTAGATTTTTGCTGAATGTAAATGAACCTCTTAGGGGTAAAAAAGTATCTATTTTTGTATTTGTAATTGTAGACCTTACATATATAGTGCAATAATCATAACGTTCTACGACAAAAGCCGCTGACATTCACATTTAAAACTTTGGAAAGTTTTAGAAAATGAATAATAATTATGGTTATGTTAATGAATTTTTCGATAGTGTTTTAAAAACATTAAGAGAAACTATGAGTAAACTATTTAAGACGTGTTTTTGACAAAAACATAAAAATCATGATTACTCGTGCAATTTAGTTGCAAATAATTCAGAACCTTAATAACCTCCTAAATCTAGTTTTCTCTAGGCTCTCATCAAAATCTAATGCATTATGCCATTTAAAACTGCTACATGTAAAAAGATAATGCGTTCATTTTAGTTAATTAAATACGACAACAGTTTGTTTGTAATTTCCCCATTTATAAATCTAATGTGCATTGCTTTTTAAAGTTAATTATGTATTCCATTTTAATCTCAGAATTTCTTGGAAGGGATAACACAAAAATTAAATGTTACCGATAGTGTATCTGGTTTATTGACAGTAAATACTTGAATTTATTCAGTCAACTACATCTTATAAGGTTTAATGTAACTTTTTCAAAAGGTGGATTATTCTGTAAAATTCCTATTGTTATTTAATACTGTATATTGGTCATTTGTTTATGCGCCGTTTTTCTTAGTAATGAACAAAGACAGAATAATAGTGATACACTTACTTTTAAATTTGATCAGATGGGAGACATAAAACAACTGTATGAATTATTCACTTGAACTGTGATTCACGTCTTCTTTGCAAGCTTTAGTTTTTCAATTAGATATGATGTATGGGTTCTGATTTCTCACACTTCTTTCTCTAGGTTGCAGTGATAAGGGTTATTTTATTTATCCCCCCGCCGAAGGCGAAGGGGATATTAGAAATGGTCTTCGTCCGTCCGTCCGTCCGTCCGTCCCAATTTTGTCCGGAGCATAACTCCAAAAGTACTTGAGCGATTTTCTGTAAACTTCATACACTGACAGAGCACATTAGGAGGAAGTGCAGCGTGTAAGAACAATAACTCTACCTTGCCTACTTTTAGAGTTATTCCCCTTTATCAGATTTACTTGAAAAACTTTGTCCGGAGCATAACTCCAAAAGTACTTGAGGGATTTTCTTCAAACTTAATACACTGACATAGCACATTGGTAGGAAGTGCAGTGTGCAAGAACAATAACTCTACCTTGCCTATTTTTAGAGTTATTCCCCTTTATCAGATTTTCTTGTCCGAAGCATAAGTCTAAAAGAACTTGAGGGATTTTCTTCAAACTTAATACACTGACAGAGCACATTGGGAGGAAGTGCAGTGTGCAAGCACAATAATTCTACCTTGCCTACTTTTAGAGTTATTCCCCTTTATCAGATTTACTTTAAAAGTTTTGTCCAGAGCATTACTCCAAAGTACTTGAGGGATTTACTTCAAACTTAATACACTGACATAGCACATTGGTAGGAAGTGCAATGTACAAGAACAATAACTCTACCTTGCCTACTTTTAGAGTTATTCCCCTTTATCAGATTTACTTGTCCGAAGCATAACTCCAAAAGTGCTTGAGGGATTTTCTTCAAACTTAATACACTGGCATAGCACATTGGTAGGAAGTGCAGTGTGCAAGAACAATAACTCTACCTTGCCTACTTTTAGAGTTATTCCCCTTTATCAGATTTACTTTAAAAGTTTTGTCCAGAGCATTACTCCAAAAGTACTTGAGGGATTTTCTTCAAACATAATACACTGACATAGCACATTGGTAGGAAGTGCAGTGTGTAAGAACAATAATTCTACCTTGCCTACTTTTAGAGTTATTCCCTTTATCAGATTTACTTGAAAAAAAAATTCCGGAGCATAACTCCAAAAGTACTTGAGGGATTCTTCAAACTTAATACACTGACATAGCACATTGGTAGGAAGTGCAGTGTGCAAGAACAATAACTCTACCTTGCCTACTTTTAGTCAAATAGAAAAATATCATACCTATACTGATAATGAACATTAATATAATTTTGCAAACCTTCTCTTCATTGCCTTATTCTTTTTCCACTTACTTGAAAACTGTACTCAGCATGACCATAACTATACGGCTTTTTAAGGATTTCCTCTCACCAAGTAAAATGTACGAAAGTACAACCTTCAGGTACATGTAACTTCTTCCTGGCGGGGGGATTAACCATGTGTAAATGGCTCTTGTTTCATTTGAGTTAAACCCTTACGTTTTATAATCCATTGACAGGTTCGTTGAGTTTTACAGTAGATTTTGCAACGAAACCTACCACTACGGTGAACATTTGCTAAATGTCCACATGATATAGGTTTTACATAAAAAACTTTTAAATATTTCTAAATGATGTCTGATTTGTTCACTAGATCATTCGTTTCTGTCAAAATTAGTAATGGGCAGTTTGTTTTTTTTAAATAGAAATAAGTTTAAAATCCGGAAACCTTGTTTTATTTTATTTTTAGTCCTTATATGTACATTGTTCGTTTATTATAAAGAATAGAAATTGCGCTTATCCTTCATAGAACTTTCTCCATTTTTCTAAACGAACCGGAAACTTTGTATAAAACAAACCCAACAAACGGAAGTCCGATAGAAGACAAAATCCTTAATATATCACTCACGGCAAAAGGACTCTTTCTCTTCATAAAAATACGTCTATGGTTCAGTAGACTAAAGAGTCAAACACCTAAAGTCATTATATCACATAATTTCGTGTATGTGTCACTGTGCAGATACACCCTCGCTGGCTATCTCACATAATCGCTTTAATTACAGACAACAACTAAATTTCGTAAATCTTGTAAAGATGTAGTTGAGGCTGTCCTCAAGACATCAAATAATTGTACTATAGTATAATAAACTGTAGTATATCTGAAACAAACCAAGGGGTAACTACTTAATTGAAATTTGAAGTTTAGAATCTTCCTGAGGTTACTACATCTTGCACTTTTAATTGGTTACATGCATTGCCGTATTTATTTTTGCACATTCCAGTTTTTTTTGTACAAACAGAAAAGTATTAAACAAGGAATAAAACTAACAGAAAGTCAATAAAAGACAAAGTTATGTGAAGACTTACGTCAAACCATATTTTGCCCGAAGAAACCAGTTTTAGCGTCTATGAAAATAATTTTTTCTATAAATCATAGCATTTGCTCATCGGCTACGGTGTGTGAAATAGTTCAAAGCCTTCTTGTGTGACCTCTTTTCTCAAAGCACATCCTCCACGACTTGGTATAATCAATATTAAAGTGCTGTTCCGAACCACTTCATTTGTCAATTCAAAATCGCGTCCATTAATAACTGCCAGTGTAATTTGGTATTCAAGCCACCAATTTTACGCATAGTACCATATAATTCTAAACAGCTATTAACCGTCGTGCCTTTCAAGCTTAATTTCTAAAAGATATAAATATCATTAAGATTACATGCTCCGGAGAAACGTTTTAATTTAATTACAGCAGTTACAGAGTGGTTAAAATCTCTCCAAGTTTTTCATCGTACTTAAATGTTTCTGTCCGACTAAATCCGCATAATTGTTAAGAATTAAAACAAAATTTACCTCAAAGATAGCAATGCAATAAGAAAGATGCCTATGCAATTATGATCATTATATATGGCGGCTGCGATAGGCTTTCTAAAACAGAAGCAAAATGGTAGGAGTCGAAGAAAATAGATATTCAATTTAATGAGAATAACAAGATGGTTTCTTGTACTTTTGTAAAAGAAAATCACGTTTTGCTTATTAAGGTTCCAAATCTGATTTCTAAACCACATCGAGTGCTATTTTTTCACTACTAATATTATGTACCATATCCTCGTGTTACATGTACACTAAACAAAACTTCTAACGCACCACCTGCCCTATTTCCTTCTTTGTTTAAGGTAACTTGTCCAAAACAAAATGGCCACCAGTGAAAAAATGATGCTATTACTAAAATGTAGTCTGGTGGTCTTTTGACATAATACACAAACAAATTACTGTTATCTAAGCTTTTAGAACCTGTTTTAGTGTGTTTTGTTGCAAAATTTGTTAAAACATGTCATTTCAGATACAAACGAAAAACTTAACCAAGGTGTTTACACCAACGCCGACGCCGAGGCGAGTAGGATAGCTCCCCTTTTCTTCGAAAAGTCGAGCTAAAATGGCAGGTGGTGCGTTAGAAGGTTTGTTTAGTGTATATATCTAGATTAAAAGTGATGATAAAGATTCATTTAAATAAACCGACACACACCAATACACTGGCATCCGTGAAGACCTGGATGTAGAGGAAAATAAAAGTATTCAGACACCGCTATACGCGTCTTCATCTGTTAAAATCTATCAAGTCCATGGGCACAAGAGTAAGTTAGTCAATTTTCATTAAATGCGGTATGATATATTCAATAAAAAGTAGACTTTGTGCAAGTCCAATGCTTAAACCATCAATGTCATGGGCCGCAGCTATCCTTTTAAAGTCCCAGGATCACAATTACAAGCAGCTCTCATTTTATCAAAAGAAATATCTTACTGACAGAAATGACCTTTATTTGTACCAAAAACATTCCTAACTTTGCTTTTCAAATCGATAAGTGTATATTAGGACCATACTGCACTATTTTGTTTCAATGATACTGCAAAAAATAAGAAAGGCTTTTTGACAACACTTTTACTTGAAGAAAGGAATTGAATATGAAAGAAAGAGATAATTATGTCAACATTCTTTATAATTTCAATACATTCATGTTACTATATCAGTAAATTCAAAGTGATCATAGTGCATTAATATCAAAACTGACAACATCTATTCCGTTAAAACTCCAATAAGCATGCTTATATCAAATTATCAAAACTTGAAGAAAGAAAATAACTAAATCATCAAACGACAAATATATAATGAATAACATTGGATATTAGTGACACAGATTATCCAGATCAATAAGTTTATTGGTCATTTCAGAATAAAACATTTATAAACGAGTTTTGTAAATCAAATAAAACTGTGGAATTGACAGCTATTTGAAACTTAATTGTAACGCAGTACTTGTACCGATGTAACGTCGTTTCTGATTGGTTACATTATTTAAATTTGCGACGTTTAAATTAAATAGAGCAATCAGTATTGATCGCATCTGAAAGCAATGTGCGTAAGAATGTGGTTCTCCGCTTAGTGTGTTAAACCTTTGCGACATAATATACGGTTTTTAAAT
The DNA here is from genome assembly GCA_022818135.1 of Saxidomus purpurata. NCBI lineage: Eukaryota > Metazoa > Mollusca > Bivalvia > Venerida > Veneridae > Saxidomus > Saxidomus purpurata. The sequence goes on from JAFMSR010000015.1 coordinate 29,721,130, forward strand.
GTGAGGATTTTCAAATCCTAACATTTATTGTACCCGTTTTCTGAGAAGAGCAGTTTCTACTTTTAAAACCGAGCTACATTTGTACCCACCAATTCTAAATAATCCTTCAGATTGATCACATCTCATATCTATAAACAGTAACAAAAGTAATCAACAGTTTTGGTGTTGGTATGATTGCAAAGATTTATATTGTTTCAAAGATAAGCAAAATATGCGAAAATTTTCATAAAAGAGAATTTAGTCAATTTTTCTAAGTGAATGTGCATAGGTTGTAAGTAACTTCTTAAACGTTCGACAGATACAACATTATGGCACTTTGTCTGTTTCTTACTACGCAGTTTAGACATGCACTACTTTAATAAGCAGCCGATCAAAACGCGCTAAAAGTGGCACACCTCATATACCGTTTATACTGACAATACTTTACCTACATTGCATTTATAAACGCCATTTCATCGGTTATTTAATGAAAATGTAGGTTCTGATAGTAAACGGAATGTCGTTCTGGTTAACTACGCGGTTACGATATGTTTTCACTCCAAAATCGAAAGTAGCGAAGTCACGAAGATACTACGCAGTTGGGAGTTTTAAGATGATTGTTATTTAGCTATAGAATTCATGTAGAAAAGAGCCAGTTTTTAAGTTGCTATCGCTATTAGCGATAATTGTTAGATTTACCCTTTAACATTCAGGGAAGCGACGTGGTGTGCATTTGTTAATATAGTTGATCATGCAAAATAGACTTAAAATGCACCGAAGATTTTGTTAGTCACGTGAAGCTAGTAGCAAAATAGTTTCGTCTTAAAACACCTTTTCAACAGTGTTTCAATAGACAGGTTGAATGAAATTATTGATTGATTACTATGATCATTATTTACAATAATATACAATAATATACTGTGATTCATTCATTTTGAAATACGTACCATTCGTGTGTTTTGCATTGTTCAGTGTAATAAAATAACAAAAATTGAGCCGCGTCATGGGAAAACCAACATAATGGACTTTGTGGCCATGCAAGCAGTCTGGATCGATACTGGTCGCCCTTCAATGTGTAAGCAGTTTCTGTTCTATGTTGTGTTTTTGGTATATGTTACATGTACCATACGACCGTTTTATCGTGAACGGGATACATTTAGATAGGAATGTTCGGGTTTAACACCTGGCAGGAAACAATTTGTTATGAATGGAATACCAATAGAAAGATGTTTTATTATTTCGCGTATATTACATGTATATACCATGAATGCAATCGATCATTAATTTTCATTTCGATATTAAAGAAATGTGTTGTGTTAATGTTTACAACGGTGAAAAAATGACGTTGTAAGCCATGCTCAAGTGCTCAATACAATGTATACTTTGCATTAGATATTCCGACTTTGTTCTTTATTCAATACTTAGTCTAGAAAAGAGATCTACGTCAAAGAAAATACATTTTGAAGAATTACATGTACGTTTATTTACAAGCGGACAGTTAATCTTACGATAATCCCTGGTAAGGACCAGTACTATAACTATTACCTTCATAAAAATTGCAAACTTTCTCACATAAGGAGACGTGGTCAGTAGCGGGGCTCGATCCCAAGACTCTCAATAACTGAGAAGTTTCAGCTTCTCCAACCACTTGACCAAGGAGGAATCTCACCGTCCGAAACATTGCTCAATATGCTGTAACTTCAAGTGGTCAGATGTTCCACTAAAAAATATCAGACATATTGCAAAACATGTCATTAACATTCCTCTCCTAATTACCAATCCTTATGATAATCTATGTTTCAGACCGAACATTTTCAGTGCCTTCAGCGCTTTGATTAAATGTTGCAAACAGTTTTAACGGCAGCCATGAAAAACCGTTTATACAGTCACAAATATCAAAATTATAAAACTGCTAACCCTAAAATGTAGCATTGTCTGTGTTCTATGGAAACACGATATTTCAACTGCAGAGCCAAGAAGGCACTTGATAGAGTCAGGTACGCTTTTCAAAACAAAGGCTTAAAGGTCGAATACTAAGCCCTTGTCTGCAAACATTTTCAAAATATATACCTTTTGACTGTTTTTAGCCCATTCACGAAAATGATACCCAGGTTTTATGACACTCCTTTTCCTTTGATATTGCATTTTTAAGTGCCTTTTGTAAAGTTTTCAAATGGAAAAACTAGCTTGACATATCAACAATGTCTGCTATATCAACGTAGACCAATGTCGCTTATTTAATTTTCAGCGTCATATACAATCATATAATTATTCCTAACTTTGCTTTTTAAATCGATAAGTACATATTTTAAACATAGTGCAGTAATTTTTCAATGATCTTGCAAAAAAAAAGAAAGGCTTTTCTATAAATATTGACACATTTCTCGGAAATTATTTTTCAGATATGATGCGTTTTAAAGTAAACATTATTCAATCTGATATACAATCACATAGTTCAAAGACGTTTTCACTGTCTGTACAACTTTCAAGAAAAGATAACTTAAGCAACATCAATTTTAGAACTTTTAAATTTCTTTTACAATTCCTATAAGTAGTAGTATCTAGTTACTTCCTGTATCTCTGTTTTAGAGTTATGACCTGCAGTTATTACTTGTGGGATCAAGTTTTCTCAGAAACTGTTTATTTTACTGTTTTAATTGTTTTGAACATTTGCACATTTTCTTCGGTACATTTAATAAAATGTCAATGGCATGGTTACTATTGCATTTGAGAAATTTCAATTTATTGTGGTTCATTAAATTTCAATCTCTAGAATTCAGGAATTCAGGAAGCAGAACCATTATCTACTTAACAGTATCATACACACAGCTAATGACAGATCCGTATATTTTTGAATTTTAAACGTTGATTAAAACAGTGGGTCGGCAAATATTTTTGGAAGGTATATGTTCTGTACATTTTAAATAAAATTCTAAAATTTAAGTTCGAACTTTGCTGTGCAAATTGTCGTCAAAGAATATAAAAATTGTAAATGCTTTCATCTTGCACCTGCTGTTAAAATCTATAGACGTTTTGCTTGAAAAGCAAATAAATTTAATTTTGTTGTCCTCAACTTATATAAAATAAACTTAAGGATAATTACAAAACCATATAATCAATCTGAAACCTCGGCAGTTTAAAAGCCTGCAAACTATATATCAAATTTCAGCATATTCTTATACGTTCACATATGTATAGATCTATGTATTGATGAACGGTTTGGGAATTTTCAATTTGTATTCAGTGGCCTCTAACTGATTACAGTAAGTGTAAAGAACAATCTACCGAGCACTACGGTTCATACGAACATTTCCATTTTCCCTGAAAATAAATTGGATGTTTATTGGATAACCAACCCAATTACAAATTCTTTAAGAAGTATGGTCAGGATTGGCGGAAAGTGTCTTAACTTTAAACAATCATTCTCTATGTGCCATTGTCAACAACATAACTTAAGGAGCAAGTTTTTGTTTTGTTTTAAGAATATCGATAATCTGTCTTACCTCCCTGTAATGAATTGGCTAGTAAATGTATAGATTTAAAGAAGTTTCATTTGTCTTTTTTCAGTATACATTTTTTGTCGTTGTTGTACTTGTCGTCAAATTGCGTTCTATTAAAACTGTTACTTTAAAATAAGATGACGTGATAGCTGCTAAAACATGTCGGTGAAAATATTCATTCATTTTAATGATAAGAGTATTTTATGTTTTGAGGCCTCCTTTTCGGAGAAACTTCATCTATTTATTTATTTCCTTATATGTAAAGTAGGTATTATTCTAGATCGACACCTTCGGATTTAAAGAATTTCCTGTAGAAATTAGTTTGTTCTTTTAGAATGTTGTAAATTTTCCGGTTTCAGATATAAGTTTTGACCACAATTTTTGTTTTGCGTTCGTCTTTTTATAAATTCAAGAGGTAAGACATTTCATTTGGTTCAATAAATTGAGCTATTAATCATTAATGTGCAGCTAGATCCTGTATTTCATGGTATCATCTTTTCATGTCTTTAAGGTCGTCGATTTCAATGTTAAGTCCTTTTTGTTCTTGTCTTTTCCTTTGCCAGGCTATCTGTCTACATGTAAATCAGTTAGTCCATGCATATATCCAAAATAACCATTTATTTCTGCTCGTTCTACAGAAAAGGTTTGTATTTCTAACATTTTGTCGTCCTTTATGTCCTCCACAATTGAGAAAAGGTACAAGTGACGTCTCTGCAGAACTAAACCATAATGCATGAAGCAGCCGTTGGAAACAGTTGACTTTAGATCTAAGAGAAATTTTAATGTAGTATCATGATTAGATGGCACGCGACTTTTTAACCGCTGAGACGACCATCTTTTTCAAATGTGAGCTCATTGTTTCTTCTTTCGCTAGGTCCAACTTCAGTGCCAACAATTTATATTTTCAAAACGGTTTATTCTTTTATTAATCACAACTTCAATTAGGAAGGCAAGAATAGTTACGTTTAGTTGTGCTATAAATCATGGAACATAGATTTAAACCTAACACTTCATTGTATTCATAATAGATGTATGCGAGGAAAAATCACGTGTCACTTTACATAATAGTTACTCATCGATGTCGATAAAATATCTATTTACCGGTGTATAACAATTTAAAAGGTCGTGTTACTTTTTCCTTATGTCAATTTTGCAGGAAAGTATTTGTCTATTAAGCCTTTTTTCTTGTTTTTCTAAGTTATGAAATTGCCAAACATTTGCAAACACTGTGTGGTTCCTTAATTGAATCGCTAAGATTCTGATTATCGTGATGCAACTGTTTAATCAGAGAATACCGAGAGAAAACCAATCATATAAAATTAAATTTGTATAAAATGCAATTTCGGCATCAATCCAAACGCTTTACTTGAGCAATACTTCATCAAATTGCGTCTTAAATTCTAATGTCATTGGATAACAGAAAACAAATCAAAGTTGCAAAGTTTAACTTAGTATTTTAGAAGACAATAGCATGATATTTTTTCAAAAGGTCATGAGAAATATCTTTTTCTGTATTTTATTTTTCCAGTTTCTACGAAAGCCGACCCTTCAATATAACGGTGATAATTTCATATGCACTATATACACTAACGCTACCAGAAGCCTTTTCGCAATAACTTTAAACTTACACAAGTTACATGTAATAAGGTAAACTTTTCAGGGCAATAAGAGAAACATATAAGACATTGTTTTATTTAAAGTTAACAACAAAAATATTCTGCAAGTTTATAATCTTTAAAGTGACATTCTGCTCATCTTACTGCACATAGTGTATTTTTGGTGACAATTTTATAAATGCAATTTTTGGTTGCAGTGCATTTAAATGTGTTAAATTAATGAGTATTTGAAATTGGTGCTTTAGATATAAAAAAATCGGACTGATAAAATGATAGTTGATTGTGTCGTTGTTGATGTTGGTAGAGATTTCAGCAGTGGAAGGGAAGCAACTCCTGCATGCAGTTGTTCTTTTCTTAAATTGACTCTCCCAGTCAAATAAGAAAATCAATATTTGGAAAGTTATTTTTTCATACTGGTAGCGGGAAGAGTTTGGTGTATTGGGTTAAAAGCTATTATTTCCTCTACGCTTTTGTACAGACACCATTTTCAGCTGGATTGTTACTTTAAAAAAATGCGCATAATGTCACTTTAAGCTTTTATGATGTAACCCCTATTTTTCAATTTTTGCCAATAATTAAAATTGTATAAACGCGAAAACTGTTTTTTTTTTCTTTCAAAAAATTAAAACTATTAGTTTAAATACCAATGAACCTAAACAGTTATCTTCTTTTTTGCAATCAGGAGAAAAATGGTATTTTATTATTTTCACCTCGTCGGCAACTTCATGCCGGGACAAGTTGGTGACACCTCATTTGGTTGGGATTCTTTAAGGATTTGGTTTGGGGGATATGGGTGAACACAAAAACTGCTGGTGTCAAAATTCATAGCATCTTAATCCTGAAAGCTACGTGAAAGCATTGTTAATCCCATTTGCATACCTCATTTACAGAATAATATGGACTTGTGCTTGAGTCAGTATGAGGTGCTATGCGAAACCTGCCACTCTAGCTACAAACATGGTGAACATTTTGCCAATATCATACCGTTACAGGACCTAAACCTAAAACGTTATGTTAATAATTACCTAAACGAAGATAACAATTAACCAAATGTTTACGTCTATTGAATTTTGTATCAGTTACAATCTACGGAACTTTGAAGTAAACCAGTGGATGTTAACTTTCTTGTTTTTGTCAATTGAATTTATTTGCTAACTTTGCGATTTTGAAAAACATGGGGTCCATCAATTAAATTACAAAATTTACAAATTGTAGAAAAATTTGTTTTTAATTCTGTTTCTATTTAAGTCTTTAATATCAATTTAATTGCCCTTAAAATTCCATCTAATTATCTTGTGTAGTTTTAAAGTTATAGCGGGTAGCGTTGGAAAAGTTGTTAAGTGTTTGCAACTGTAAAAAAAAATATTTGACGTATGTACAAGAATAGCGCAGGATCAATGAATGTCCGTCGTTCGTCCGTCCGTTCACACTTAGTTTGTTTACACTATACCATCTACATTTTTGAAACAATCGTAATAAAACTTGAACACAATGGATGTGGCCGCAAAACCTTGGATGAGTCCGATTATGGACTTAATCGGATCAGTACTCCCTGCATTATGGCCCCTGACTTAACAAAAATGCAAGATTTAACTATGTTTACACTCTAGCACTTTCATTTCTTCACTTTTTTAAATCATATTACAGAGAATGTGTATGACCATAAGATATCGGATGAATTCAACGAGGGGCTTGACCGGATTAGTTCTTCCAGAGATATGGCCCTTGACTTAACAAAAATGCAATATTTAACTATGTTTACATTCTAGCACCTTCATTTCTTCTTTAATCCTTATCATATTTACAGAGAATTAGTATGACTATAAGATGTTAGATGAGTTAAATTATGGGATTAGTCGGATTTGTTCTTTTAGAGTTATTGCCCTTGATTTTAGAAAATTTTCCACCTTCAAATTTTGACTTATCCTATTCAAATTTACGGAGAATGTGAATGACTTTTAGATTTCTGACAAGTTCAATTATGGGCTTGATCGGATTAGTTCTTCTAGAGTTACGGCACTTGATTTAACGTAAAATGCAATATTTAACCGTGTTTAGTCTCTAGCACCTTAATATCTTCATTAATTCTAATCAGTGTTGATGAAACTTAGCAGAGATGTTCCTTGCCTGAACCCCTTTCATAGTTGTGGAAGTAATTACATTCCATGCAGAACTCTAGTTGCCATGGCAACAGAAATGAAAAATTTAAAAATCTTCTTCTTAAGAACAGAGTGGCTTTGAGCTTAGATATTTAGCATGTGTCATAACCTTAATGTTCACCGGATTCCTATAGGTTGCTTAGACAGAATGATTCAGAAATGTCGTCCAACTTACAAGTACAAGGTTTACTTTGGAACATGGTGGGGGTAAGAGTGAGGTTGGGTGCGCACCATAAACCGGTTTAAGCTCCCCAGTGGTGTTTTTGCCACTGACCGTTCCAAGGCGGTACCCCACTATGTTCCTTTAATTGTTCGTTTTGTCCTCGTGTGTTTGCTTTGTATGCTAGTGTGTGTTGGTAGTGTATGTTTGTGTGTGTACATGATGTTGTGTGTGTGTGTGTGTGTGTGTGTGTGTGTGTGTGTGTTTTGTGTGTGTGTGTGTGTGTGTGTGTGTGTGTGTGTGTGTGTGTGTTGGTGGTGTGCACTTCTGGGTGATGTGGGGCTCGTTTTGGGGAGGCTGCGTTTTTGGTACGTGGCATTCCCTGTTTGATAGTATTATTTTTTTTATTTTTTTTTAGTATTGACGGCACTTTAGACATGGTTCTCTTACATGGCTGCTAAGATAACCGTAATATTCCCTATAAAAGAATACAACTTATTTGTATTTCTATACAGCATGCTGCTAACATAACATTCTTGTAAAACTCGTTAATGTGACTAAGTACTTAACGATTTGAACAATTATTTTTCTCCTTGCCGATATTTGTATGCATGAACTTCTTTACTTTCCATAATTAAGTTAGAGATACTTGACCTGTTATTTCAATGTTAACTATAGAACTGATTCACACGATGTATCAGTTACTGTCACGATCAGTCGGGTTTCTTCTTGTTGTTGTTTTTTTTTCAGTGTTTATGCATAGTGTTTATACAAGATCTGTAATTATGACCTATCAATTGTTTAAAGAATCAGACTTTCATTGTTTATTTGGATCAGTAATCATGTGATACATAGAAGAAAGTATCAGAATCAATAATGACTTCGTGATATTGTCATGTCCATGACTTCCGTACTTGCCGCAGACATCGTAAATGACATGAGTTTGATTACCTTATGCTTAGTGTAGCATAATCATATATACATTTTATTCATACACAAACATGTACTCGACATTTAGTTAAATGATTCAGGATCATAGTAAAACACACTTCAAAGAACCTGCCATAGTTCTTGTTAACTTCTATATCGGCTTCTGTCAAAACTTTTACTTGGTAAACGTTTTACAATACAATTATACTTAATATAATTTTTTAGCATAGAAGTATGTGTCAGAATAGTGGGTTTGTGTAGCAACTGCAACATCTTACTAGCCCTAAACGCATTTATTTCTTTTTGTTATTTGCTGTATATCCGAAGACATAAAGTGTGCATGTCTGGGGAAGGGAATATCCGTCAAAACTCTGTACATCTATATGACATGCTTATTCATAAACGTTGCATGGTCATTTGTCTAAAAGTGGAAAGATTGACCGTATTTAAAACTGAAATACACATGAAGACGTATAACTCTATGCATACGTAGAATATGCAGTAAACAATACAAACGAACGTGCACAGTTTATAAATATGTACGTCATATCGATGCAAAGAGCTTTGGCGGATATTCCCTACGTATGTTACATCCGCAAAACTCTATGCATCTTTTTGACAATACTAATACATGCACATGACTTGCTTATCAATGAACATTGCACGATCATTTGTCTTGTTTACTTTATGTTGAATATATTTAGAAGGCTATGCTAATTCAGTGCTACTTAGTACTGTCGTTTATTTTCCTTCTTTATTTTCATAATGTCTTACATGTACTATGTGTTGATTCTATCTTCATCTTGTTTATTTTCTTTTGAAATACGGTCATTCGTCCGACTTTAAGACAAATGAGAATGCATTGTTTTTTCGACTTTAAGACAAATGAGCATATAACGTTTATGAATAAGCATGTCATATAGAAGCATAAAATTTTGGCGGATATTCCTATCATTACAGGTCCTTCATGAATTATTATTCGTCAAATATTATGACTTAACTGTCAATGTGATATATAGCAACAATAATCATGTATAATAAATTGAGATGAAAAGCAATTTTCTGAACAATTAAATTCCCAAACTTGTGCTGTAATGGGAGAATGGGGCTAATAATAACACTTTCAGTGAAACAAAGCAGAATTCAAAGTAAAGCGAAAAACCATTAAAATGTCTTAAGCAACATTTATAAATATGAAGGTTTCTGACTTTATGCTGCAACATATCAAATATAATACAAAAGGCAATCGTTATACGTTTCGGTTATTTAGGAAATATAACGGAAATAAATGATGACAATTACATTTGGAACTTGACAGCTGTTCTGGAACTTCGATTATACTTTTAATTGTAAAAGTAATTGAGTAATTACTTGTATTTCTTTTTTACGTTTACTGTAAAAATAAAATTTATTTTAGCATCTTGGATAATTTCTCAGATTTTGATACAACATAAACACGCTACCTTGCTAAGCAGAAGTAGTTTTCAAGATGAAATAACATTTCTTGATTGTCTTCAGATACAGCGACGGGTAACATATTATAACCGCAAATGTGTTTGAGGGAACAGTGTCATAGTTCCTTAATTGTCTGCAAACTACTTCTATGTTCTTATATGTTCTCTTTCGCCACGCTTAAATGGTTTAATTATAAGTAGTTTGTTTATGGGATGACGATTGTGTAAAAATGCAACAAATATATGGGGTTTTCTCGAAGCTGTAAAGCATTGTTCAAAAACTGATCATTGGCAAGGTGTCTTAGTACAATTTTTTTTTGCAATAAGAGCGCCATCTTTGCATTGCTCTAAGTATTGTAAGAAAAATATCTCTGGAGATACCTTAAAAATCCATAAGCAATTGGTAATAGTCTAAACTTTCTTTTAAGGAGAAAACTGTCAAAACATATTTTGCGTTGTGCCCCAATTCACCATTTCAAGTGGTTAGTTATCTTAGTGTCTAAATGATTCAAACAGAAATTGTTAGTAAAAAGATAAAACATTAATTTTTGATAATATGAAAAGCAAGCAGTTTGTCAATACCTGTTTAAATCTTCCAATTTATTTCCCTTGGTATAACTTTTCTCTCTCGTAAAATGGCAATGATTTTGTGAAAACGTAGCATCCCGACACCAAGATACGTGCATGCCTTCATACCTTTGTTGCTATTTAAGAATGATATGAATTCTGTAAGTGTACGCATATTTGTTATAATTTATTATGCTTGTTGAGAAGCTTTTTATACAAATTCAGGTTTTAATTTCAGTGATGAATGTTGTCAAAGTGTCTTCTGTCCTCGACAAGTACATTGTTAGTAATAACTTTTTTGCATTGAGGCACTCCTCCGTAACAGTTAGTATAGTTAAACTTAAAAGACATACAGTATAAAATAATTAAACAAAAGGGTTAAAAAGGATTATGTCTGTCCATGTATCGTTGAAATATTTTATAAAGTTAGTTTATACAGTTTTAGTACATAAATACAAAGATAATGAAATACGTGTTGCTATTATAAGCGTACAATGTTAACCATCAGGTCGATATAGTTTTGACTTCGGCTTCCCGACTGACTGGAAACAAAACCGTACACCAAACAATTACATGATGGAAAAAGAGAAGGCCCTTCAATTTTTATTCAGTGGTCTCCAACTGATTAATAGGTAAATAGATAAAGCCTGTCACATAATAACGGGAAGCATACGAGATTTTCCTCTTATAAATAATAGAGTTGCAGATTTGATAACTACTGAATTTTAGTAAAAGTTCATTTGACTGAAAGAACCTAAGCCTAAAACAACGTTTTATTGCATCATATTATACAATTATTGAATATAGCGGCATTGAATATAATGTGATATTCACCAGAGAATACCAATATTGACCTATGCGACAGCCGATGTCAATATTCGCATTCTCTAGGGTGGTCAAATCCTATTCAATGTATCAGTAGTCAAAATTTGTTTCATAATGCAACAAACATGCTGAAAAACAGCTCAGTTATCGCGTTTCGCCATAACAAATAATGTAAATAACAAATTTTAGTATCATTTCCCTGTTACAGCATGTATTATGAGATTGTTTTGAAAATTATTTGACAACACTATGGCAATAAAGGGACGAAAAATGTACCGTTTCTTATTTTTTGCTTCAATGCCTCTGAAATATCTTTTATTTATAGAAAAGCAATGAAAATCAAAGCATAATGATGTGATTTTCGCATATGCGTTGATAAATATACTACTCAATAATTATTTATTTTGATTTATTGTTAAAAATACATTACCTCAACGTTGACCATTAATACATCATCATCCACGTCAACGGCTGCTCCAACAGCTAGAATAACTGTCATAACTTGAAATATAATTTCCATCATAGATCTTGCTTTAATTACTTGTAAATTGTTAATTTGATATCAATTTGTTACTCAATACTCAAATGTATTTTAAGAAAGACGTTTTCATCAATCGGATTTCATCAAATACTACAACAAACATTTACCTTAACAGACAGACCAGCCCTCGAGATGCAGCTGATTGGATGTTACAAATAGGAAATCAATGAAAGCCAAAATCTGATAAATTTTCAAATCAGGGTTTCAAAGCGTAGAATTGTTTAGGTTGAAATTGTCAGTTTCGTTTTTCACATTCATACAACAGAAATTGTTTGCAGACGTTCGTTTACGCTTACATTGAAATTAGACACTCATTTGTTTAACAAGGTTCCAAAGGCGCACTATAATTAGCACAACTGTATTTTATGTGATTTTCTTTTATTTTAGGTGATCTCTATTCCAGTAGTTGTTCAAATTCTACCATCTAAAACTGTATTCAGATCTAACGATCTTAATTGTTTTAGCTGTTATATACCTGGTCAAATATGTATTAAAAAGTATACATGACTCATGCTGTTACTGCCACATATGGTATACATAATAGTTCTTTTGACGTTGTAATGTAACGTCATGTATATGTGGTTTAATATCCGTCAACTTCTTGAATATCACATTTTTATATTGCCGTTTTGTCGCCAAACGCGGACATTTAATCACACATAGATATACGTTGCAAATGTTCCCGAATATCCAATATACAAGTGATAATAATTGTTGCCGTCTTAAGTACTGAATTCATGGTTATTTTCACTAAAATGACTGATTTATGTTTAGTCTTAGCACTTAAATCTTTCGAACAATCTATTTCTTTAAATATGACTGTCATTCTAAAAGCACACTGAGCCGGAAATCAATGCAGCAATGTATTAACATTAGTTCGCAAGACACTTTAATGTCTCCCTTAGATATAATAATTTTAAAGTGAATGACTTCATTGTTTACAAAGACAAAATGTAGAGAAATTTCGACGTTGCCTAGTACACCGTATGACACATTTTCTTAAATTTGTGGGAACTTGTTTTTGATAATTTAAAAGTATTACCTTTTTAAGCTGCTCGCACAAAGTGTCTTCTTAAAAATTCAATTTGATATAAAATAAAAAGATATATTAAAAAATAAAATATGAAAGTAAATGCTTGAATCAACAACACACGTGACAATCAACATAGCAATTTGAAAAAATCTATTGAAACTGTTGATGGGTCTGGTTTGACGGCACTACTACACTATGAGGTTTAAAAGGAATTTCAAAGGCGTTTGTAACGCTGTATAATCTGGTAGCGTATATTTTCAAAAATACGGAAACACTTAACAGGAATTTATAGGCGAATTCTTGAATTTGATATATATGTTGACTTAGACAGTTCGAAGAATCTTTGTTTTTTATCACCAAATGTTGAGGACCAGCTGCTTTAAAAAGCCAAGCTGCATCATGGTCTAGTAAGATATTTATAACCCAATTAATTTTTTGAAACCATGTAAAGAACAAGTTTTACTGAGTTATTTTGTTATTTACAATTAGAAATGAAAATGTATGTAACACTACAACTTGCATTTAAAATTTGACTAGAAACATCAAAAAGGAGTTTGACTAACTTTCTTGGTTACTGTATTCAATAAGAATGAAGTTACTATAGTTACATATTCATAAATATCGGTCATAATTTAAGTATTATTCAATTTTCTAACTGTATAAATCAGTGATAAAGGTTATTCTTAAAATTGTGAGGATCACTTTGAACGATAGTATCACTTTTATAAGAGACAAATGTATATACAGGCTTAAATGAACAAAATTGCAGTTTAAACAAAATCCAGATAGTTGTTTCCGTCAAATTTACAACTTACACTTTCCCTTTATAACCACTGCTTGTACATATGTTTTCTGATTGATACATTATTTACTGGCATCAAAACAATATCATTAGGCCAAAGATACCACATTCCCATGTTTTGTATTAATGCTTCTTGTGTCAACATTAAGATAACAACCTTTAACATCAGCATTTTCATCCTACCATTTGGCGGGACGAAACATGATTCACAGTTATTTCGTGAATGTCAGCCTAAACATTGATGCAAATGGTATAGGTTCTTTTATGAGGCCTTCTATTTCTATTTGAACCCTTTTGATCCTAAAATAATACTTCAAGTGGTACCCAGATGTCATCGACTTTTATTAAGCCGTTCTTTGCATCTCGTTAGCTAAACACACTACTCTATTTTCATCAAGAAAAAAAGTCGACGGGTCTTTTGTTGATTTATGGGAAACGGCGTGTGCTAAAAATATATTATCTCAACAATCGGTCGATCTTCAAAGTTGAACTTCAAATTGCCTGTCTTTAAAAAGATGTACGAAACATCGGGACCAAAAAAGGCAAATTTGATCTGCATTTTCAATTGTTCGATCGAAAAATTGCAATGTTAATGTTTTTCAGTAAAAGTGCCATATCTCGATATATTTAACGTTATAATCAGATAACACGGTCACTTAACCATAATCTTATTCTGCTGTGTCAACCATATCATTACTCAAATAAGATTTTCATGTATAAGTACTGATTTTTTTCAAATTACTTCCCGATCTATAATCAGTAAGATTTGATCGGTTTCTGCAAATCAAAATTTTACTTGTTTGGTTAACGAAGCAAAATACATAATTTGTTTTTAATTAGTTTCATTTTCAATTTTTCATTCAAAAATATCTCTTTTTTTCAACAATAGACAACCAACGGCGTAACAATGTCAATTGTATAAAAATATATACTTAATTTAGATTTAATTTAAAAAAGTATCAAAAAAACACATCTTCGCTGGTGATTGGCAGGAATGACGCGCTAACTTACACACATTAACTCTTAAATTTATATTATCCTTCAAAATGGCCATATTGAGCTTTGGCACAGAATGGTGCTAAAAACAAAGTAAATGCTTTGAAAACTTAAAAGAAATGAGTAACACTGACTTATTTCTGTTATTGACATATATAATTTAAAATTTACATGACAGAAAAGATAGATTTTCAATTTTGAATAGGATAGTAAACAAAGATTTTGACAAATATTCTATTATTTCATTTATTCAACGGGACGCTATACAGATTCGTATGTTTTGGTCACAGTTTTGACATTGTTCAATTTTCTAGGAGTATAAACCAGTCATTAATGTGTTTCTTAAAATTACTTTATTCATATCACTTTACGAGCATACCACCAAAAAAAAAAAAAAAACAACAACCCCACCAATTATAATAATTAAAAAAAAAATTTTAAAAAAAAAAAAAAAAATTTTTTTTTCTTTTTTTTTGGGGTGTTCCCCCCTTATAAGGGTTGATATCACTTTACGAGCATACTGCCTATAGTAAGCCTTCAATAACACAGATCATTTCACGCACGTTATTGTAATTATTAACAGCATTTTGCGGGAAAGATTTAGATACCTCATGACGTAATTTCGCCGTAAGTGTGTATACGTAGCTGTTATGGCGTTTTATACAAGCGGTTATAATATTTAGTCAGTACTTATTTTAATTTTGTTTGCCTTCATTTACAAAGTATCTATTTACGATATTACAGTGTACTCGTTTTTGAAGTAATGTATGTTACATGTGAGGATATTCAGTTCGGAGAACAATTTCAATCCTTGCACGCCATAAATACATCTTTCAAATAGTACATGTAGTTAAGATTGCATTTCAACCCGCAGAAATTCAATCTTTTGTTAAACATCGAAATATGCGATAGTTAATTTAAAACCACAGAATCTTCAAAGTTGCGTGGACTCCCGCAAGAGCAATCGATCATTTAAAGAAGCTCGCGATTTTCCCCTAAAAGAAAGGTCATTTTCAAGCAGGCAACGCAGACTAAAGAGGTTACTAGTATGCATTATAAACCTATAAAGCATTGCGTTTGAGTGAAGATGTATGGTGAATTGATATTTTCATGAAAGACATCGCTAAAATAATGCCGTTCGAGCACCCCATGTCTTCCGTCACATTTAAAAGCCGAACCATTAAGAATATGTTTATTTTTTTATTTTAATTCCAACTTGTTACAGACTTTAACCGGACTCAAATATAAACAGTCCGAAAAAAAATTCTACAAACATTATACAGGCAATTTGCTGTAAAAGAACTGCATGCCCTCACAAGATCGATTACCCGTAACAACAGCTCTTCTGTAAGATAAAAGAGATAATCACTTCTTATGATAGCCGTCTTGTTTTCTATTAAGTAGTGATTTTATGTTTCATATTTGCGACCAAAAATGTGTGTGGGAGGATATTCGGTATAGAAATTTTGATAAATAGCAACCATGTTTGGATCAAGAACAAAACGCATGTTAGTTTATGTAGAAAGGTCAAGTTTCATTAGTAAACGATGTTTTTACCCGCAATTCTTTCTGTTTCAGAGGCATATTGCTGCAACATGTTTGCTTTTTTTAACGACTGTTATCGCACGACTCAAATGTGACAATCGGCAACAAATGCTACATATCGGCAACTAACGTGATCAGAAATGCAAAATATATGTTACAAACTGGCATCATATGTAACTCTGATAGTAAATTGTAACAGTCAGTTAGTATCATATGTAAACTTATCATATTCAAAGACTTTTTGTTAGATTTAGTTCATGTTCAAGCATCACCCGGTGTCCAAAGTCGGCATTTTGATAACATAATCCACTTGGAAGGGGTATTTTGGTAACTGTGTTACAATTTCTTGTTCATTATCAAACGAAATCCAACGCATGTATTCTTCACATCCTCTTGAAATGGAACGTAAGTGCGAATTAATTTCAAAACACTGCACGTCCAAAAGAGACATTAGACATGAAAGATTGCCACATGGCTTTTGACCCCTAAGTTTGAGCTTCACTTTAGGAAATACGCGTAAAAGAAATTATGACCGATAAAATCACATGTTAGACTTCGAAAATCTAGTATTGCAAGGGTTCCATGTAATTATGTCACTGCAAATTTAGTTCAACATGTTTTCGTAAAACCAAGTAGTGTCCTTCTTCATGTCACTTAATGTCTAGCAAATGTCCTGCTATTTGATGGAGCTAAATAATATTTCTTGAAGATAATGTGATTTTCCTATAACCATGTTTACAGACAGTAGGAATTCTGATACTTGCTCACTTGTTCACTTGTTCACTTGATTGTAGCTTTGTGTCTCCTTGAAAATAATTATTAATGAGATATCTCTTTTTATAATTCTTTTTAATAAATCGCTTGTAGTCTTTTCTGGTTAATGTGAAATTGTATAATCAGACCGTTTCACTCAAGTCGTCTTCGACATTGTCTGTTAGCTACTTAAATAAATTTCAGTCAGTTCTGTTTGATATCTGTTAGGCAGGCGCATTTCAGTCGATATGGTCATTTTGAAACAATTAGTTGAATGCTTCAATTCCGAGTTTACGTTCCGAAAAATTCATGGATATTTTAGGAAGAAAATTATTTAGTGATCAAATTGGTTCTAACGAAACGAACACACAAAAAAATATAATTTGTTTTCACATCATAAAGCTAAAATTAATCATTTGGTTTGACAGAGGTTCATAGGTGAAACGTGTTACAGTTACATTCGGCCACAAATTGAGAAATTAAGGGAGAAAAATAAACATTTACAAACTCGTTATTGCTTCTAATGGGGAAAAAGCTCCAATCTCAAAAGAAAATTGAAAATAATAGGGAATGGATTTACTAAAAATATGAGTGCCGAATAACACTCAAAGTGGGCATGCAATGATATAAATCTGTCATAATTATTTTAAGTCCGAAATGGTAAAAGGGGCAAAAATCAAAGCAAATTCTAAATTGCATGAACAGGGCATCAATTTAGCTTATATATTTTTTATAATACTAGTCTTAACATGATGGCCAAAAATAATGACAGTTTACCTTGGTCTTACCTCTGGTGTAACCAAACTCATTCCCAACTTAATTGTTTATTATGGGGCTAATACCTTCGTGTATAGTAGAAATGTACATAAGGAAATGTAGATTTAAATTGCAGTTATTCAAGCTACATTTTGACAGTGAATTAATTCTATTATATCTAATGTTCTATTTATCTTTCTTAGTGATAACCAGACTTGCAACAGAACTGAGAAAAATAAATCCGAGGGCTACAACATCATTATTAGCACATTTGCCGCAACGTTAAGTTTTGTGTATTGGCCGTGAAACTTCGCATCGTGTTTCGTATGAACAAAAGTTAATTAGTTTATTCCTATATGTTCATTAGGTTTATCCTCAGGCTATTTGAAACATTATGTTCGAGGTTTAAGTTAGTGCTAATATGTCTCATTTCGGTCTAATAATATTCTGGATCTCCACATACAGTTGAAGGTTTAAAGAAACATGAAACTTGTAAGAAACAAACATGAAACTTATCATGAAACTTTTTTTTTATCATTTATTTTTGAGACATACATATACATTATGACAAAACATTCACCATCTTTTAAAGTATAATTATATGACGTATGCTATGCTTTTTTAAATAAAATATAAGTATAGAGAAAGGTAGAAGTGATAGAGATTAGTCAATGAAAGCAAGAAGAGAATTGAAAGGAGAGGACGAGAAGATCTCACGTTCTTGTTCATGCAATATTTTTATAAAATATCTTAATTGCTCTGACTAAAAGAAAGATATAGAATAGAAAATATATGAGAAAAAGGGAAACAAATGGCTGATTCTCGTGTCTTCATGTCATGCTTGCAAAAAAAGGGAGATAAAAATTAATACATGTACGTATGTACTTATCTTGAAACTTATCAAACAAGCCTTTTCATTTGCAGTGTCAGATTGTATTACCTGATAATTTTTTACAAGTTAGTAATTAAGACCAATGTGTATGGAAACGTATATTGGCCCTTTAAATAAAGAAATAAGTAGTGATCAGCAATTTATACCCTTTTTACTCATTTTACTGTAGTAGATCTACATAGTAAAAAGTTATGATCTATTTGAGCTTAAATGTATATAACATTAAATGCGAAGAAAGTTAAAAGTGATGAAGAAATATATCTTTGTTTTTTTCTGTAATTTTTATTTTGGCAGGATATATTCATAGCATTAGCTTAGTACAACTTGTCAATTATTTCTCTTCTGTTAATTCCCAGTTTAATTTGATAGCTTATTTTCACAGCTCATACGTTTATTTTTTCTGACGAAAACTCTCACAAACTGCAATACATAATCTTTACAATTTGCATCTATAAAAAATAACAAACAGCACACATATGTTTTAGACTCCCTTATGTTATACTTCAACAAATTATTTAGTCACACGAATTTGATGTGTTATATATAAAATACGCATTTCTTGATAACTTAGGAAAATTTAGAAAATATATAAAGGGGGTCAAAATACGTTTATATCAAATATCTGTCATAAATACTTAATCCTGATTGGCCGATAGTGCTCACGTGCCGTGTCTGCAAAAGTATATGTAGACCTGGAAATGATGTGTAGACCTGCACGGATTTTAAGACGTCATTTCTGTTATATTTGCGTATGATTTCCAGTTCTCTTTATGAGGTCTACGATATAATAAGTTTAGACTTATGTTTCGGTAAATACATATTTTTGCGGACCTGTTCAAAATTATATTGACTTCGGACTTCGTCCTCGGTCAGTATCACTTTTAACAGGTCCGCAAGACTATGTATTGACCTCAAAATTAGTCTATAATTGTATAATGTTAATGTGTGGTGTCGTTCAACTTAAATCTATGAAATGATATTTGTCAAGCCAATGGACAAACTAAGCATTTAATGTGTATATAATACTCCGAAGAAAATTTAGTTTTGATGTGTCTAATAAATCTGCTTAAACTTATCAGGAGAACGCCCTTTTCGAAATACTTTTATTCGAATATCAGATTAGACCTTCTACATTGTACATCAACCGTTATGTTAAATCTTTATCTTTGAAAACTGAAAATTGCCCTTGCGATGTTTATTGTCCTCGCTAAGTTTTGCTCTGTCAATAATTGATAGAAAGGTATAAGTTTAAATGTGGTAGTTAAAGTACTGACCCAACTGATAGCGCAACTTCATTTTTAAATGAAAAGGTAAAAAGTCAGAGTTTTAAACGTCTCGTTAAAACGTGATAGTTACCTACTGGTAAAAAGATAATTATTACTGACAAGTATAGCTGGTAAATGGCTGCATATAGACCTCCCACACCATTATCATTTTGCTTGTTACAATTTCAGGTACCAAATGTCATACTCGCTCTCATAGAGACGCACATTTTTCGCGAAGGTACAAAATTAAAATTCTTGATCTTGATCAGTCCCTTGCATAGACATGATTTTCAGAAATAGACAACTGACTCGAGACATTGTAAACTTTGATAGAAGATATTTAGTTTGTTTATGAAAACAGCGAAAACGTGCTATTGAGATGATCGTACACATCTAATTGCTCTCTGTTTCTCCAAAAGAAAATGGATTCTTAAGGCCATATTCATTATAAAAAGGAATTAGGCACGCATTCAAGCAGCTATTATCCATAATAACAGTACTTAGTCGGGTGATAAATGAGTTAATCTCTCCTGAAAAAATGGGTACTGCCTTTTGGATTATTAATAAATATTCCGCACGAATTTATCTTTGTGGGAAAGCCTTTATGCCCATTCCATTTTTTATTTATCATTGAATATCAAGAAAATTCAAGGTCATTTGAAAAAAATATTAAGATACCGTATAAGCTGCTGTCCAGTAATAGGGAAAATATATGCATTTTTAGTTCGTTATTGTGTCCTATAAAAGAGGAACGACGAACAAAGTAAACATGGAACAGTCGATTGTACCAAAGTTGTCAAACTGTTTAAGTCAAGGAAGGTAGCTCTCGATACCTCGACGAATCTTTATTACATATTAAAAACGTTTTCCTAATCTTCTTGTTTTTTAATGATTATCAGTACATGTATATAACAATGTGTCTCTATCATTTGTATCCCTTTTCTTGCAGAAATGTGGGGAAGTAGGACTCTGTGGGCATATTGCAACAAATCAGCTATTTTTCTGCAGATTAATGGGTACAATTTCAGGTACCAAATGTCATACTCACTCTCATAGAGACGCACATTTTTCGCGAAGGTACAAAATTAAAATTCTTGATCTTGATCAGTCCCTTGCATAGACATTATTTTCAGAAATAGACAGATTTATGGGTACTAAGTATTCATTTATAAGAAAAAAAAAGCTTTTGTATCTTGAATTGAAATGGAACTGGAACTTGTCAGTGCATTTAAACTTTTGTTTCCTTAAATAAATAAGGCAATTTCATGACCAGTGATTTCCTTGGTAAGCAGCTACAAAAAGCAATAGGTGTTGGTCTGAAAGGTAACCACATTTAATATCGAGTTATTCATACTCTGTTATACCGGTATGAACTATATTGTCTTTCGCTTCAACATCAATTACTTTGTCAAGAAACCCAAAGAAATTTATATTTATTAATTCCAAAGTCATACCATCTCAGCTACTGTCGGAAGGCATTAAAAGTTTTTCCATACAACGAACAGATATTGTTCTCAAAATGTCAAAAATAGGCTTAGTGTACGTAAAATACAAAATAAAGACATCTTGAAATACATGTAATAACATCTATCAAGTAATGTCTTGTTTCTTCCAAAAATGCTAGTACAGTGACGCTGTATAATTAATCACTAACCACACAAAACGCTTAACCATCGATATAATGAATTAATGGTGCTTTAACACATTTTATTTTTCAAATTTTACAAGTGTCATATTTTTTTCTTTGGCTTAATCTTTATGATTAGGGAAGATACTATACATCAACATATTACTTATAGTTTTTAAGTTATTTCAAAGTTCATACATTTTTAGAGAGTTCCTAAAATAAAATGGACAAACATTGAAAATAATTGGTCAAATATTAAGTGAACTCAGCACTCTTTAACTGACATTTAATGCTCACGAAAGTATTGCAAAGGCAAGAACAATTGGTTTTAAGGACACTACTTAAGGATCAACAATTTTAAATATTTTGAAAAGACATCGTAATAAGAAACGTTTCGATGGTGAGCAATATGTTGTCTAAGTAAATGTGATTACAAAGAGTAAAAATTCGTTGATTTCTTCCAAATTCAATATTTGAATAATGAGAAGTATTGTTTTTCTTGATATAACATCTAATATTTTATTTCATTACAGTATTTGTATATAAAGTAACAATGTAGGTCAAGCGTCAAACACAAAATTCCGTTCTAACTGATGAAAATATATGAAGTTAGTACAAAGCAAAGGTATAAACATATTATTTTTTTTAACTGAATGTGAAAATAATTGCAAATCTGCAAATTGTGAAGTATGCGAACTATTTTGCATCCTGACGAACTGTTGGCATCATATTGTTGTCAATTATTTACTTTCTTTCTCTTTCTAAAGTTGTTTTCGTTGCAACCAATACATATTTATATAGTATTATATATTTCTAGCGTATCAATTAATACAAAGTGTGACGCTACCAAGTTTTGCAATGTATTGGTGAATAATTAAACATATAACACTCATCTGCTTTCACTTTCGAAGTGCCCCAACATTCACAGCCATAGTTCAACAAAGGTTACAAATATGAAAAACAAACTTTGAAACTATATAGGTAGAAGCTTTCATGGTTCTAGTAACATTTAAAAAATGAATTCCTAAAACGTAGTCTTCGAAAAGATATCTACAATCTACTAGACAGGTGAGATCATGTCACTCTCTTGAGACATAGCACTGGAGACGACATGCTCAATATTCATACATTGTGTATTTATAAAAATTGAAACTATTCCCATCATTGAAATACTTATGTGATCTTTCGCATGCTCCATGTATGAACAGTGTGTGACAAGACTATAAACCAAGGAGAAAAGGTCGTACGGTAGGAAGGACAAGCTCAAAAACAGATTTCTTCAATGCTATGAGCGGGGTGATGGTGTATAACGTCAGTGCGAAGATGGATAGCACTAAGTTAAAGGCTTTAGAATTCGTTGAATGAAGAGAATACACCTTTAACTAAAAATACAATAACTAAATAATCAAATGCATAACATTCTATTTCTCTATCAGCATTGTACAATTTTCACTCTCCAACCCCCCTCACCCATCCACCTCTTTTAACTAATAACTGCTACGTTTACTTCTTGTTTAATCAATGTTAAAAATTCAAAATCTAAGTTTCACGCGAATCTACATTATTCAATGATTACTGCAATCGCTCAAAATATAAGAGAACGATGATATGTCATTTGCAAATAGAAAACAATTGATTACTAGCAGGTACTTTAACGTAATACTAGCATAACACCAAATATAGCGTATGTTTTAGTCCTTCGTCTTACCTGGTTCTTTATAAATACTACCAAAGAAGCTTCATCAATAGCATATTTAACCGTTCTATTTCATACCTGATTGTGATTTTCCAGCCAAGAGAAATGGCTGTTTAAGAATTTCGTTCCTTTTGAATAATTATGGAGGTTTGTTAAAGGCAAATGTTAAATTAACAATCTATTCATTATTCTCCTATGTCGCGATAACAAAACGAAGAACGTATTTGCTTTTACGTTGTTATCGTTTTCCTGTCAAGGAAATCTAAAATTGATAACATTTGTATTTAGTTTGACAAAGATCAAAATTTCTCAGCAATTTCAAGATAAGCCGAGATATTTGGACAGAAAGATAAACATGTTGAAGCATAAAATTGTCTGCTATTGGAAGAATTGTTCGATTTTGCAATTAAATGAGAAAAAAGTTGAACATAATGACGGAATGATTTAACGACAAAAGCTTGACTACCATTTAATGCCCATTGAGAAAGTGAAATGATTGAAAAGCTGTCATCTGTGAGAGTGTTCATTTGGAAAAATCACTTGCAGTTTTAATGCTATATTTTGGTACACGGCCCGTTGATACATAAGGCAATGAAAGCAGCAAAAAACGCAATTGAAATTATACAGAGATCGATACTGGCGGGGAAAACTCGTAGTTTTCTTAATGCTATATGTTGGTGCACAGCCCGCTGATACATAAAGCAATGAAAGCAGCAAAAAAAACAGAAATGAAATTATGCATTTGCAGAAATTGAAAGTGGCGGTGAAAAGTCAATTTTTTTTTATTTTTTTTTTGGAGTATATAACATTACCCAAAAACGTATAGTGATAAATGTTGACGGAACATTCAATTTGTTTACAATGGTCGCTCATTTATTATTGTACGTTCATGCCATTTAACACTGCAATACAGACGAGTACTTCTCAATTTCTCCTTATAGTTTGATTTTCTGTTAATGTTGACGACCAAGAAAATTATAAAATTGAACATATGTAATTTATGTATGGTTAAGAAACAATGGAAAAGAACTGACAAAGCTTTGGGAGATCACTAAACAGTTGAATGATTAAGAAGGAAGGGACAAGATGCGAAAACTCTGGAAGAGAATAAAACTAGACAGCAAACAGATTCGCTGACAATTATAAAGATGTGAAAAAGTACATGAAACTTATATGAATCAAATCTAACAATTAATCCTCTATCATTTGTAGTCTCAGTTTGTACTGCCCAGCACTATTTAAAAGTAAGTTAAAAAGACCGATTGGTGGTGTCTTTCAGCTTAAATAATATATTATAAGTTCTCCACGGATTAGATTTCAATTCGATATCTGTTTAGTCCTTTTAGTTAGTATTGCTATGTCAATGAGGGGTATAGTTTTTATGTGGTTAGCAAATTTATTTGTAATTTACTGATCAACCTGACTCAGAAAATTTCATTTTTTGTGTAAATAGTTTTCGAGTTTTCAACATATGATTAAAATGTGGTAGTCTTTTACTGGTAAAGAGATGACCATAACTGGAAAATGAACCTGCTAAGGGCTTGCACTACATAGCCCAAATGCATTTTATCTCTGACAAAAAGATGATAACCCTAAAACACACAACCCTGTAACTGCTAAAGATACTTACGTACTGCCAGTTTATACTGTAACCGAATTCAATTCATGAATGTTTACTTTACGTGTATAACTAACATTAGTTTTTAATATATGATAACTAAAATTCTTCAAATGATTTCCTGATTTGTTCTCTTCATTATCATTATCATAACCAGATTCATTCGGCTTCTTGCAATTTCATGTACCAAATGTTTTACTTACTATAATAAAGATGCAAACGATCCACGAAAGTACAAAAATAAAATTTCTTATCAGTTCTTTGTATAGGTATCGTTTTCATAATTAGACAGCTCATGCAAGCCATTGTAAATTGTAATAACGGAAAGAGATTTAGTTTATAGAAAAAATTACGAATAGTGTACTATGTACTTACTTTAAGATAAACGCACAAATAAAATTACTTGGCTTGGATGAAGCTCTGTTGTTTTTTTTTAACAAAATGGATTCTTAAGGACATAGTCGTTGTTATAGGAAGACGACACACATTTAAGCAGCTATTATCCATAATAGCAGCACTTTGTCAGGTGATAAATGGGATAATCTCTCTGTGAAATGAGGTTGCTGTCTTTTCAATTGTCATTTATATTCGACAATAATTAATCTTTGTAGGAAGATCTTTATGCCCAGACCAGTTCAATGCTATTTGAGAAGAAGATTAAGATACCTTGTAAATAGCTGCTGTCCAGTTGCAGGGACAGGTTTTGTCCTTTTAGAGCGTTATGGTATCTTAATAAGAGGAAGTCAAACGAAGCAACTTTAAATTGTTTAACTTAAGCCAACATGGTCTACAAGGTCGTACTATTACTGTCTAACTATTTTTAGTCCAGTACGCTAGCTTTTTAAAAGTCAGTGATTCTGTAGGACATGTTTTACATGTTTTCATCATTTCCTTGTTTTTCATTTTAACATATAACAACTAGTCAAAATCCTTAGCACTTCCCGCGTTGAAAAAAATGTCTCATTACTGTCTCGTTATCACTGGTGTAGGTGACATCACTTTCGAATTAGTTAAAGAAATAAATACATTTATAACCAATTTATATTACGAAGTGTCGTTGACATAATTTTTTACACCAGATGGTGTTTAGAAACACAGAAATGGCCGCCAAAATACTGAAAAAACACTAATGCTTGAGTCATTAAAATATGTACTTTAAATTTCAATGTTACCCGCAAACGCCAGTTGACATCAAATACAGTAACTATTACTTTTAGACAACTTTTTGTGCGGTTCAGCTTCAACCAGTTTGAATATTTAGTATTATTATGTAACAAGA
This sequence comes from Saxidomus purpurata, assembly GCA_022818135.1. Taxonomy (NCBI): domain Eukaryota; kingdom Metazoa; phylum Mollusca; class Bivalvia; order Venerida; family Veneridae; genus Saxidomus; species Saxidomus purpurata. The sequence goes on from JAFMSR010000015.1 coordinate 29,747,123, forward strand.
AAACACTAATCTTTCTTTTATAACAAAACAAACCTGCATAATAACGGTAGCCAGTTTTCATATCTTCAAAAGCTGTTACTATAGCAGTAATGACAATGGATAGATTTTTAAGTGGTATTTTCAAGAACTACATAATTTAATATTTCAGTGAAAATCCAGGCAAACATAATAGAAATACCAAGTCCTTGGTAAAGAACCTGGTAATAATGCGATTAAAATTTCGTAATGTAAATTTAAGTTTCATTTTACCCAACACACTTAAAATGAATAGTAAAAGACTAACGTAAATAGGTCCTTTTACAATGAAAATGTAAATACAAATTCACACCCCTTTATTTTCTAAGTTATTTTTCACATGTTTTTTTACAGAGAAAGTTTTTAATGTTTTCAATCTATGTTTCACAATATGACAGAAAACGTTTTTTAAAGATATATTTTCACTTGTTAATGTACATCAGGATTAAATACCATTCTTTTTTTAAGTAATAAGGACTGAAAAGCGAGAAATAGTGTATTTCAATATTTTGGTGTCCATCTTGGACGCCATCATTGAATTTTAAAAATGCTCCATATTAATACAGGTCCATCCAAACTTTTCTTACTCTTCAAATATTTATTTAAACGTTGAATTGAAAATAAACGGTAGACTTCTTTTGCACAGAAGAAGGTACTTAAGAACTTGATTACAATGTGCCGCTATCATTTTTATCTCATTTGTTGTATAAATGTCGGGAAGCAGGTGTTTTGGTTGCATAAATGTCGAGAAGCAGGCGTTAGTGGCAAACAAGCCATATTTCTGTCGTTTTTTTAGAATATATTTGCTAGAAAGAACTAATTAACTTTATATTGAATAAAAATGGAAATCTTTCGTTCATCAAAGATACTTTTTCGTAAAAAAAGTAGGTCATTTCATGAGCAGTTCTCAATATCCTTGTCCTTATTGTATTTTGTAAGCGGCTATAAAACGAAATAGGAATACAGAAAGGTCAGCATGCAGTTTCAATATCTTGTCGTTACTCTCATGCCAGTATGAACCATATTTGCTTTGACGACACCATGTCCCTTGTCTAGAAATTCTATAAATTAACGTTATTCCATAAGCCATACCCTCGTATCCACTACCAGAGGATTTAAGAATGATTAATATAAGTGTCAAAATCTGACGCTGCCTTTTGGACGTCTGTAATGTTGAAATTAAATGGACTAAAAAGTGAGAATATTGGTTAAACATAAAGTGACATCAATTAATCATAACTGCCGTTTTATGTTCACGAAAAAAAGATAAACGCATAAACAATTGGTCTTAAACACACCATTTTAAATTAGAGAAAGGCAATTGAATTGAAATATTGAGAAGACATTTCTATGGTGATCCATACAGGTACCTAATAGTAGTATCCAGATTTCTAAATTAACATCAAATATATCGTATTTTAAGTCCTTCGTCTTACTTAGTTCTTTTAACTAATATCGCCCAATAAAGCTTCGCCAATAGCATATGTAACCGCTTTATTTACTATCTTGTTAATGAATATCTGGCTAAGAGGAATGGTTGTTTAAGAGAAATTCATTCCTTTTGAATAATTATGGAGGTTTCTGAATGGCAACTGTAAAATGATCAATCTATATTCATTACTCTACTTTGTCGGGCGAACCATAAGAAAAACGTATTTTCCTTTACTTTATCACTTTTTGTCTGTCAAGGAAAGCTAAAATCAGTTATTTGGTTTGACAAAGGTCAATATTTCTAAGTCATTTGAAGACAAAATCTAAACACTAAGACAGAGAGAGTTAAACCCGCTGAATCCGTAAATTGTTCATTATGGTGAAAAACTCTTTTTAATTTTGTTATAAAACGGACAAGAAATGTAACATTTTGAGGCAATGATCTAACGAAAAAGTTTAGCTACCATTTAAAACCCATTGAGAAATTGAAATGGTTGAACGTCTGTCATAAGTGAGTTTTTTTAGAGGAAAACAGTTGCAGTTTAAGTTCTATCAAGTATGCTGGTGCACGTCCCGCTAAAAGAAAAGGTAATACAAAATTTATTTTTCTATGTGTAAAATGTAACCTTACTCAACTGCGCGCAATAAATTCAATTTGTATTCAGTATTCAGTGTGCGCTGACTTATTTTTGTACGTCAATATTCTACTAAGATCTGTGACACAGAAACGTAGTCCTTACAAGACTTTGTTTAACTATTTGATGACCAAGACAATTACAAATTTGAACATCAGTATGGTAAGAAAAGTTCAAAAACTATAAACTGGATTCCGTTTCTGTGAATTTATCTAAATTGAAAGAGATGGTTTTTGACACATTGTTTATTTCCTATCGAACGTTCAAGTAACTACCTGAATATTGCGTATTGATTTGTTTATTCGAGGTATAAGAACGTGGGGCATTTTTACATGACTGGTTCACAAATGATGAAAATATGTTTTAAAATACTTGATAAACTTTCCTATAAAACCTTAATAGCAAAATGAAGGTTGGAATAATAACAGTTCATAAATATAAATTAATATTTGTTTCAGTGCGAAAAAAGCATAAAAGTTCTTCTTTAACGTATACGGGTAAATTAGTAAAGGACAACGTTTAAGTCCCAGGACCACATCGACAAGTAGCTCTTATTTTAACGAGAAAGATGTCTTACCGGCGGAAATGACCTTCATTTCAAAATCATTCGTAACCAGTATTTTTGTCAATGATACTGCAAAAAATAATAAAGGCTTCCTGGCACATCTTGTTCGTGAAAAAGCGACTTGAATACAAAAGAAATCAATATGTCAGCATTGATTTAGAGAAAACATAATATGGTTCTATCATTATCCTATCAGTATAATTATTTTACAACATCAGAAGATTCAAAAAGATCCTGGGACTTCAAATTGATAACGGTTTGACAAGAAGAAGAAATTATTGAAATGCGTCTTATTCATGTGCTAATGTACGACTTGTTCAGCCAAACAACCAAATCAAATACTAACGTGCTATAACTACCATGGGATTGATGTGAGCTGTAATTGTATTACTTAAATTTTGTTAGGCAACATATTTTCTTCGTCAAATCAGATATCTTGCAACTCCCAAGTCTTTCCTCCTTCAACTGTATAATTATTTTAATTTCATCTATGCTGACAAACAAAGTTCTGCTCTATAACTTAATAGCTATCAAACAAATCATTTTATTATAAAAAGTGATCGATGTCTTCTATTATAGCTAACTCTTGTAACAAAAGTTTTCAGACTCTCTGAGCACATACGCCTACATTATAAACAGAGACACTGGTACACAGCTTTGTTTTTATAAACGAATTGCTAATTCAAGAGCTGTTTTATGATATTTTGCTTTACTACTAGAACAAAACATTTTCGATTTGATTCTTTTTAGCTCAACTGAGCACGAATTACTCATGAGTGAGCTATTGTGATCAACGAGTGTCCGTCCGTCTGTGTGTCTCTCCGTCAACAAATTCTTAGAAGCACACCAGAGACCACACGTTTAGTCTTATTTTCATGAAACGGTGAGACAATATTCGCATTCAATTTGATGAAATCTCTGTTGAGTTTGATACAGGGTAATCTAGGGCTAAAAGCTAGTTCACTAGTCAAATGTCAAATTATAGACAAACTTTGTAAGCACGCTAGAGGCCGCATTTTCTACCTGATCTGCATCTACTATGCATCATACTTGATCATAATGCAGTATAGCCATTTCAAACAGTAGTAAAACCTAAGCAAATGCTGAAGGTATATTTATATCATTTACAATCAAGACTTAGAAAATTAGAAAAATGTTCGTCGAAGTAAACTAAATCCTCGGTATTCTTCAGACATGTGACAGAAAAGAAATTGGAAAACTCCATCCCAAAAGCTTCAGTATCGTAATAAGTACATTTTCTACTTTGTAGATATTTGTGTAATAGCCGTAAATGATATGTACCGTGCTTCATCTAAACTAAAGCTAATTACGGTCATTGTATACAGCCTACGGTCTACCAGTAGAGATTAGGCAAGCCTGTATGATACACATAATTCATTTCGGCCAATGAACTGCCCTTATTCGGAACATTCGTATTTTCGTTCATTTAAAGATATTTACATTTAAAACTTTACTCATTATCTGTAGCCTGACTTGTTATATCGGAAAATTATTTTGAGTTGATAAGTTTGATCACTTACGCAATACAAAGTATTCATGGTACGTTTTTGTAACGTCTCGGCTTAAATAATATCCCATGCATATGGATGCTGAAGGCATTTTATTGTACTTTTAGATCCTTCCTTTAAGTTAGTGTATTTCCAATACGACCATCATTGTAAGGGCCCATTTAAACCAAATAAAAGTAAGCAGGCGTATTTAATGCTATGAACTTTCAGCTCAAAAACTTTTCAAAACCTTTTCAAGGTGGCACTGAACTTCAACACTTAGTCTACCAGCTCTGAAATTGATGCTTAGTTTACATCAAGACGATGAAGAAATGGAAAAGTCTTGACACCAACAAATTAATTATAATACCGCTTTCAAAGATTTAACGCTTCTTTAGAGAAGTAATTACGAAGCACGTTATTTTTGTGAGTTTCAATGATTAAGAAATTTACAACTAAAGCCTGTGGGAAATAGGGTGATGCAAATGTCGACGCTAAAACTGACACGTTCCCTATACTCTAAAGATATCGGAGAATGTATTAGAAACCCATGCATGCATAACATCGACTGTGTTATATTAAAACACACGCTACTTATATTTCTAAATATACTTTTGTTACCTTAAACTGCTCCATAGAAACAGTGGTGCAACAATTTCGCGTCATTATATTTGATAAAAAAGGCTATATAAATCTCAAAACAATTTAGCTCCAAAGTATATATCTGATCTTTTGAATTTTTCTAATAATCATATTTAAAACTTACGTTCAGCCTCTGACAATCATATTCAGACGAAGATATGTCGATCAAAATACTTAAAAAAAGTTTAAGTTATAGTATTAAAAATGTTTGGAATAATATTTCTTCACAGATCCGAAGTCTACAAAGTCTTCGATCTTTTAAAAATTCATTACAAAAACATTATATTGAAATCAGAGCTACCAGTAATACAACATTATTAGATTTTGAATTCAATAAGCATACTTACTGCAACGCGTTACATACGTGTGTAAGTAATTATTTTTGAGTGTTTGTCGAATAACTGTGATTTTTCCCCATCTTATTACAAGAAGGCCATATTGAAAATATGATGCAATATGGAATTACTGTATAAAATTAATGTTATAATGTGTTACCTTCTCAAAATAAAGAAATAAAGAATTTATTATTATTATTATTATTATTATTATTATTATTATTATTATTATTATTATTATATGAAATCAAAACTCACAAAAAAAGCTTGTTTCTTTTTTCTATGGCTAACAAAAATATTTACAACTGTCTTTAAAAGCAACTGTGAAGCAGCATATACAGGTGTACTCTCAAGCCTAAATCCTCCTCTCTGTTAAATCGATTTCGGTTCAGTGCCTAGCCACGTGACCAAACTTTCTGATTAAATGTTTATGAATGTTTTAAACTGGTTTAGCTGCATCTAATAATATTACTTAACTTCAGAAAAAAAAGCTGTTTTCTTTAAAACACATTGAATTTGTGTCGTGTTCAAAAACGATATTTACAAAAAACAAAAAAAAACAAAACAGTATTACTGTCTGCGAAAATATTATTTAGTTTATTGATGCAACGTTTACGTAGAATTTTCTGTGGCAATCATTTTATTATCGTATGATTTAAAAACAACTACATATGTGTATTTTGAAAGTGTTTACACGTTTAGTTGTTCGTGAAAAGTGGCATTCTCAAAGTCTTTTTTAATTCTCAGGTCGGCCAATCCTGTATTAATTGCTTTATTATCTGCACTACCAAACTCAGAGAAACAGCTATTATCAATAATAGCAGTCATTTCCCGGAAGATTAATGGGGTAATCACGGCTTCGTATTCGGCTGTTGTCTTTTTATTAATTTGTGATTTGAGATTTTATTAGTACTTCTGTGTTTCGGAAGACATTTGTAACAAAATTTATTCATTTTATGTTAAATCAGGAGATGTTATATAATATGAATATTAGTTTTACATGTGTGTAAATACAAGTATAAATGGTTACGTATAATTTGTGTGCGTAGAGATGCACAGGCAAAGAACAAAACTAGTCATAACCTGAATACTGCTTAAGTTGAAGATACCTTATTAAAGGTCAAGGTGTTGTACCGACATTGCTACTTTTGTATGAAGTTTTACTATTTTTTCGAAATTTATTCAAGGTATGGGAGAAGAATAAACATCAACATGTATCTTACTTGGCATAACTCCGTATTAACGTATTTTATTATAGGATTGAAACTATACTAAGTTTTGCAAAATTCAATACCAGTATAACGCTTGCATAACTGAACAATTTTAGTAAAGTCAACTAAAATTATGCTAGAAACAGATTGTGCTCTCCTTTGTTTGGATGATATGGTGGATTTATCACATGAAATAACCAATTCTTAATCTAAATCCCGAAAGATTCAGCCGTGACAGTTTATTGTTTGTGGGTAATTCTGCTTGAATAATGTCGATCTTCCGCTGAATAAAGTTTAAAAGGGTGGAACAATTATTAATTTACTTATAGTCATTGGCCTCTACCGCCCGCTTAGTTCATCAAAATATTTATAGAGCAAACTAACAGAACGTTATTGGTTCCGCCAACTCTATGGGAACAGTTAATAAGATATCCTTAATATGTAAAATCTGGAAGGTTTAGAATATGTCAAAAGGTTTAGGTAAAGTGTAGGTTTATTATAGTGTCACTCCTACTTAAAGGGCCAGCCATTTCTGACTTATGAGAGACCTTCTTTTTGAGCACATTTACCTCCTGAATCCTATCCATTTAATGCCAGGCACCAGGCAGGTAGGCATAGTAAGGTACATGTAACTACTATTTAACTAGCGGGATGCTCACAAACCGGACATATCAGAACGTATGTGTATATTTTACGTTTTATTGGCAAATGTTCACAAAACTGTTGCATACAATAAAATTCCCCAAAATGACAGCAAAAATATTTATTGGGACATTAGGAGGATATTCTATATAGCACCAGTCATGACGTATACGCAATATTAATTCAAACTAAGAGCACCGAGCGATAACTTTAACAGTCACATAGATCAAATTTAATAAATTGCCGTATTTTAGTATTGTTTAAGTCAGCATGTGATAAAAGGTACTTCAAATTTCTCTTAACGTATTTTCTATATCTTTATATTGCTACGTAGAACAAATTAAAAAAGAAATTAAAAAAAAAATATATCGTTATCTTTTTTACGTAGAACAAATTAAAAATAAATTTAAAACAAAACTATCTCGTTATCTTTTTTACAATTACAAATATAAATACCATCTCGTTATAACGAGACAGTATTTTTTAATTTAGTTTTGATTTTTTCTACGTTACAATATAAATTTATATATTTATTTGAAACAGAAATTCCCAGTTTTCACGGCAACGAGTTTTGACTGTGAAGTCGTAACGTCAAATCATATTTCATTTCCGTTAAAACCTATCATTATGCACATCAAAATGATCTAAAAGTTTATACTGCTCCTGATCATAGACATAAGTTCTTATGGACACACAATAAGATTCCAGACTAAAGCTCAACATATTAGAGGCCTGGGATTCAAAAAGTATTAACATCATTTTCATATCGTAATCTTCTTGTAAAGGAAACATAAGAAACACCGGATTTTTAACCAAATCATTTCAGTAATTTCTATCTGCTTTATTGCCTCTTTACATTATTTGTGGTATATTTCCAGCACAACGATAAAATGAATACCGACTAGTCAGATAGCCCGGTCCTGTTAAAAGAAACGATATGCAAACATCTTGCATAATTTCGGTTGTTGCATTAGCGGCAGTCAGTGAAAATTATTTGTATTTGCTGTTGGAATATGTTGCAATTTAAAAGACCATTCTTAAAAGTTTTGACAAGAAGATGGAGCTTGGTATTTCGTATATTTGATCTCGTAAGTACATTGCGGCCTTGGGAAACTTTAGTATAGTGGATCTTCAATAACAACTCTTTGCTGTATGATAAATGAGGTCATATATCTACGTAATTTGATTTGGTAAGAAGAATTGCATCTGCCAGTGAATTCATATTCTGCATTATTATTAATATGCTTAGGAGGACCTTTACGATATTCAAACTGTTCATAATTATTTACGAACAATATGTTCTACAAGATTATGTATAGCATAATGTCGAGATCGGTTCAAGAACTATGTTTATCATACAACTCATTTATCAACGTCCCCTTTTCTCTACAAATCGTCCGCTAACAGAACTATCATAGTGTTCTTGTAAATAAGTTGTTATTACTCTACCAGTATGTAAATTCAACTGTTTTGACTTTACATTGCTTCGGTTATTAAATTATTAAAAAATAAGGATTTCTTCTTTTTCGGGGCTTACAAATATCTCAAAAGATCATTTCGCTTCACTATAAAGAAGAAAATACAAGTTTCCAGTTACCAATGATACGTTGAATAACAAGGTATATCGTATACCAGTCATAAAAAATTAATCCCGAACCGCCAAAAACCCCCCCCCGCCGGCCCCCAAAAAATTTTTTTGGGCCTGGAAAAAGGACCTGCACGGTTTAAGTCTTATATTTCATAATTTCCCCTAAAAGAAAAAAAAAAAGATTCAAACTTTGGACAAAACGTATAAAATGGACGTAATTAGGTCCTCAAACCATATAAACCCCCAAACCCCCACCCCCACTCATTTTATTTTCTTCCCCTCAAACTTTGGACAAAACGTATAAAATGTACGATTCAACCTTCAAACTTTCTATAAAGTAATGTCGACAATTTATCTTATTTATTCACCTTACTGCGAATGAGTTCTGTCTCCGTCGATAATAACAAATAGATAAAATTTTAAATAATTCGATTTTTTGGGTTATAAAACAATATCCTAGAAAAAGTAACCCCTGAGGAGTGACTTTTTGAAAGAAATCACCTTCAAATAAACGAAGGAAAAATTGTTGAAATAAAGAACTTAGAAATAAGTTTTGCCCTGGCAAATTGTCTTTAAAATCCCAAGTTCATTTTGAGGCTTATGTAAGGGTAATTGGTCACCCAGGCACATGGTTAGCTACTGAACGTGGAGTACGGAACCACAACTCAAAATTGCATTTTTACTTGTAATTTGCCACCTTTAATCTTCCTATGACCTCTGCTGTTCAATATTTTTTTATTTTTTTCATTTCGGATAAAGCACCGTTGACCCCCCCCCCCCCTTGTTCACAAGACCCAAACCCATTTAGTTGCCGGTTTCTGTTTGCCAGAGGGTTGCTGTTGGATCTCTTCTTCCTAGCTCAATTTGACGGTGTTTTCATGATAAACTTCTTAAAACTAAAAAATAAATTTTTTGTATATTACCAACGAATGAGCTCCAACTTGCCTAATCTGTATCTTATCTGTTATTTTTGCTGACTATTTGGTGCATCTCAGACAATAAACTGTTGTAAAGTTATCAGTTCCTTTTGAATAACTATAGATGTTTTAGAAAGACAATCATGTAATGATAAATCTCTATTCATCACTCTTAAATGTTGGGATAACCAAGACTTTAACATATTTGCTTTTGCCGCAATACTATTTTTCATTTCAAGAAAACCTAAAATTGATATTATAGTGTCACAGATAACCATAGGATACACATTTCTCAAGTATTTCCGGGAGTAATCGAAACATTTAGAGAAGAAAATAAACATGCAGATATCTGAAATTGCTTCTACTGGAGAAAAATGATATAATTTTTTAATTAAATAGGCGAAAATTGCAAATCAGACGAAATTTCAATGGCCGTTTTAAACCCCCAAAAAAAAAAAAAATAAAAAAATTTTAAAAAAAAAAGGGTTTTTGGGTAAACACATTGCTAGTCGGTGCAAATCATAGTTCGATATACTTTATATTGAGTAGCAAAAAATGAAAACGACTAATTTAAAAGCAAAAGCAGAAAAAAAGTTAACGTCATTTTACATCAGCATGATACATATTAGTGGAGAAAGTAAATAACTTGTTACTTTTCATGGAATATAACCTATCACAGCTGTTGACAGTGTTTAACTGGTGCGGAGAATATTCAATTTGTGTTCATTGGACTCTAACTGAGAACAGTCAATGCAAGAGCTAGCAAATTGACAAGTATTTCCATCTCTAATGATTCAGTTGTTTGATGGATGACCAATGCAATTACATATTTGGTAGAAATGGTTATAATAAGCAAAAGTTTTCATATCTGCACATATTTATATCCTAGGTAAAACGGTATTTTTAACTATTATTTGCAAACGTAATAAACAAGTTAGCAAGAGATGTTCTCTTTTATAAAGTGTGCCATTTGTATTTGCTACTAAATAGTTAAAATTTCCAGTAAACAGAATACAGAGATAGTGTATGTAGCATTGTTAAGTTGAATATGTAGTGACAAGGTCAAAATACCAGTGTAAACTGCATTGAAATATTTTTTTCGAAAATAATTCGTCAATGTTACCAATATTCAGCTAAAGACATGTTAAAATTTGCAACAGTACAAATTTTTTATTGTGAGAATTATTGTACATGCACATTTAAAGGGGCACTCCCTACATCTGGTAGCTTATATTCTCGAAACATAGATTATGTGTGAAATTAACGTAAAATGATAAATAAATACAATTTCAAAGAAGAACCTATAACGAAAAAAGCCTCATTTTACCACAATTTATCAATATAGAGGCTTTGTGTAATAAATCGCATACATCCATTAATTGCAAACAACTCTATATAGATTATTGAATGGTTTACGGTACTGCAGTATATTTCAAACCACTGATTTTATCGATAATGACCGGGAATGCAAAGCTGAAACTTTTAGGTTCTGTTATAAAAACAAAAATAATATCAAACAGGGAATGCCACGTACCAAAAACGCAGCCTCCCCAAAACGAGCCCCACATCACCCAGAAGTGCACACCACACACACACACACACACACACACACACACACACACACACACACACACACACACACACACACACACACACACACACGACACACACAACATATCACGTACACACCCACCACCCCTAGCATACAAAGCAAACACACGAGGACAAAACGAACAATTAAAGGAACACAGTGGGGCACCGCCTTGGAACGGTCATAATACTTCCAAAGATTCTATTATTTATGTTTTGGAGGTTATTAAGTTTGGCAGTTATAGGGTATGTCCCTTTAAATAACTGTATGTTTATATCAAACCAGCTTTATACTTACCGGTCATTTGTTTAGTTTTGTAATCAACTTAAAAAATATAGAAAGGAAAGGTATTTTAGATGTGAAAAACGTCTAAAGCCGTCTGAAAGGATTTGCTAACGAAATATGACGATGAGCATTCAGTTTTTATTTCTTAAAATGTGTTCTGTAACAAAGCATGATATTTTTAATGAGTTCAAAATTTTGTTATCAATTTTAGAGCGGATGATTTAAATAATCTTGCAACTTTTGGGTTATTTCTATCGTTCTTGTGTATGTTTTTATAGCATCGTACGGACACAGCCTACTGATCATTTGATCATCTAGTACACAAATTACATAAAATTATCATGTGGTAAATCGCTTTTCTCTCCCGAAAGTGTCTAGGAAGGCAAGGAATAAAACAGTTAACTACGAGTTCGAAAACTTCTGAAGGAAAACCTTTATGATCCTACATTATTATTAACCCTCCTGTTTTGCAAAAACATCGATAATTTCCATTAAGAGAAAGTTATTGCAATTGCTTTATAGTTTCTGATATTATTGGAGTTGTGTTTTCCATCAGATATTCATCTACTTGCCAGTGTTTGAACAGGGTAGATACTAGTACCGTAATGGCAGAATTGACATGTTAGGTACTAAAAGTGTATTATGAAAGGTTCAATACTCTTTATTTGCTAAGAGGTAAGCGCCTACTTACCACCTATTTAAAGGCCCATTACTAAGACCAAATCAATTTTTCTTTTCAATCTGGAATTGTAAGAAGGAAAAATATGACATACTGCATCGAATGTGACCATATTGTGTTGAAAATTTGAGTTTAACAAAAGAATTGATAAATTACATTTTGCCTTTCCAAAAACGAAAGTAGGTTTTCCAGTTTTCAAATATCTTTGTAATTTTCCAAAAGTCTCACAGAAAGAGGCTGTAAACAGGTTGTACATGAATAAGTATGCCTATTTTGAAGTATAGATGAAAGAACTTTACTTTAAATGACGTGCAACGTTAATCTCTGACTGTTTACAACATGCAATAAAGTGAAAGTAGGACAAAAAGACCACCAGGTCAATCTAAGGAAATACAAAAAAAAATCACTCATTTTTCTGCAGCAGTATTTTAAAGGGGGAAATACTCCATGGCCATTGTTTTAGAAGCCAGTTTCGAACTGTATTTTCCTGTTACGATTCAAGATTTAAAGAAAACTCGATTTGGTCTTAGTAATGGACCTTTAATTCTTAAAGTAGTTTGCTTCCCCTCTTTGTAAGTAAACATGTTCCCTTTTTAGCTAATGTAAATGATTGATCAGTTGCAATATTTTTTACGATTACCAATATACACAGATACGTCTATGCAATACATGTAGCATACTTTACTTTGATACCCCTGTTACCGCTCTAGGACAGACTAGATTTCCAGCCTGTTTATGTAATCAGCTTCAGATCTGTAGAAGATTTCATTTACGAGCACTGTTATTTTTGGTAATAAAGTTTGTCATTCTGACCTTTTGTATCACATAAAGATTTCAAGAAGAAGAGTAATAGATTGTAGTCATTATATGTCAAACAGGGGCTGCTCATCTATAAAATTCATCTTAATTAAATGAGTACTCCTCCAAAAGTACTCTTCGTCTACAAGACAATGCGTTATTTATATAAAACAAGAGGGCCAAGATGGCCCTATATCGCTCACCTGTATATCAATTGCCAATAATACAAGTGATCATGACTTTAACATAATTCATAGTTCCATTATGTAAGCCTATGCGAAATTAAGTAACTCCCCCCCCACCACCATATCCTTCCCCATCCCCCCCTCTGCCCCCCCCCTCCCGGGAGGGGTTAATTTTCAACTGGGATCATGTTTTGAACACTCTTGATAAAGGTCCACAAGGCAATGCTACATGCATCTAATTCTAGGCCTTGTGGTTTCAGAGATCTTTAAGGTTTTTCCTATGTAAAATCAAGAGACCCCCGGGCTGGGTCAGCTAGGGGTCATAATTTGAAAAAAACTTTGTAGATGTCCACTAGGCAATACTACATTGTACAATATCTCGGCTCTAGGCCCTATGGTTTCAGAGAAGATTTTTAAAGTTTTTCTAATATAAGCCTATGTAAAACCAGGTGACCCGGGGATAACAATCTTGGTAGAGGTCCACTAAACAATACTACATGCCAAATATCTCAGCTCTAGGCCTTGTGGTTTCAGAGAAGAAGAGTTTTTAAGTTTTTCATATATAAGGCTATGTTAAACTAAGTGACCACCCGCGCGAGGTCAATTTTGACACGGGGATCATAATTTGAACAATCTTGGTAGAGGTCCATTAGACAATGCTAGTTGCCAAATATCTAAGCTCTAGGCCTTGTGGACAATCCTCCATTTGAAAAGCTCATCTTGGCGAAGTCAGGTGAGCTAAAAAAAAGCAAAAAAATACATTAAGGACCATGTCAAATTACATATTATACAAATGAAAGCACAAAAACGTATTGAGAAAACCATATTTGCATTTGTTTTGTCCTTGTATACAAGAAAAATTGTACTTTGACATACGAAGACACTTAAACTTTACTTAAATTGAATGAAATATCACAGAACACATTGAGAGACTTCTCAATCAATATCACAGTGCTTTTAACAAGAGTTCCTTAACCAGACATAATTTACACTTCAAGTTTGGAATGCACATTTAGAGGCAGAACGTAAAAAGGTTCAAAGAACAGCGAAAAAATTGTTGTAAATGTAAGTGAAATCAGAGGTAGTTTTCAGTTACTAGACAGACAGTCCGACCGACGGACGGGGACCGCCTCTCGAAAAATGTGATAAATACGGTTATAATTAATAACGAAAGTATCATAGTGTCAGTCAGACTTCTATTGGGCTACTTGTGTAAACAATCGATTATGACATTGCATTATCTTTTCGTTTTGTTAATTAAAGTGGAATTATGCACATTTTTTTCAAGTAAAAATCCAGCTGAAATAGGTGTGTGTAAAAAGGGTAGAGGAAATAATAGCTTTTAACCCAATACACAAAACTCTTCCTGCTACCAGTACGAAATAATAACTTTCATCATATTACTTTTTCCTACTTTGACTAGGAGAGTCAATTTCAAAAAACAACTGTTTGCTTCCCTTCCACTGCCGAAATCTCTACCAACAACAACACAAGGGAGATCACTGCGAAGAAAGGAACAATTATTTTATTAGAACAATCTTTTTTTCTAGATCACCAACTTCAAATACTTGTGCGGCATTATCATTAGTTTTACACATTTAAATGCACAGCAACCGAAAATTGCTTTTATAAAACTGTCACAAAAATACAATATTTTGCATTATATGCGGCATCGCAAGTGATATTAAAAAGTACTGTTCATGCTTTCTACGTTTAGCTGATGGACTTTTGTTTGCTTTTGCAATCTAAACTTTTTATGAGATGACAACTTGCTCTGAAATAGTTTGAAAAATACAACACTTTTATAAATTTAATCAGTTTTCCGTAGGGTTTTTAGTAAAGCAATCGTGCAACAGTGCAGTGTCAATGAAGCATTTAACTGATTTAAATGAACACCATTTTAGGTAATGTTTAGATAATTATTACTATTATTTATGAGATAATATCCGTTCCAGCGCTATTCATCGCCTAATAAACAATGACCTGGAGTCTGATGCGCAGTAATGAACCATGAAGGCCGCATCAGGACGACAAAGAGTTGTTTATTAGACGATAACAGCGTTGAAAGGGGCGTTATATCGATTCTAACAAGACAAGACGGCATATCGTTTCCTGCGTTGTTTATGGCATAATAAAACATAATTGTTCTACCTTTGGTAGAAGTCTACTAGCCAATGCTACATGCCAAATATCTAAGCTCTAGGCCTTATGTTTTCAGAGAAGAAGATTTTTAAAGTTTTTCCTGTATAAGCCTATGCAAAACTAAGTGACCACCCGCGCGGGGTCAATTTTGACCCGGGGATCATAATTTGAAAAATCTTGGAAGAGGTGCTACATGCCAAAGATCTAAGCTCTAGGCCATGTGGTTTCAGAGAAGAAGATTTTAAAGTTTTTCCTATGTGTTGCCATAGCAACCAGAGTTCTGCATGGAATGGCATTCTTTAATAACTTTGATAGAGCTTCATGCAAGGTACATCCCTGCAAAGTTTCATCAACATTGGCCCAGTGGTTTCAGGGATGTCATTTGAAGGAAATGGTGGACGGACGGACAGGCGGACGGGCGTACTTACCAGACGGACTTTGTGAGGTTATCCCTTTGATCTTTCTTTGATCTTTTTCAACCCCACAATACAATTATTTAACCCCACAATGCCATTTTAACCCCATAATGACGGAATGAACTCAAAGAACCTCACAATGCTAAGTTGTACTCAAACCCTAACCCCGTAATGTCTACTGGGCATGTACGGACAGACGAACGGAATACGATCCTAATAGCTCACTCTGGCACTTTGTGCCAGGTAAGCTAAAAATCAAGAAAATGTAACAAAAAGGAAATAATTCAAAATTAGACAGGGTAGAGTTATGGTTCTTGGGCACTGCACTACCTGTAGTACGTTTGGAGTTATGCTCCGGACAAGAAAAATCAACAAAATGTAACAAAAGGAGTGATTCAAGATAGAGTTATTATAGTTCTTAGGCAAAACACTTCCTCTCAGTGTACCCTATCACTGTATTAAGTTTCAAGTTACTCCCTGTTATGCTCCCGACAAGAAAAATTAAGAAAATGTAACGAAGGGGAAATAATTCATTAGGCAGGGTACAGTTACGGTTCTTGGACACTGCACTACCTCTCAATGTCCTCTGTCTGTGTGTAAAGTTTCAAGTAATTCCTTTCAGTACTTTTGGAGTTACGCTCCAGACAAAAGTGTGACGGGCAGAAGGACGGACGGAGCCAGTGGCGGGGGGATAATAAACGTTCAAAAGCGCTGTACAAACTACATATCACAGATATTGACATACAATGCAATATAAAATAGAAAAATATCAGCATTTAAATTACAAGATAAAGTTAACTGAACTCAAGTTTGACTATATTTGATTATACATATTAAAGAGATGTAATAATTTTAACAAATTGAAACAGAATTAAATATAGACGATATTAAGAAAAATATTAAGAGAAAACTTAAAACATAATTACTTGATCATTAACCATTAACCAAAACTTAAAGTGATACAATGATAAAGAATGTTAAAATTTATAGAACTAAAATATAGATACTCAATTTCATAAAGAACAGATTTATCAGAAATTAATATCAATATTAATTTTTGTAGAGGTAAGTAAACAACGTATACAGTAATACAGTCTTACGGAATCATATTTAATCACAAAGTTTCTATTGCACAATCTTACAACAGCTTGCTATATAAGAAAAGTTAGTTTCCATAGGCCTTTATATATAAGAAAAGTTAGTTTCCATAGGCCTTTATGGAAACGTGTGTTTTAATGATCTTTTGAACACATCCAAACTTCAAGCGTGTGTAATGGTAACCGGCAGAGCATTCCATAACTTCGATGCTACTGATGAAAAACAACTATCACCGTACCTAACAGTTCTGCTTTTCGGTTTTCCTTGAAATTGTATTTATTTATCATTTTAAGTTCATTGAACACTTCATCTATGCTTCGAAAATATAATCGGCTAGATGTAGGGAGTGTCTCTTTAAGATTCTAGTTCACACATACACAGCATTACATGAACAAACACTGAATGTAAAATGATAAATAAATTACAATTTCAAAGAAGAACCTATGGCGAAAAATGCCTCATTTTACCACAATTAATCAATATAGAGGCTTTCTGTAATAAATCGCATCCACCCATTAATTGTACAACAACAACTCTGCAAATATTATTGATTGGTTTACGGTACTGCAGTTTATTTTAAACCTCTGAAATTAAAGATAATGACTGGGAATGTACAGCTGAAACTTTTAGGTTAAGTTTAAGTTAAGTTATTATACACCCAGTGGTCGGTCGGTCGGTCGGTCCGTCCGTTGCATTTTACTTGTCCGGAGCATAACTTGAAAACTACAAGTTGGAATTCAATACAACTTCATACAATGGTCAAGCACATTGAGAGGAAGTGCAGTGCACAAGAACCATAACTCCATCTTGACTCATTACAGAGTTATTGCCCTTTGTTACTTTTCCTTGTCTGGAGCATAACTTGAAAACTACTAGTTGGAATTCAATACAACTTCATACAATGGTCAAGTACATTGAGTGGAAGTGCAGTGCACAAGAACCATAACTCTACCTTGATCCATTACAGAGTTATTGCCCTTTGTTACTTTTCCTTGTCCGGAGCATAACTTGAAAACTACTGGTTGGAATTCAATACAACTTCCTACAATGGTCAAGCACAATGGGAGAAGTGCAGTGCACAAGAACCATAACTCTATCTTAACTAATTACAGCGTTATTGCCAAGGACAATAGAGAATGTATTATTTCAAGTTGAGAAGTTAGCGTCATAATTTGAAATGAAAAAGCATGCTTTTTCGTTTTTTTGCTAGCCTTATCTAACATGTTGACTAACCCATCTGTCGTTCGAACGTTTTGCCAATCTGTGATGGGTTCGAAATAGTATCCTAACTCAGGGAATCGTTGTTGCATCTGTTTCATCAATGTAGTTTTGCCAGCTTCGACGTTTCCCTCAACCGCAAATACGTGTACCTTGTTCGACATCTTCAGATGATTTCAATTCGGCAGAAAATAACTTTAAAATTGATACACACAAACGTAAGGCGGAACTATTGAAATAAATGGACCATCCCAAACAAAACATTGCAATAGAATGGTCCATTTCGATGTACCCTACAATCTGATTCGTCGGTATATATTTTGGCGCGAAAAGAGGAGAAACACAGACTGCGTCTATTGTCAGACAGTTATATCCTAGATACAAGAGCATTCGAAAGGTTCATCAACAAACTACCATAGTAGAAATGACGGAACGAAACATACACAATGGTATTGGAATATCAGAAGACGTAAAGATTGTCACACCGGGTGAGCGAATTTCTTTATTTAATGACTTCTTATTGATTTTGACTTCTACATTGAATGGAATTTGTACTTATTTTTACTGGCTCTATTTCTATTTGTGGTTGTTTGTTTCTTTCTTTCAGAGGAGCAACGTGTCAAAACTTTGAATTACTTGGGAATCATTGTTGACTTCATATTAGAAGATCAGTCTACGATTCAACAAGTCGGTGTCATGAACAAGTTACGATCAAAAAGACAACGAAAAAGGTTAACGTCTGTGAGAGTGTTGCGATCGTCATGTGTCAGAAAACTAAGATCGAGATCGATCAAGATTTGACTTGACATTTGGGCTGATATGAACTCTTGTAGATGTAATTTACATCATTTTGAAACATCATCAAGCAATATTGATTTATATGCTGACGACTCTACTCTTCATGAATCAGATCGCGATATTCAAATTGTACAATGTAAACTTCAAAGAAATTTGAATAACATAATAAAGTGGTGTCATTTAAACATGTCAATACATCCTACAAAAACAAAATGTATGATTTTAACGACCGGCCGTAAGCACAGAACTAATAAGGATTTACATTTAAAGTTGACAATTAATAATACACTTTTGCAAAACGTTAGTGTTCATAAGATGCTGGGTATTTATGTAGATAATACTTTATCTTGGAATGTACAGCTTTCCAAAGTATCCTCCAAAATCAATTCTAAAATTGCCCTTATGAAACGAATTTCTAATTACTTAACTGATGACATGAAAATTATGTTCTACAATGCGTACATTTTATCATCTATGGACTATTGTTGTACTATACATGTATGGGGAACCGGAATACGGTGTTTAAATACTATGTCCAAGTTACAAGCAAGAGTCGCAAGACTGATTAAACGAAAACCTTCGCGTACCTGTAGCACACCTTTGCTTAATGAATTAAAATGGCTGACTTTTGCTGATAGATGCTTATATCATACGGCTGTACTTGTTTACAAAGCTCGACACAATCTTGCTCCAGAATACATACTTGAGTTACTTAACTTTTCCAGCAATAAAACATATTGTCTTCGATCAGTAAGCAACACTAATATTGTGATACCAAAACAACGCACTATGTACATGAAACATTCTTTTACTAATATCTCTGCTCACACTTGGAACAATATACCAATAGATATTCGTTTCAGTCAATCATTGAAAATTTAAAAAATCATTGAAAAAACATTTATTGATCAACACTGCTACAGCACGTATGTGTATCGTGTGAAAAATGATGTATGAATGTTCTTTATTTACAGTCAAACTTGTGAGCAAATGCCACTCGCTGGAAATTGATTAACATGTATGATTATGGTCATCATTAACACCTTTACTTCATTTACACGAGTTCTTAAACGACTTCTTCTCTTTCCCTCCTGATTTGTTTCAGTAATAGCGGTCTTTAACATAGGTTTGACTGTATATGGAGTTCAAATGTCTTGAAATGTTTGCTATGAATTATTGAGTGATTGTCATAAGTATTATGTATAACTGAGTTGTGTATAGTTGAAATTTAAGTTTTGTTTATGTCCTTTTCATGTTTTCTTTTTCAGAAGGCCATGTTTAAACTAAGTGATATGAATATTCGTTTATATTTCTGTATGTGTTACCTTCTTTAAATAAAGAATGTATTATTATTATTATTATTATTATTATTATTAAAACCCAACTTGTTATCACAGTTTATTTTGATGCATACGTGAATACAAATACTTCATTCAACTTCGTCTTTGTCTTTTATTTTAGTCATGGTTCTTTCGGTCACAGTACTCATAAAACATATGGTGGTGTTAAATGGTGATCGAACAAGCAAGGTTACATATTTCGAAAGGTCTACAATTGTTTGCTGTCTCAAAAACCACCGACACACTTTGATACTCTGAGACAACAACATTTTTCCAATCCATGTCGTTTTCTCTCGACGCTTCCAGAGAACGTAAATAGTCCCATCTATTTTTGCTCACCACAACCAAGAATGGTAGCCCAAAAATAAAGTTCGATAACAGTGTCGCAGTTCTTCTGTTTCCATCTGCAAACGGGTGAAGTTCTAAAAAACGCAGTGAAAGAAAGCAGCAAGTTTAAATCTCTGTTTCAACTGTTGTTGTAGGTCTTTCATGGTGTTAATCTCCTCGATGATCGCATTAACGATATCACAAAGAAAAAGCAGTGCCGTATAGGAACTCTGCTCGCTCGAAAACGTAGGGTGGTACCGAGACGTGAATCTCGGCAAGGTGGAAAGAACACCATTTTGTTGATGTAACTTATCCATAAGTATACAATGAGTCTGTGTTGGTGGTGTGCACTTCTGGGTGCTGTGGGGCTCGTTTTGGGGAGGCTGCGTTTTTGGTACGTGGCATTCCCTGTTTGATATTATTTTTGTTTTCAAGATGCACTCATCCACTTCCAGTAACGCACACTGTTGTTTCAATTTCCTAACATGGTTGCAAGCAGCCAACATATTTGACATTTCGTAGAAATGGAGCCCTTCTTGTTTCCTAAGATCACGCTTGAAATGTCGCATCCTAGGTTTAAAATCACATGACCTACATATTGATACCAGGGGCTCAATATCGTCTTCATCTGGGAATTGAAAATCAAGAAACTTCTTACTGAACATGTTGATGACTTTATTACGATTGATTCAAACAAAGAGAATTACATGTATATATGGGCGAGATATATGCGTTTTTAATCAACAAACACGTTTATAGCTACAATAGCTGACATAACAGAGTTCTTTTCAATATGCCACAGATCTGGAAATGCCTCGAACAGAATGATTTTCACATTCTTTCTGTACAATGTTATCATAAAGACTGTTTGTGGATGAATCCCGTAGCACACACGCATAGGCACATCGCGTTTTGGAACAGCTCTGTGAAACTGATATCCGGCCCAGTCCTTGTATAAGTATTCGTGTGCAGTTTTGACCCACTAGTTACCAGAATAGGTCTATTAGGATCATCGAAACTTCCACCGAGGATATTTCTAATCACAACTGGACTCTGCGGTCTCTCTTGGTGTTTCAGTGCTTCCGGTATCGGTGATGTGCCATCTTCATGATACATCAATGCCATTTTTCTGAGGAACGTCAATCGTCGTGGGATCATTGTACGAACAAGTAACATTCATTCTGTCAGCAGTGACATCGACCTCTAGCAGCGACTGAAGAATTTCGCACATGCCTGTCTTTGTTGTGCACCTTACCGGTATCTCGTACGTCAAGGTGCTAACATCTCCTGATCATGGTGGCACACGTTTCTACATTTTGTACTCAGATAACGATCGGAGCCATCCATCACATTGAACCAGCTAGGAAACCGCTGATTATGTAGTTCAAGTTGATACATTAGTTCGTGTATCGAAATCTCATTTTGTCTTGTTCGCTTCAATTTCTCATTCCCCTTCTGGAGGTTATACATCTGCCAGTCACCATCGTAGTCCCTGAAAATCGTTAACGACTCATCTGAGCGTTTCTGAATGTAGCTTCTGGAAGTCATGTCGTGGTCGAACGTTTCAATCGAACTGAACTGCTAAGAACTGAACATAAGGTTAAATCTGTAGTGACGAGAAAAATAAGGCGTTTTTGGTACGTGGCATTCCCTGGTTGATATTATTTTTGTTTTTTTTTGATCCATAGTATATTCACAAAAAAATTATTTTTTGAATCAAACCGTCTTTGGCAATGAAAGAGGCAACATGTCGAGATGTTTTGAAACAACATCTTTACTCTTCGGTATGCTACTTGCCTAGATCTGTTAGTTTTTTCTGCAAGGTATTATGTTACTATGAACTTACTCAGTTGATAAAGCAGTTTTTTGGGGGTATTAATCACATTTACTGATAGCTCTAGTTTAGTTTGTCATCAGTTATAGGGATCGTCTAAAAAGGACAATCCCTATAACTGATGACACACTAAATAACACCCAAACTCTTTGGAAGTATTTAAAGGGACAATCCCTATAACTGATGACCAAACTATATCATTAATCTATCTATCTATAGCAATTTCGAAGCAATTTTCGTGAAAACAATTGACTTTCCTTTTTTCAACCCCTTCCTATTTTCACACTTATGTCTTATTACTTGAATGATCTGAGCTGAAACGTTACAAGCCGCCTCTAAAAAGTGTACAAATGCTTTCTAGGTATGTTTTAATGTTCAGCATTTCCTATAAAGCATATCATTAACATGATTAACGGTGTTGGATATAAGTGCCGATTTAAACCGTTGATAACGTCATAAATACAAGGTAAATCACTCAATTCACTTCTTTGTTTTTAATTGTGAAAAGGGAAAATTGAAGTCAGCTGAATAACAAATAGAATACAAGGTTAATGTCTTTTGATAACAGTTGATATCAAACTCGGATGAATATCGACCAGAAAGCCTCGGCAAGCCTCGGCTTCCCTGGCCGATATCATCACTGTTATCAAAAGACAGAAACCTTATATTCTCTATGTATCACATTTACTGCATGCTCAGAGTCTTATAGCTCTGCATCGTTGTCAGCAGATGCATTAATTTGATTTTTTATTTGAGGGGGCGGAGAGGAGGGCGGGGGCAGTGGAAGAAATTGGTCTTTTTCGCCCTGCAATACAGTAGATGCTATTGCTTGCTGACAAATATTAGGTGAGTTCTGAGAAGTAAAACCGACAATTCCGTAAATGATGACGTTAATAACGGATAGCTTACGAGTGTCGGGATATCTGAGATGCAGAAGAACTTCTCGCTATGTTTGGAGTTACGGGGGAGGCTTTTCAATGTACAATTCAAAGGAAGTATATGCCACAGTCGGTATTATTCCGGGATTATATGGACAGATTCCAGTATGCACAAATCCATTTTTCATGTTATCTGGTGTCGTAAACGAAACCCATGCCTTATGAAACATTCAGAACAATTGTGCATGTCCATTCCTGTATATTTTGCTCCAGTTTGATTTTTATGATTTGAATACAGTTTGATCTTTAGGTTGTGTCCATTGTCATATTTTTGATTGGCAGCTCAATAAAAAGATAATTTATTTTCGTGCAAACGAATTTAACATGCCTGTGAGAGTCATGCCCGTAAAAAGGTAGTATTGTAGGCCTTTCGTCATCAATATTTGAAAGAAACGTATCAGTAATGCCAGACTTGGTCCACCCACTGTCAGACACGCTTACGTTGGTACCCTCAGGGGCATTCTCCATATCATATCCTTGCAAAGCCCTTTTGGGTTTTCCAGGTATAGCATAACCACATGATAATACATGTACTTCTTACTATTTGACAGTATGCAGTGCACTACTTTTTAGCCCCTTTTAACCATAACTTTTGAGGGAAAGTCTATTTCTTCTTCGTTCCTTTATTTGACTGGATTGTCGAAAAGGTTATGTTCTTCCAAAACTCCCTTAAGGGCTGCAACATATTTATACATACGCGTCCTTGTCATAGCAATGTGGCACCCTGCACTAGTAATTAAAAACCTTAAGCTGAAATATGGATTCCTCCCTTTTAATCTTCTCCACCATATCCTCAGATGCTATTCCATTATTGAATGACATCAGATGTTTTAAAGCTGCTCACTCTCAGAATTAAGAAAAAAAAGGAGAAAAGGTTCTTCAAACTGTAAGACAGTAACATATTTTATAACATATAGTCATATAAAAAGATGATTAACATATAGTGTAGTGGTGCCGTAAAGCCAGCATAATCAACCGATGTTTACTTCTATTGCTGATTTATATTTATGTATTAGTATGCCACTTTTGAAAAAAAAATCGACGGAAACTGAGAGCGAGCAGCTTTAAAGCATACTGTTCAGCAAATCTCAAAAATGTTTATTCTTAGTTCTGCCCTTTAAATTGCATGGTTAATGAGTTCTCTTGGGTTTTTATCATCCCATTTTGCCCCTTCTTGTACATTTCCCGACTTCCTGTTGGTAAGACTTGTTGTTGGTACACCATGAACTTTGGTGGCAGCTCTCAATGACGAAGTTATAGCCCTAACCTCCACAAGTTTGCCGGACATGGTGTCATTGATGTTGACAGGTCATTTTATGGAAAGACATTTCGTTCTGTAGGTAGATAGACAGAGTGAAAGATAGGAAGATTGAGATGCAATTTAAATTATTACAAGTTAAAGGGACACACCCTATAACTGATGTCGAACTAAATAACCTCAAAATATAAATAATAGATGCTTTGGAAGTATTATAACTTAACCTAAAAGTTTCAGCTATATATTCCCAGTCATTGTCGATAAAATCAGCGGTTTAAAGTATACTGCAGTACCGTAAATCATTTAATAATCTATGTAGAGTTGTTGTTGTACAATAAAACGGTGGAGGCGATTTATTACAGAAAGGCTCTATATTGATTAATTGAGGTAAAATGAAGCATTTTTTCGCCATATGTTGTTCTTTCAAAGTGTATTTATTTATCATTTTACGTTCATTGAACACATAATCTAAGTATCGAGAATAAAATCTGCTCGATGTAGGGAGTGCCTCTTTAAAACACAGCCGTCATTCTAGAGTTTGAAAGATAAATTTGGTTTGGTTTGAGTTTAACGCCCATTTCTTTCGACAGTATTTCAGTCATATACCGGCGAGCAGTTTACCTAAACATTGTTCCTTGGAAGGATCAGCACTAGACCCGTGTCCTCCGTAAGAGTCCTGATCGATTCTTGGATTGGCAAGTGGTAGTTTAAACTGAATTGTAGCATGCCAACCTCACATTTCAATAGTCTCAACCTAAGAGAAAATTGCGTTCTTAAAGTGGTATTATGCCGTATAGGTGCTAAAACTGCAGCAGAAATAATTACTGCTACATATTTTATAGTTTGTTTAAGAAACCAAAATTAAGGGATATGATGTTCCGTTAGTTCATTTTAAAGCGTACGTATTAAGCACAGAAGTTCCAACAAATGATTGTTCTGTGGAAATTGCACAATACCGCTGTTGAAACGTTACATATGGTGAAAAATAATCACATTTTAATATATATGCAATCAAAATTGTATTAAGAGACTGCCAATGGGAAAGGCTAAAGCTGGTCACTTAATAAAATGGTATCTTAATACAAAACATCACTGGAGACGGCAACAATTGTACATATGTCACGTGGTAATTTTCCAAAAATAGCAAATTAATGTGTACATTGTGTACATGAAAGTACCGAAAGTCGGTAAATACCCGACAATTAACACCTGTGGACAAAAGGATGGACGATAATTCTTCTGAGATTTGACACCTCCATGCCTAATTTTGACGTGTTTGCACATAAATGGTCGCCTTATAAGAACAAAATATCGCTTATGTGTCGCTAATTACTGATTGCTGGTCGGGTTAGACAAAAGTCGCTTAATACAATAGCAAAACAGTGTAAAACGCTTTGAGGATTCAAATGCGGTCGCTTAAGACAAAGGTCGGTTTATACACATGGTCGCATGGGCAAGTTCAACTGTATTGGATTTGATATTCTATTTGCAATGTGGAGATTTTGTAAAAGCAAACATAATTGGCAAAAACAATACCGGCGTCAGACTTGTTTAAGCCTCTGAAACTGTACAAGCTAATCCTATTGTTCATGTAATCTGAATGGAATAAAGGTATTTGACTTGTTCTTAGCGTGTGCTTGCAATTAAAACGTTCATGTATTCATTATGTAAAATTGTAAATGAGGAAGGCATTTTGAATAGTTTGAATGCAGAATCAATATATGACAGACCGGATGAATATCACAGAAACTAGTAATATAATGGTCAGTTTTAAAACATGTATGAGAGTAACATGACCTCAAGACAAATAGGTATATAGTAATGAAACACCGAAACTTCAACAGTTCAATCATGTCTTTAATAAATAAAATGTATTAAATTTATTATTTCAAATTTTCATCATCGGTTATCTATTGAATTACTGACTTTATTGTTGAAAAAACTGAGTCAGAAATCTCGGACAGTCTAGCCATTTTTCCTTCCTAGCAGGACTATACTCTGGACCCTACAAAGTCTCTATCCATATCAACAGTTAAAAACCATGTCTGATCAAACAATGACGATATACATGTACAAGGACTTTTCATATATGAAACAGAGGTGTAATATTGTCATTATCAAAAAGGCACTATTTTCTCAGAGTGCACTCTAACATGTATTGAGCCTTTACATCATCTACATTCCATCTACAACCGACTCTATCCGGGGTAATATGTGCACTACATTGTTCGACATAATACATCATAAAAACATCGCTGCTTTGAAATGTGTAATGTTTTAAAACAGCATAATTACTTTAAAACAAGCAGAAATATTGTCCTTGATCTTTGTTTTAGTGAAAATTGTCCGTCTCGTGGGCGAATTGCTGTCCGACTCGAGCGCGCGAACTGCATGACGGCTGGATTATTTAAAGTAAACAATAATTACACAAACGGATTTTAAAATAATCTTGAAAAAGAAAGGAAATACGTGTTCGGATCTAAAAATTATAAATATAGCATGTAAATAGTTCAGGATATACTCACGCTGTTTGGTATTTTCAAGTTGTGTAATTTTTGTAAGAGGTTTAATTTTTTTTTAATTTCCCCTGAAAATTTCTAGCACCAGAAAAACAGGAAGTGCAGTGTAAAGAGGGCCAATGACGCGATCGGTTCCGGAACCGTAAAAATCGATACGAATACTTTGAAGTATCGTTCTCATTGCAACTACACTCAGATCTGTATTCAGCGGTAACAGTAAACGTTAATGGGCTTTCGAAAAGTCCTTATTCAGGTTATAATCCAACTTCAGGAGGTAGCCTTTAACTACATTAAAAGACTTCTGTGATCAACGGTGTCAAAAGCCTTCTGAGGATCGAGTAAGGTAACCTTTATCCAATTGAAAACGTATGTTACCAGACAAATGAATGAATAATTTTAAAATGTATACCTGTGTTATACTTGCGGGACTAAAGTTCATTCACGTACAAGCTACATATTAAAGACAAGGAAATATTGCCATACATGTATATGTGAAACGGTTTAAGCCCTAAGTGTGACCTTTACATTGGGAGTAGGTGACTGGTTGTTGTGCATGACACGCCCTTGGGTATGGGTATCAAATCTGTGAAGTTATTGAGGGTTCACCGCAAAATAGTTGTAAGTCTTCATTCGCCTGGTAAACGTATTCGCCCTTTGACATTTGGCGCGGACCCTGGGCCTTTCGTTTACAGGGCGAATGCTCTCCCGACTGAACTCGCAGGACGCTTACACCCCCCCCCCCCCCAATTGTGATTAAGTCCGTACCGTAACATGTGCATCAGGAAAACAAACTTAATCCTTGTTTTTCTTATCATATATGTTGTTCGAAATATTGACCGTTATTCACTTGTCGAGAAAGTATATTTCCTCTACACTCATAGATAACATTGGTATTGAGGTTATAACATACTAGATATGAACTATTTACGTACTTATATTATAAAACTATTCAAGGAAGAAAAACGCAAGAGTATTTTACTGACCTTTCTGATTCGGTATTATCCAATTAAAAAGTGTCTTACAGAGTAAATTTTTCAATCCAAAATGTTATAATTATATATACTCTACTTGTCATTTCATTGGCTGTTGAAAGGTTACAAATGTCCGGTCAAAAGCGAGCTTAATATTGCTGCTCCGAAAAACAAAACGCGAAATAAGCAATGAACTAATTATTTCTAGACATTAATAGAGTATTGTCTGATTATAAGACTAAATGTCCAGTTAAAAGATATCTAACCTGACAGGAGGGTAATAAAACCATTGAGGAATTAGACCATTTGTTGGGTTTTTGGTGGGGTGTCACTATTAAGGATAGTTTAAATGCCTTTAAGCTACTTAGACTCTGGTCTTTCTCCTTCATTATATACAGCCTTGTATTTATGAGAAGCAAGAACAACATGCTAAACATAATTAATTTTCGCTTTTGAACAGTCCCAAGTGGAGACTTCAGTCTTTCTTATACAATGATATCTCCATTTCGAGATTTATCCCTTATTTTTCAATTTATCCATCTCTTATCGCTAAAATGCATTCACTAAAAACTGTTTTTTATTCCAACAAAGGCTCTCAAAATCTTCTAGAGTATCCCCTTATATCGATGTTGACTACATGTTATTGTCTGAGCTATTGATTCTATAGTTCCTTCCTCTAAAATGACAGAATTATTGTCGATCTTTACTATTTGTATTGTAACAGCAGTCCATGTTTTTCCAGTATGACCATTTTGAGAGCTCACTTAACCAGAAATCAAAGCATTTGCATTTGTTCGATAAGGCATTTTAATGTTTCCCATAAATGCCATAAACATAGAAGGACTGATTTCTTTGTCTGACAGAATAGATTGCAGATCCCCAAACAATGAAAGAATTTCTATTTCTTCTTTGAATATCCTCGCTACGCATTTCGCCGCTATAAACTTGTCAGCCACTTGCATAACTTTAATTTTAACATAGATACTAGCATTTGCCACGGAAAAATTTTCTTGTGCAGATGACGCCAATCGTAAGATAAAATTGCAGATCATACAACTAAAGACCTATCATTTAGAGAGGGAAAAGAAATTAACATGATGTTTCAGAAATATGTAAATATACAAGAATATCATTGAAAGACCACCAAAAAATTCAAACATTTTGAAATATTCTACAGCCAATTTGAACACGTTAATATAACTGTGGCACTTCCATCGCTTCATTGAATATATCTCTCTTTACAAAGCTGTATTGCTTATACATTCGCTGAATAAATTACTGATTATGATTGTCCCCAGACAGATAACAGAGACACATGTAAACAACAAGGGTGAGAGCAGCAGAACTAGGGATCCGACGATTATTTGTCGGGAATCACAAAAAAGTAAAAAGTAAAAAAGAAAAAAGTAAATAAAGTAAATTTTCTTATTTTGGCGGTTACAGCAGGTAGTGGAAGTAATAACATGTTTAGTCTTTTAATCCGCTAATCATCAATTATCTGCAGACGATAAATATGTATAGGAAAGAGACGCTTATAAATAAATGATGAATTTTCTTACCGAAAATAGCATTCATTGTATGATAAACTTCGTGCTGTATCAGGTCGCAACATTGTGTAATACATCAAAATTTCATTTGTTCTCTTTCATTGTTTACGGTTTATTTTGCCTAGTATTAACAATGTGAATA
Organism: Saxidomus purpurata; assembly: GCA_022818135.1. Taxonomy (NCBI): domain Eukaryota; kingdom Metazoa; phylum Mollusca; class Bivalvia; order Venerida; family Veneridae; genus Saxidomus; species Saxidomus purpurata. Next base: position 29,776,698 of record JAFMSR010000015.1, read on the forward strand.
ATGCAAAAGGTCTTACTTTTGACATATGTTAGATTAACAATTATAATTCAATTAATATGGTCCAGAAACTTGAGAAGTTCTTTGAACTTGCAGCAAATACGACAGGTATTAGTAGTATTTAATAAAATTGTCGTATCAATGTTCACCTATAGCGTTTAAGTATACGTTAGTATAAGTTAGTGCATATATCACATACAATGTATCACAGTCGGTTCGGCATAGAGTTAAAGTTAACACCTATAGGATATTGATATTAACGGTGCAAAGTGGCCGAATTCGGAGCAATTGATGCATTGTCGCCGAAAGACCACGTTTATTGAAATCAAACAGTTAAAAAAATGGCCTTCTAATCGCACAAATCAGTAATGAGAACGACACCTTCATTGCATTTTATTACAATTTCTACACATTTGCAGCTTTTATCACATTTTTCAGCCATAAGATCTTCGCTTCTTTTCTTTTTCTCACTAATCTTTTCTACCCAAATATATAGACAGAATCCTGAAGTATATTTTACATTTACTTCCAATAAAAAACGCATGTACATGTATAACGTCAATAGACTTACTAACATGAATGCCAAAAATACTTCTTCGGCCAGGACTCGAACTCATGATACCGAGTTTCGACGGCCACCGGTTTATCCACTTAGCCACATTTCTTTGGTTATATTATAAGCTAAACTTGGATAACTATACCTTTTCTAACAAAGTATGCAGTGATCCTTTAACACAATAAAACATGATAATGGTAGAAACAGCGAATTTTAATATACAAGTCTTCTTGTAATTCGATCACATAAGTAGAACAAATATAGGTATCACGGATATGGAATTACATCATCATGAATCAAGAATATTATTCGATCAAGTTGTAACGATTCCGTTATCACAGATATATCAAATGCACAAGATAACCCGTGAAAGAGCGAAGGGGTCGTAGATATTATGTGTAGATCGCTGGGTTTGACATATGAGTAAAAACTATGCGGTCAAGAGACTTTAAAACATTTTCTATTGTCACAAGGTTATCCAACAGAAAATCTAGTAATAACGTAATATTGTAGGCACATTCTTACAAATTACGCGAATAATTATATGCTTTTGAATATCAAAGCTCCATGTGTCTCTCTGGATTTTCATATTTTTTGTCAGTGCATGAACAGAATGGAAAATTACAACAGTTCTGTAACCATGGTAACCACATTATTTTCTTTAATGTAAACTGACTTTCTACAGGTTGTATAGACTTAATGTGATCTTTAAAGGCATTGTCAATTAGCTGTGTGATACGTTTTGTTTCTAAATTATGATCGGATTTAACGGGATGATTCTCCTCTGGGTCTGATGTTAGGTCATACAGCATGGGCGGGTCTAAGATGTGGGCGTGTCTGCAGGAACATGCAAATTCACATCTCGTAGTATTTGGTAGATAAGCAGGTTCTTTAAAAGCGAGCTTCCAAGTTCTTGAGCCTGAATAAAAGATAACATGTTTGAGCTGGCTAAATGCACTGGCAAGTCCTTCTATAAATTATAGATGCTTATAAATGCAACGTCTGAACTGATGTGTTTCATAAACATAATTATAAAATGATATCCGTTCAGGGGGCGTTCATCGTCTAATAAACAACCATTTCGAATTCTGCTGCGCAGTAATAAATCGTGAAGGCCGTAGTTAAATTGATTGCGGGCATGTTTTCATGAATTTTACTCAGCCACTTAATATTGAATATGCAATCTCTTTGTTTTCTAGATTGTTGGTGTGAACGCATATTTGTACATGGTAGGAATGAAAACTGAATGTAAAAAGTGATATACTTTTTTTACAATAAACATTTTTCTTTTTTAAGTTTTCAATAACATGCATGATACTTATAACTGTGAAACCAGGGTTTGAAATCACGTGATTTAAAATAGGGGCCAAATTTAAGATGCAAAACTAACAGACGAAATGACCGGGTGGTTTCATGCTCTGGATACACCTACGCACAGTTACGTACCTGTACGCGGTCGGTATCTGACAGCATGAATTTCATCAGTGCAGTAATGGAACAAGAACTCATGTGGTGAAACTGACTCCGCTCCCTGAAATAGCAAACACAAATACAACCGAATTATACTAGTCACAAACTTAGTTATTCTAATATGTCTACATAAACGTACTTACGTTTCTGAATATGAAATTAATATAATTATGGCGCTGTACAAGCGAAACAAATATCTTTACAGTAGCGCCAAGTTGATTGGCAACATTTGAAAACCTGCCCAGTATGGATGACTTGCAAAATCCCTGAGCGGGGTTGGCTTTTCATACTACAAGTTTAAAAGTAATCGCATTCATAATCGGAAAAAAAACATTTTATTGTGTTTAATGCCCGTTGCAACAGTAATTTAATGATTTACGGCTGTGCAGTTTACCTAACCACCGTTCCAGTACTAGGTGACCATCCTCCTCTGTCTCACACAAAGAGTCAGGGTGCTAGCAGCTCCAAATCACTTATAGGTTTAGTGAGTCACTCACTTTAAGTACCCGACGTCGGAGGTGGGTTATACTGATCGCTGTGTATTATTTTCGGTTATGAAACAAGTGCGTGCAACTCCGATACATCACACTCGAGACTCACTCTAGACACAATCAAATTCGACGAGACAGAGGCAATGCTGAATTAAAGTGCCTTTCTCAAGAACACAAGCACCATGTCACTGGTTTTTGAAATTATGTTTGAATCTAAGTTAACCGATAGACAAAAAATAAAATAATAAAAGAGCAGGGACAAGGGAGCTAGAATAAAAACAATTACTATAATGCAGCAAAAAGGCACGGCACTGCAGTCTGTGAAAAGTCATTTTGTATTATTATAATTTAGACCGTTTTAAATTTAAGATCCAATAATTCCGTTAACAGGTATCGCAGTAGAGAAAAAAAAATATACTTTAACCGGATATAGCATAGCATCGCTATACCGCTTATCGTATTATTTGTTTCTATACTGTAAGTATTCACAATAACAGTTTAAACTACTTGTTATTAGAGCTCTGTGGAAACAAGTTGTCTGGTTTTTACCTCTGGATCGAAATTATGAGGCCACAGAAGCCTCAACATTTCGTTTCATAAATCTTATCCAAAGTGGAGGCAATATAATTTAGCCATTACCGTAGACTGTTTTGTTTGTGTTTAAGGATTACTTTACATATTATATCTTTGCTTTATATTTATCTATGTGTTTTCTAGGAACTTCATGCACGCTCATCATTTGATCACATGCGCCTTCGACGTCTGTCCATGTAAAACTGCACTAAAAGTTTTATTCTTTGGCTACTTTTCGGAGACACGTTCGTTCCTGCAGTTCTGTTAAATATAATATTTTTTGAGGTGTTGGATAGTTATTATTGACCTAAAACTGGAAATGCTTGACAATTTGAAGCCTACCTGAATTAAAGGTATGATGTTCTTTCCATCGACTATGTTGTTTTCTTGGATTTCCTTTCCAGTTATCATAGATATAAGAGGGAAAATGTCCATTTGTGACGTCATTTCCTCAACCACGGTTCCTGGCTGAATTATGCCCGGCCACTTTATGATTCCTGGTACCCGGATCCCACCGTCAAATGTTCCATGCGTCTTACCACCTAAACAAGACCTATACATGTAATCACAAAATCACATAACCAAAATCGGACAATATTTGGTAACGCATCTAAGATTTGAATTTCTTTCAGTCCGTCTATTTCTAACCATACAATTATATCTAGATGTATTTTTCAGTTATATTTTCATTTACATGTACATGATTCCAGATTTATTCACCTTTATAAATACCGTTACTTCCCCCGTCAATTTGGCCCCTGGTACCCCTTTCTTCTACATGCGCACCATGATCAGAAGTAAAATACACTACTGTATTTCCGTCAAAACCAAAAGTTTCCAAAGCTTCTAGAATTTTCCCAGTTCCCCAGTCCATTTCTTCAACACAGTCTCCATATCGACCATGTCGCGAATGATTTTTGAACTTCTGTGCAGGATCAAGGAACGTGTGGACAAGTAACCAAGACATATGTAGTAAGAATGGTTCTCCGTCTTTTGACCTTTCCTGTAAAAACTCGACTGCTTCATTTACTAAACGTCCTGTCATGCCTTTCAATCTAATTGGTTGTTCCACAACAGTTTTATCTCGTTGCAGGTGACTATTCAATTCTTTGAAATGTGCTGTGATAGTGTATAGGTATACTAGCGGAGAAAATGTTACAATAAATAACACAAAAGATGTTTTCGCTCCAATATATCCTTGTCGTTTCATAAGGTATACTGACAAAACAACTGTTGTCATAGCAACGTACAAAGCTTTGTAAATGTGGGGAACTCCACTGCTAAATGTATTATCTCCTTCATTTCCAAAATCTTTAAATACCCCGAGTGATGCCCCGTAAAAATGATCATAGCCTTGGCTTAAGGGATGCTTCTTGTAATCACGTGACCAAGTTGAAGAATGTTCTCCTTGATGCCATTTTCCTGTGGAATAATTTAAAACAGAACAGCATAAAAAGGGCTTCTTCCATATTATAATGAATCTTTTTTTCTGCTCAAAATTCTTATAATTATTATACATGTAATTTAAATGAGTAAAAGGCACTTTAGTGCTTTCCTTTTGCTAAAACGGCATTATATAGTGACAAAGCTACAAAATATGAAGGGGAAATGCTTAATGGGGTTAAACAGTTATTTCCTAGGCTAGTCACATATAGTTTACTTGTTTAAGGGTAGACTTTCAGTCAGAGGCCTCATATTTGATGAAAATAAAATAAGATTTGTTTAAATTAAAAATTATCTGCAACAAGAATTACCAGTTAACATAGTCTTGTACCCAGCATCTTTCGCAAGTTCTGCAAACGTTATCTCTTGTGATGGAAGTCCTGATGTACTTGCTAACCAGTATGTTACACGTAACCCTTCTTTGGTCGCCATACCTTGAAGAAAACACCCGAACAAGTAACATAGCTACTTAAAATCTCCGTTGTATCTCATCATAACGATAAAAAAAAGTATTTTACCTGTAAAAATTAAGTTATATTGATCTATTAGTTATTTAAAAAAAGACTTACCTGACCTGACTTGGTACCGACCGGTGAGGAATGCAGCCCGGCTCGGGGTACACATGCTTGCGGTTGACAAGTGTTGTGTCAGTTTAGCCCCATCCCTGGCTAACTTGTCGATGTTAGGAGTTTTGATGGTTGTGTTACCGTAGCAACCAACATCCCCTATGCCGAGGTCATCTGCTACAAATATCACAATGTTCGGATGATTTTCCGAAAGAGTTTGGTGCAAAAGGCCAATGAGCACCAAACAAACGGCTCTGCAAAAGTTCCAGAAATATGGTTAATTGTTTATGCATAATTAACTACAACTTATGCATATGTCATTGATATTAACCTAGAATATTCACAGCAATCTTATCAAATATCGTCTGCGCGGTTGTGTCATAATGTAAATCCCGACTTTACAAAACGAATCTTTAATCAAACTTAAATAACGATTGCATTGTCTTTAACAAATGAAAGTCTTTTTCTTAATATTTTATGGAATTTGGTGATAATTTGCATTTAAGGCACACACATGTGCCAAATTAATCAGATGGTAAGGTACCGCTAAATATTTAAGAAATTTTTGAAAGTGATTGATATAATATCATGTTCTAAATGTGATTTGACTAGGAAATAAAATGGGGCATAACAGTTGATTGTGTCGTTGTGTGAAGTGTTGATAGTGTATTTAGTAATCTAAGCAGTGGAAGGCCGAAGGCCGGAAATTCATCTAAGACATGCAGTGATATACTACGGATATTTTCTTAAATTGACTCTATTCCCATTCAAACGTTAATTAAAAATAAATATGTTGGAATGGGTACTATTTTGCTCATACTGAGTCGCGCCTGAACTTGTAGTATTCGTGCATTGCATTTCAAAATTCGCTACTTTTTATCTCCTCAATAAAACAGTACGCTTATATGTTGTTGCGATATTGCTGGCATACCGAAATTAGAAAATTTTACTAGATTTGTTCATCACGTGATTTATTTGAATAAAAAAATTGCGACATAATGTTGAACGGGGGGCGAGTCATAAATAGTCCGGACGCATATCAGTGATATACTAATAGGATTCATGCTCAAATCATTTTTGTCTGTCTGGAGAAATTTACAGTAGCGTGACAATGTAAGTTTATAAATACAACCGACGATCATTCATAATTTCTATGCAACGAGAGTCAAATAAATCTTACAAAGTTCTACGAACGGATCTGTCTTTCTGAAATAATAGTGTACATCATTTCTATGATTTGAAACTAGTATCTTTACATCATAAATCCATTTCAGTTATTTTGTGGATGAATTTCGTTCTTGTTTTTGACATGAGCGTACTAAATATTATAAGGGGAAGTAACAGCTGATGAAACTGCCACAACAGTTACTGCCCTTTTACATGAAGTTCATTTGATTTTGATCGTAGCTTATCCAGTCAAATAGCTGAGTATAGTCCACTTCCATCATTATTTCAATACAGCACATTTATTTTAGTACTAACTCCATTTTGCGCGTGGTGCTTTTAATAGAATGGAATAAACTGTCTACTGGTAGTGATTCTAACAGTTGTAAACGGGTTTTAATGGTCGCAGACAATTTAACAGTTCCAGCTTACGCCATCGCTATGAAAATATTTGCCACCGTTTAAAACATTAATTACTTAACAATTGAACAGACTGACGAATCTACCGTTTTATCTATAGCGCAATAATAACAATACTTACAGCACTATACGCTGTTCCATTTCCCTCTCTCACCTCACATACTATTACGAAAAGTTTAATTTCCGGAAATTAGTAACTTATTTATACAATATATGATTCTAAAACGTACGCTTTCTATTTCATCATCGGTGAACACTATTATATTATTCAGATAAGTTGAGACCCACTTCTTGACTTGGGTAAAGTAAATAAATGTAGTTAAATGAAGACGAGTTCATAAAGGCGGACTCGATTATATTTATTACTTAAGGATTTTATTCATTTGTTAAACCTATGATTGAAGTAAACTATGACCATATCGTTCCTAAAATGCCACTCGATTTAACTAACATTAACAGTGCCTTGATACCTGTAATTAATGGATTTAACCCTTTTCTTCCGGTTTTGACACTTTTTTTGAAACTATGTCAGGCATGCAGCTTAAAGCAATGTGCACAGTAAAAAGAGACCTTAAGGTATCATGAAATATGCATATTATGTTTATCGTGTGGTTTATCGTTAGTATATCGTTTAAATCAGGCACTGTCGACCAGGTGAATGGATGTAGCACAGAAATCTGTATGCCCGTATTAAGGCCAAGTAAGTAAACGTGCCGAGCCTAAATTTTATTGCCGAAAACCATGACGTACGTTCTAAATACATCATCCTTTTCCCTGCGATATTCTAATTTTCACCCTTCCTATTTTGGCCAGTTTTATTTAAATAAGCTCAACAGCCATAGTGTCTTGCATTTATGAAATAAACAGTAAAGATTCTTCCGTTATTCACATGAATGTTAAAAATGATCGAATGGTACAAATCATAGTGGCAGTAATTTTAAACCTCCGTTACTTAACCATAGGATAATTCCCTTTGGAGCCCCTCGGTAAATCTAGAAGGAAAGCTGCTTTTAGTGTAAGGTATCTTCCGTATGAAATGTGAACCACTCGATCATGAGATTTGTACCAGTCTACAAAGACCCTATTGCCTGAACATTTCCTTCAGTTTAGACATTTCACTTGACGTTCCATGTTACTGCATATGACATGAGTATCTAAGCGACTGAGCCCAAACAAGTTGTTAATGCAGTATTGTATGATTACAAACTGTGTTATTTAGTGTAAGAATTTGGTCTTTGATATAATGGCGAATAGTACGGCATACCTCCAACGATCATCAGAAAACTCACTATAAATGCCATCGTTAAAATATTCGTCACTCATCAAATACAAGCACTGTTTTCACTTGAAAAACTTCCGTCATACCATTGGACCTTAAATAAGTGTGATCTGATGCCATATATATTGAAAATAACGGTAACTGTGATTATCACTTTTATTTCTACTAAGTGATATTAGTTTACTTGTTGGTTTTGTTTAACATCACGCATACATTTGCAAATTGAAGTGGCCGGTAAAAGATATTTGAAAGTAGCGCAATAAATGTATAACTCTTAGCCGGTTTACGCGTATATTCCATGTTATGACATCGTTTCCAGACAATTTTCGGTTGTATTTTATGTCTGCAAACTCTTCTTATATTTAGTTTATCGCAACAACTGTCAACATCGCGGCAAATTCAAGAAGCATCGCAAACATTATTCTTAATTACTGGTTTAAAGCATTTACCTTAAGCTTTGGCTATACTTTTTGACTTAATCAGGTTAAGAAATATTACGACATTCGTACTGAAATGCAGTAGTTTCTCAGGAACTGAAACTTATTTAATGTCTTTAAATATTTCAGATAAATTCCACCATATGCATAAAATAAAACTAGTATAATTCACTAGAAAACAAAAATAAAACTTTGACTCATTACTTTGGCACCAACAATTGTCCTGTAATTCAATGTTGGACTGCTCTGTAATGTGTTCATTATACAATGGCGAAAATGACTTATTTGACTTAAAATCTACTATTTAATAATGGTGTAAAATTCCAGGGAGCAAGAGATGGCCATATTTTTATTTCAGTAAATGTTTCATCTGTAAGTGTTTTTTTTGTTTTTTGTAGTACTATTTATGATTATTCAACTGTGATGCTTTTAGACTTTGGTTTCATGCTTATCGGGGAAAAACTTTTAAAAATGATATGTCCCATACTGACTTTTCGAAACGAAAAAAGAATGCTTTGATCCGAAATCTGATTGGCACTTTTACCAGACGCCTATTTTGAATAATGGCATAATACATGATACTTAATGACACATTTTGGTGAATTGCGTAATTATCAGCCCTTCCAATGTCACAACGAGTATTAGTTTGATTTATACGATTGTTTTAGCTGGTTCTGAAGGTAATTGGGGACTTTTAAACCTTATAGAGTTACTCTGGTAGTACACTTCCTATAAATACCATACTGATGTTATTTAAACAGGAACGGTATTACCTATTTATGACCAACCAAATGCACCTTGACATACGACAACTCCACCACTATAGCAACCTAGCAGTATGTTTATAAAGTCAGTATCTTCGGTAAGTATCTTCACGTAAATCAATATTATACTAATATATTAGCTTTTTCATTAAAACAAAAGTTTAAAGTAATTAAATCTTTAAAACTGCAAAAAATTTATACAGTAAACGCTCGAACACTTTAACAGGTAACAACTTTAGTTTAGTCGGCAATGATCTGCAATGTTTCAAAATGCCATTTACCCTGATTTTATAGAAACTCAATACGTAACAGACAGATGTTTGCCCGTTACAGGGCTCATTTAAGTATTTTTTCCTGATTGTTTAACCAAAACAATGTCCAGATTACTAATAATTTTATTCCACGCCCTTTTATTTTATTGCAAATCATTGTCTACTTTGTACTTATATTAATGTGACTTTACATTTATCTTCCAATAAAAACGTTCCGCGCTTTTATACGGAATACGTACAAATGCGTATGTTTTCTTATACTAAGGTCATGCTAAAGAAGATCCAGATTTTCGGGACAAACTATTACTTCACTTATAATGCCAAATACTTTGATTTTCAGAGTGGTTACCACATTTTATCCTGCGGTATATTCGTACCATTATGCATAATTTATGTTAGACATAAGTTTTTGCTGTTTTTATTATTACGGTTATGCTCTGAAATATCCATATACATTAGACAAGAAATAAATGATTCTTCACATTTGCCGAGTAATTTCATTGAACATCAAACCATGAAGAGCTACATTTCAATAGACGACCATGGGACCCGGTTGTTCGAAACTTTAATCGACGATTAAACTAACAGTCGGTTAACAGTAAGGGTTTATTCTGCTATTTAAAAGGACTTATCAAAACAAATGCGTACATTCAAGAGAATAAGGACTAAAAATCTTCTCTAAGTGTTTCTATCACATTTGTTTTCAGTCACAAGTTACCAACTTTGATCTGAACATCAAACGATGAAGAGCTACATTTCAATAGAAGACCATGGTCTCTTTTAATCAAACTGTCATATAGCAGCATGTATCAAATACTTGTGATATTACCGATATTATAGTCAAGAAATTACCACAAAAACTGAGATTATGCAAATTAATGTTAAATGTTTGTAAATGTCTTCTGAGATTTCTTTACAACTCGTTCACCCGCGGCCAAATAAAAGAAATCATTCTGCTTATTTCAGCCTCAACTACTAGAGGAATTACATACGTTAGATTCAAATGCTGTCGGTGGATAAGAAAAGCTTGATTGTCTGGCCTGCCCTATGGTAGTGTCAGAAACGCAGACAGAGCATTTCTATGTGACATTGACTATCTGAATCTTGCCCCCTTCGTCCCAGCTGCCTCCCCAGCAAAAACAAACGTTTTTTTTTTTTTTTCAAGCTTGCCTACATAGTATTTATTGCTCTGATGCGAGACCACCGGGACTTGATAAAAAGGTTTACTAGATATTTGTGTAAACGTGTCAATTTGTTTTGATTTTTTTTTTTTTTTTTTTTTAATAATTTTAAAAAAATTCTCTTCTTTTTTCTTTTTCCCCCCTACAGCACATTAGATTGGTTAATCGTGTTTAAAACATAAAAGATTGTAAATGTAACTCTTTATGAAACATATACCTCGAATAAGGAAGATGGACCTTAAAATGATAAACAAACAAACATGTAACTCTTTGACAATTGAGATCATTTCAATGAAAACAAGGTGAAAGTATCAAAGTTCCGTTAGCACTTTAGAGTGACGTGAATAGTTTATAAATTAAAGGATATCATAATTATCGAATTATCTTCTATTTAGTCTAAAACAAAGTTTACGTTTTTATTCCCAAATTCACAGCAATATCACTTATTACCATATGTATGTAGGCTAAGTGTCAACTACTAAATATATGCTATATGGCATCAGATCACACTTATTGTCGCTTCCCTACGAAATAAGCATATTGTCAGACAGCGTATCTTATATCTGCAATAGCATTGACAAAAATACTTCACTATACTCATAGCATGTATTTGCTATTGAAAAGCATCGTGAAGAATGTTTTTCGAGCAGATAACAGTAACTATCTCTCTTCGTAATATTAGAGATACAAGTAAGTCGCAGGATCACATTTAAAAATAGCTTTTAACTTACTAAGAAAGATGTCTTACCAGCAGAAATGATCTTTATTTGTACCAGAATCAATCCTAAGTTTGCTTTTGAATCGATGTACATGTTAATAATAAAATGCAGTATTTTTTTTTCAATATTGTCAAAAAAAAAGCTTTCTGGCAACTCTTTTTCATGAAGAAATGACGTGAATACGAAATAATGTTTTATCGTATTAAATAGAACATGGTTCTATCATTATCCTATCAGTAAATCAGTGAAATCAATGTGATCTTAGGACTTTAAACCTTGATTCTGAAAAACGCATGATAGACCTTTACATGATTTCAAATATGATCATAAAATAACTAATTTGGTAATACCGGTATATTCCATGTTAACGCCACGGAGAAAGTATTCAGGAGAAAAGCGGTTTCTTGATAAAATTAACTGGTATAGCTAGACACACCATTTGCAACAAAACATCATTTACCATTTAATAATAAGTTTGGTGACGCGGCTAGACAAACATAATAGCAAATGCCATTTAACAGTGAGCATAGATTTAGGCTTGGAATTATATGATGCCAGATTTCACAATTTATTTGATAGCTTGATAATAAATCGTTTGCTAGCCAATACAAAAAGGAAGCATTCTTGTCTTTGTGCCATACAACTTAAAGGAAACTCATGGGAGCCACACTAGGCAGTATTTGGATAAGGGATTGTATAAAGGTGAAGAATTCCTACATACTAAGTTAAAGTCGCGTCTGTTTAATTATGCATGTAATGCATATAATGAGGGTCTGGTACATAATTTGCCGTTCTGACTATTACATGTAAATAAAACTATTATTTTCAAAGCATTTAGGAACCTACTACCCTGTTTGACATCAGTATTCTTTTAACATCAACATTTGCATCAAAATATATTCTATGTAGACTTACTTCTAAATATGTGTACCTTAATTATTTATATGTAATTGGATGTGATTAACATCCCCGTCGTTGCTTGGACACTGGAATGGATATATGAATATCCAAAATTGAACAGTTTCCTTTTCAATTAAGTGGTTGCTTAGGGATAGCCCATCTATGTACATTATACCTATGAAAAAATAGAATGGCTGCAATCAATGAAATATTATCCGAGCGCCACATGCCGACGATATGTACAAATATTCTTGGAACAAATTCATCCTATAAAGTTTCATTTGAACCAGGTCTGTGATTTCTGAGAAATAGCGCGGACAAAACGGACGGACAATGTGACTCTTCATTTACCGTGCTATAGTAATATCCGTTTGTTGTACATATAATTGCTCTTTCAAAAACTCTTCGGTCGTTTCATGCCGGCATGGTGGCGAGCTTGATAATGTCAAGAATATTAGTTTCTTCGTCGTCTATACGTCAAACCAGTTAGACATCAGTTTCGGTACCAGTGGTGTAGCTATCAATCTGTCTCGGTGGGATATACGTTAACTTCACTTTATAAAAACTGTGCCAAGTTCTTGATTTGTACAATGTTCATCTTGCCGAGGTTTTAAATACTTAACTAATGGGGCAGGATCGTCTCCCTAACAGTTGTGTTTAAATATACTGAGATGAACATTATCTGAATAATATTGGTTACTCGATCACATAAAATTCAAAACATAGTGACCTTAAAAATATCTACACATGCTTAGAACCAGTGATTTCTGGTAAATGTGTATTACTTACAACAGTAGGTTTATACATGTAATAAAAACATAGGCAAACAGTACAACAGTACAGCGTCCGTTTTATAAATATTTTTTATTTTATGAAATCTTGAGGGAGTATAAAGCATAGTGTTATTGCATAATTAGTGACCATGGTAACACTCTAAAATTAGTTATGAAGAATTTACAGGTTAGCAATAGGCGATGTCAAATTAACTAAGCATAATGGAAGAAATGCATTAAATACCAATGCAGATCAGGTGAACTTGAAAAATAGGATGAATAAAGCACAAACAACATTTGTCTGCAGATAAAAAATTTTGTATGACATCCTTTACTAAATACATGTATAGTGTTATGACCCTATAATAGTTCCTTTTGAGTTAGTAGATCTATGGTGATTTTTGAGATCGGCAATCATGCAGTGATCAATTACTATTTTTCGTGTCAGTGAATCAAAAAGGGAATGATCCGGTTTAAAATGACTTTTAGAATCCGACAAACCAGATATAATTCACTCAAGTGAGGAAAATTGAAAATAATGGGTTATGGTGATACAGTGTGATATAAAAGAATAATTATACAAAGATCAAACTGCTATAAACACGTGCTAGGAGGGGTTCACAGTATATTTATATATCATTGCCATGCTATACATGACAAAATGAGGTAACAGATTATTTACCTATTGATGTTAAAATGTAATACAAAATTTTAATACAATTAAATGTTATATTCTGCATTTATGATAAATTTAAACTTGACGTTGGCTACGTGGGTTATTTTCATATACATGACCGGTGATCATTTTCATATTATTTACATATAGCAAAACTGTACTTAACTTCACCGGCTCTTTTTATAGGGTCAGACGAAACACTAAATACTAAACGCCTTACTTAAACACTCGAAACAAGACTTTGTTGGAAATTGAATCATTAAAAAAAACACAACAAACAATAAACTGGAGACTAAGAAAAAGCCACCATATCAAATGAAAAATTTCAAGTTGTCTTCACCTCTCAATCTTCTGTTTCTCTAAAATCCATGGCTTAAATGAAAGTACATACATTGGCAGATGCAGGTAGAGAGGTTCCTGGTTCACCATTAAGTCCCCTTAACCCGATGCCTGATATTGATATTTCTGTAAATGGTATTGATAAACTTCTCAAAAACTTAATCCCCCATAAGGATGCCGGACCAGACCAGATAAGGCCAGTTATACTTAAAAACACATGTAAAGAAATTGCTCCAATCCTAGCTGAACATAAACAAAATCCCTACAGACCAGTACCCTACCTGAAAATTTAATATGGAAAATGGCAAATGTAGCCGCCCAATCTTTCTTTTCTGCATTCTGTGTAAAACACTGGAACATACTGTTTCATTAGGTATCACAAAACATTTTGCTCGGTCTAATCTGTTCTATGAATTGCTACATGGTTTCTGAGAAAAACGGTGATGCCAAACTCGACTCCTCATGCTGCTAGATGATATTCTCCAGTTTATAAACTGTAAAGTTGAGTTAATACCTCTTGACTTCTTAAAAGCTTTCGATATGGTCAACCAAGAAAAACCGATGTATAAGTTGCATTACTATTGCATAAAGAGGCACACTCTTAAATGGATCAAAGGTTTCCTAGACAATAGTTCACAGGTTGTAATGGTTAATGGGTCATCATCTAGAACCATGCCAATTACCTCCGGTGTTCCCGAGGGTTTGAACCTTAGGCCGCTTCTGTTTCTTATCTATCTTAACGATCTACCTGATTGTGTTAAATTTTCCAAAGTCCGTCACTTTGCTGATGACACAGCTCTCTATCTGTCATTGTCTGTCTCTTTCAATTCCAGTCTACTACAACAAGATTCACACCAGCTGAAACTATGGGAATCTAGATAGGACATAAAATTCAAACCATCAAAATGCCAGGTTATTTAGATCACTAAACAAAATAAAGTCATAGAAACACAATACATCCTGCATAACACCAACTTTTGTTTGGTGAGGAGGGGTATCGTAATGCATCGATACAAAATATGTGGATGACAATCTACCTATACGTTTAGTGAACCAAAATTAATTTGGACTAATCAAGAGCAAGTATGTCACATATCTAAAAGATTTCTAAGCAAAACTAATGTAAAATTTACAAGGTACCTGTTCACAGATTATTTATAGGCCAATACACTGTTGATGATTATCAGCCCTCAAGGAACATAACGGCACGAGGGCTCTTTAAAATTTGATCAGGTGTCCTAAACTGTCAGCAGCTTGTCATATGAATCTTACTCATTCATTTTTCTGCAATAAAGCTCTGATAAAATTTGTAATACCCGCCTCCATGTCACTGGAATTACTGTGAACTATCATTGATTGAGGTTCTATGTTCGAGCGTATCTCTATTTGTGAGAAAGTTGGCAGTTTTTCGTTTCAGGATGATAGGAATACTGTATTGGTTTCAGGAAAGATGGTTAGATAAACTTCCAGCCAGTTAAAATGACCGCGGTCGTAAACTACTACAACAACAACATTGAATTAGTAACGATACTACTAAAATTTAACTGGCGATTTCAAAGTATCGCCATTTGTTTTTAACATGTATTTCTTATTTAGATTCTAATACGTAGGAACACTGTTGTTAATTGCTCAGGAATGTTTGCATTGGTAATCCAAATTATCCGACTTTTGAGAGATTTCTTTAGTATCTTCCTAGCAAAAATCGCTAAAAAGTGTCTCACTAAAACTAAGCTGCTTATCTTACCATTTCAAGTAATATTCGGGTTACAGCCGCACACAAAATGGGACATAGGAAGAAATGCTTTTGTTTTGATAATTATGAGTGTCTAAGAAAGGCAAACTTGCAATGATTACTTTCGAATCATTCCTCCTTGATGCCGGAATAGCCTAACGGAAAACATTAACTTTAACATCAATACTATAATCTTTTCTTCTTGAGCAATGAAACCTTAAGCTAATAATTTGGTTTGGGAGAGTCATATATGCATTATATTTGCCAAAGCAAAGTAAGTATAGATATGTTTAAGTTTGAAAGTGCTCCTAAAACGTAACAAGAGGCCATGATGCCCTGATATTGTTCACCTGAGTACAATTGCACTTTCCGATAGAGAATTCAAAGCTGTGGAATCTTCTTTTGACAACTTGAAACTCTAACTGAAACAGGTCAACATTGAAAATACAGTGTAAAATTAATCATAATTATGATTCATTCTCTGTGAGAACGAAGGAAATACATATCAAATTCAACGCCATCATTGAGAATTGTGTGAAAATGACAACAACATTGAAACGTTTATAAACTGCACGCATGAGCCAGATGTCATTACTGCAGTTTTAAAAAGCAAGAAATTAGATAAAAGGTTTTAGTCAAGGTCGACCATGTTAAACATTAAAATTTGTTTTCAGTAAAGTACACATGGTCCAACTTTCGTTGCTGTGGCTTCAAAAACCCGAATGATCAAGTTCATGCCCCGAATTCGCTGAAAAGTGTTGGCAAAACACATGGTTCAAAATTCATCAATGTAGCTTCAAAACCAAGAAAGCAGGTCTAATGACGAGGTCAAGTTGTACCCCAGGGGCATAAGTAGATCAATCGTGGACAATAACTGGACAATACTTGATGTCAAATATTTGGATCTGTATCATTGAAAAGAAATTTTTAAATAAATCCTAACAAGTACACACAGCATTTATAAAGACAAGGCTTATGTGGAAAATGGACATCACATACATAATAACACATGTACCACAAAGCACAGGTCAAACACATATTTAGGGAATAGGTTCAATACGATGTTATCCCCTTTGAAGGCCACTTACGGGAAATATTGGTATATGGAGGGTTCACACCGGTTTGTAGTACGCCGAGGACCCAGAAGTTAATATAGCCGAGTTAATTTGTAGCATTAGCAGTGCAGTATCTGAACATAAAATTGAAATGCAACATTCTTATATATTTTATTTAAAAAAGACCTGATCATCTTATTTACGGCAATTTGTTCAGGTTTTATAACTCTGATAAAAGCAGCCATTCTTTGCTAGTGATTTCCCGCAGCGAGTTAGGAAGGCTAATAAAAGAAAATTTCTAGCAGATAACTGCGTTGTGATTTTGAAAATATCTTAAATTATCAGGAAGATGTTGTCACAAAACAACTTAACATTAACATTTCCGCAATGACTACAGTAGTAACAGCATTTTCCTTCAAGATAAATGAGGTAATCTTTACATTTATACAGTATTCTTGTATAACAAAGACATTAACATATGGATGGTATAATCTCGAGACAAGTTCTTATAATTGCTACTTTTTGATGATCATGATTCAATTAACTTCTGCATGTTCTTTGTGTAACAGCTGCGTGGTAAACGATCATTGAATATTTTTTCCGTTTTAAGCAAAATGATCGAACATATGAAATAATTCCGTTAAATATTGCTTCAATAAATACTATCTGTTTTGGTAATACCAATATAATAGCATCTTAAGTCCTTTGTCTTGTTTTATGCTTAACAAATACCGCAAAGGAAAGCCTTTTCTGATAGCGTATTGAACCGTTCTATTTAATATCTGTTTGCGGCGGCATATCAGGCGAAATTAATGGCTGTTTAGGAAGCGAATGTTCCATTTGAATAATTATAGCTGTTTGAGGAAGGCAATCATGTAATGATCAATCTCTATTCATTACACTCTAATGCCGAGATAACCAAGTTAAATGCATATTTGTTTTTACGTCACCACTATTTTTCCTGTCAAGAAAAGCCAAAATGAATTATTTGGTTTGACAGAGGTCCATAGGTCACACGATTCTCGGCAATTTCCAGAAGAAATCGAGAACCTTTGAGAGAAAAATAAACATGCTGAAATCTGAAATTGCTTCTTATTATAAAAATATTCCGTAATTTTCTAATGAAATAGACGAAAATTGAAAATAATGAGGAAAAGATGGAGCGAAAACTTAAATGCAGTTTAATACCCACTGTGAATGTGATACGACAGAAAATCTGTCATAACTAAGCGCTAGTAAATGAACGTTTATTTTTGTGACCTTAAATTCCCCTAATTTCCCATATGCAAAAGAAACTACGTTACGTTTAGGTCGAAGATATGTACGGGTAGATTAATTTCACAATCATTACTTTATGTGTGTACTACGTGTTTTCGACAGTGTGGTACGATGCAAGTTTAGTCATCTCTTCTGCATAAACAAACTTAGCTTTCGTTTTTATCAATTGTGATATATTTGCGGACTGGTACGTGGTTTTCATTTTGTAGTTATCTAATTCAATATTTACTTATGTGGCATTTTGTGACACACGTTTTCATTTACACATAGGGTTGACTTATTTTTTGTTTCATTGTTTTACAAAAAGTTTTATTGTGAGCACGGTATTTTATCTTTAATATAGTTTTGTAGATCTTTGAAAATAAAGCAGTTTTTTTAAAGTATGATCTTTATTCAATACCAAAATTAACCAATTTTGGAAGTAAAATATGTATATTAAACATATAAATCTTGTATGGCATGACATTTTACATTACAGTCTTGGTTAGGTATTCTAAGATAGGTGGAACTAGAAAAGGACAAATATACACACTTATATAGGTTATGCCGAGAGCTTAACGTAAAACGGTCATATGTTATATCAAATAAAGAAGGACTTACGACTGTTAAGCGTTGAGCCCTCCATGTGAACTTAAAATGTAAAGTATAAAAATTTGTCAAAAGAATCTTGGAAAAAATATGGCAAAAGAACACGCTTTGCTTTGCTGTTGTCCCATAAACGAGAAAGACATTTTGAGGCCAGACTTTGTTTTTAAATTTCGTTAAAAATTACTCTTCAGTCTACATTCTTTGTGAGGCATTTTCAACAAATGTATATTCAAATTCATGTATTAGAGTGTCTTTATTTCTTTTTTACCTACTTATATACACAGTACTAGATAAAATATAGATCTACAAATACTGGAAAAGTAAAAAACAAACATGTAATGTATAATTTTAGTTTTGGCCTGAATCAGAGAATTACAGCATGAATTGCTCAGAAGTGCAAACAATTTTGCATAATATACTGAGAATTTGAAAAGTCAAGGTGTTATGTTCTTTCAATTTCTAGTGACTCTGCTTCTGCTCCCAACAAAGCTGAGGACATCGTTCTGAAAAATAAGCGTAGCATGATATAAGTTACCGCCCTGATTGTTATTTAACGTAACTAAAGTTATCATAACATAACTTTGTCTGTAAATTTTCTTTTTTATGACACAGAAAAACGACAACAAAATGAGACAATGTTTAATTCCAATGAACGATGTTTACTTTTCAATAAATTCATGAACTTTATAACAACATATTTTTTCTATAACATTTTCATGCTATTTGAAAATAGATGACTGAGAACAACGTAAACGGAATTATTTTCTTTACTATAGAAACTCCTTACTGTTCATAAAGAACTTTCCAGCTAAAACATAAACTACGATCATAAGGAAACCAACAAAAATAACGCAGGCAATAACGATTCCTGCAACCTCTGCCTTGTTCAGTGTCGACTCACTGAAATCAAAGGAAAAAACAACTGTTAATACCTCCCTGCCCATAGAGTGTTTTCACTAAAATAATTTGTAAATAACTGCGATTCTGCCTATTCAGCAAGTTATGCCTGCTTGAAGTTAGATATATCATAAATGGTCATTAAGCCCTATTCTCCTTGACAATTGACGTTTACAGTATATCTAGCTGTTTCTAAAATGGAATTGTCATTTTTCAAATCCGATAGTCCTTTAAACTGTACAAAGGACGTTCACTGGAAATTAAGAGACTGATTGGCCAAACTTTGTAGATCATGATTCGACTGAATAAATGTACTAGACGATCATAATCTGCAGTGACGACAAAGACAGATACAGGGTCAGAGTAAAGTAAAGTAAGTAGCAAAATAGTACACATGTACATTTGTATTCATAATTCAAATCGAGAGGCTAATGAAAAAGAGAAAAGTTAAAATTGTTTAGATTCATAAAAGGATGTACGAGTTATAGTGTGATTTAATGGAGGAGGGGCGATAACACAAACTTTTTTAATAAGCTATTTAAATTGAAATACCAAAATAAATGTATAGATTTTCTCTACTTTTTCGAGTTTCATGGCGAAACAAAGTAGCAGTATGTTTTTAAGACTTTATTTAGACTACTTCGTAAATCTCTGCAGATCCATACAAACACCATTTCTACAGTCAAAACCCGTAATTGGCAAATATAAATACAAATTATTATGTTCTGCTTCGTCTAAAACGTTGTTGACGTACACTATGTATACATTATTTCTTATTCTTTACGCTTCTTCTTGGGAAAGTGCTAGTCAACCAGAATTGTTTTTTGCAATATTTTTGAATAAATATATATATATATTGATAGCATGAACTTTCGATTTAAAAGCAACGTTAAGGTTGTTTTATTAACAAAAGAACGGATCTGATTTCGCCGGTTAGATATCTTCGTTATATAAAAGCTACAAGTAATTTTACTTCAAAAGTGCTACTGGAACTCTAAGATACTTGAGATTGGTCACAATATTCACTATACCGGTAAAGGTACGGTTATGTTGTATTTAGCGCAATGTTTATATAAGCTATAGTTTTCTCCCCTTAGATTTATTTAAAAAGATATTTTACAGTACCTGATGCAACAAGCAGGACAGTCGTTATGGTAACAACAATAATGGTCATCGCTGCAGTAAAAGTAATAGTCCTCATTATACAATCCACAGCCAGATCTCGAGCTATAAATGTGTGAACAAAGCTTAGCCGATCCATCCACAGTTTCGTATGGCGTGCTTGCAACGAAACATGCCGGAAGTCCAGGAGTCACAAAAGGAACCACTTCCTTTGCACCTTTTACATGATGTAGACTTAGCACTGTTATAAACAATAACAACTCTTGATTCATGTTTGAATGAAAACTATCAGATTTAATATTTAAATACAGTTGAACCTGTGGTAGACGTGACCTGGATCAAGAGCTGACGTCAGGAGGCCTAGTTGCGCCGTATTCAAATCAGTTTAAATCCAGTATACAGTCAACACCAATAAAAAACACCTGCATTTGCGCGTTTAATATTAATTACGAAACTCTTTATTTATTCATCTAAATATTACGTTTGTTTTTTGACAATGCTTAAACTTTATTCAAAAGGATAATTTTACATACCTTTGTGAAAGAATTGAATGGATTTAAACTGCAATCAGGAAGAAGTACGCATATTGGAACAAATACAATGAAATAGACACTAGCTGATTTCGGATCAATTGAGATTCTTTGTAAGATAGTGCCAATGTACGGTGTACTTTAGAAATTGAAAACTCCCAATTATTTTAACAAAAAGCGCGTTGTCTGCATATCTTATTGAGGAAGCCGTGCTATATCACGTGTATCGTATACAAAAGGTTGTATAGCGACAAAAATGGCGCGAACAAATATAATTTATACTTTTTTATACATGTTTACGTTTCTTGTTCAGATCTGTTTTGGGAGAATGGACTGTGCTCAGAAAGATTACGATGATGCCGATACTAATACAGGAAAAGTGTATTGCGGTCGTGGTTTTCACGAGTGTGGCACATACGGGGAAGCTTGCTGTAACGAGTAAGTATATTACGTTTGTATATCAGAATATTCACCTGGTGACAAATTATTTTATTCTCAAAATCGAATATTTATGTATTGTATAAGGACACTTCACTACATGACGCTGAGGGGCGTCGAGCACAGGACCCTTCAATTACAAAATAACTTCATGGAAATGTTTTTTGTTTTCTGATTTTCTAAAAGTGCATGTATGCATTTCAAATTTCAGCGTGGAAGCATCACCTGTCCAGCTTACCTTGGTAATTCTAGGTCCAGCTACTCTACTATGTTCAGCCATCTTCACATTCTTTGTTATAAAATCTTTCGTCGGTGTGTTCTTAGATTATAAACAAACGATTAAGTAAGTATAGTTGATTGTTTTTCACTTCCTGGTTCCATTCCGTTTCATTTTTTACTTAAGGTCACAATTAGGTAACAGTAACTGTAACTTTAAAGTTTCCTGTAGCTCTGTTATCTTTGTGAAATTTACTCAGATATTCAGTTGGTTTGCTTACAAAACCACATAATATATTAACCACATTAAGAAAACAATTGGTATGTACTTGTGTTTAAGAATTGGAATACTGCGATATAGCGAATACGGGTATATTATACAGTTAATGCATTTCTATACTTGTTAAAAATGCAACACATATTTTCCTGTGGATAAAAGTTAAAAGTACACAGACTCTCGTCAAACAGACTTCTAAACTTCACAATGCTGACCACTGTCTACTCACGCACAGTCAGGAATAAGACACTGAAATTTCTTTTCACTTTTTTAAATTCGCAAGTGGTATTTTCTGTTCGTATTGCACTATGGATGTTACAGTAGCCTGTTGTCTATTTCAGGTCTGGCATTACATATACTGACTAGCATACACACAATTTAAAGGACGTTTGACTTTCTATATCTGAAGAAAAAGAGATAAAAAACAGCCAATCTGTTTCAATAAAACAAAAGCTGTGTTTTGATCTGTACATGTTGTTGTATATAAAATGACAAACGCCATGAATAACCTCTGGTCTTCCGTTTAATATTCTTATAAGAATGAAATTGAAATTTAAAAGTGAGCAATTTGAACTGCTGTCCAGTGTGGTAGCAACGGGAGACTGAACACTGTTGAGAACCACAGTGAATGAAAACTCATTTCTTAAGTGTGTGGGTTTGATTTGCCTTGTTTGTTTCTTCTTATATACATAAGAAGCAAGGCAATCTTCTTAAAACAACTTCAATGACTACTTGGTGTATACATGTAGACAAAAGTTTAAAGCTTATTGATAAACAAGACTAGCACATTCTTAAGTAATAGTGGGATCCAGACTTACCTGACGGAAGATGAAGACAACGTGACTCAGATTTCAGTTCTCTCTAATGCATTTCAATATGTGACATCAAATAAATGCTACCTTCCTTACGTTGGTGTTTTTTCATTCATTTGCACATTTTTATAGTTTGACACCTTAGACGTTATTCAGTTTTAAAACGCATCTTTCTAAGTAGAAATAAACATGGCCTTTAAATCATCAGCTACGGTGGATGTACTGAACGGCCACCCAATTGTAGTTATTCAGTGGCTGTAAGTTGCAACGTTTAGGCAGAGACTGCTGATCGGCAGGTACCTGAAATACATAAAACCGCACCAGAACCAAGAATTTGGACAAAGGGTTGCCGGGAAAACATTTCAGCCCTCTCTTTCATTTAAAGTGTTAAATTAAATGCAAAAGACTTATCCTTCAATACCCAAAAAATGTCAGGTGACCCTGCTGGCAATTAAATGTACCCGATTGCAATAACAAGACCAGAAATTTAACTTACTACCTAAAAGTATCGTACAAAGCACAAAAGCCAACTGCTATGCCTCGGCACGGTAACTTGTTTCAATTCAAAATGTTTAAAACAAAATAATAAAAATAATAAAGCAAATCAATTAACAATGAGTTTGGACTTGGAAATATTTTTTGCCACCATTTCACAACTTTACCTGATAGCAAGATAATCTCGACTTTTCCAGCTCAATACATATTTTGAACCATGTCTTTTGTTTTTTAGCCATCGTTATTACACTAAAACCGTAAACTCTAAACTAGGATGCAACGACAAGGTATCTATGTGAGAAAAGCGGTTTTTGTGATAAATTTAACTGGTAGTAGCTATACACACCTTTGGCTAAAACAAACATCAATTACAATTTTATAATTTGGTAACATGGATACAAACATAACTATCACATCAGCTTACATTTAACAGTTTGACATAGACCTTTGATTGGAATTTATATGTTACTAAATATATAAACACTTACTTGATAGCTGGGACACTTAAATCGTATATGCAATATCAAAAATTGAAACACCCATGATTCCTTGTGTCGCATCAAGGGACTCACTGGAGCCACACTAGCCATATATGTATAAGGATTAAATTTATTGCTATGAAATACATAAATGGCTAAAACAAACATGAATACTATCAAACATAGCATAACATGACCGACGATAACCATGACTTCAAGTATTCTTGTTACAAATCAACATTTGTCAATCTAACCCTTGATAGACATACGTTCTAAATAGTTTTATCGTACATGAAGGATTAATGTTATGTTCAAATATTCTTTTTCAAACACTACTGTAAAGTTTACATAGTTTGTAGATAAAATGTAAATTTCTGGGGAAAGGTAAACAAACAAACCGGTACGCATATTTGATTTTTGACCTGACTCAAGCTAATCTGCAACAGTTGAATTGCTCAAATGTCCTTGCTACAAATTGTAAATGTCATGCATTGATAAATGCCCATCATTCGATTTTGAATAGTAAACAAGGCATTTTCTGCTGTCCGAGGAAATCAATTACATCTGGTCTAACTCTCCGTAGGTGGGTTTAAGACATTGTCATCCTTTGACAAAATAATAGTGTAGTCATGAGTTATCCATTTTTATTGTTATTTATCAGTTCTAAACATGATTAATTATAAATGCATCGTCAATTTCTTTTTTATGTTGTACATGCAGAAATAAAATATGAAACTTATAATTTTTACAACCATATATTGAAAATGGTGTTTAATTTTTTACGTAATTTACATAAAATAGTGGTGATCCTTATGGT
This sequence comes from Saxidomus purpurata, assembly GCA_022818135.1. Classification (NCBI taxonomy): domain Eukaryota; kingdom Metazoa; phylum Mollusca; class Bivalvia; order Venerida; family Veneridae; genus Saxidomus; species Saxidomus purpurata. The sequence goes on from JAFMSR010000015.1 coordinate 29,801,454, forward strand.
AACAAGCAGTTTTTTTTCCATAAAATGTTCATGCTACTGGAAGTAGTTGCAACCGATTGAACATCCATCAGCGCAATTGTTTTACAAAGTTGCCATAGAAACGCCTTACTGTTGTATAATAGAACTTCTCAGCTAAGAGGCTATTAATCTACAATTCACAAGGAAACTGTCAAAACAACGGGGCAGTGATAATTCCTACAACCTAAGAGGTAGCCACTGTGGTACTTTTTGAAATGAAATATAGGCCATTTTTAACGATCCCTTCTCTTAAATGTGTTTTCACTAAAATAATTGTGTATCTAAAGACACCAAATTAGATAAGGTATGATGCAATCCGGATTTGTCGAATAATCCCTTGTGAGCAAAGAGCGCTTTTTAATATTTGCTTTTTGTTTTGAAGCAAATTTTGGCTCATTTAATAGTAAGGCCAATACATTTATATACCCTTTTTTTCACTTTATGACCGAAAAAGATTTATTAATTACAGCTGAAAATGGAATGCATTATTTGACAACACTGCATTTGTTTGGCCCATAATGATAGCTATTTCGAGAGTGTTCCAAATTAGCTAGTATCTCCTTGTTAATCAAATTGTGAGAAGGGAGAATGGGTTTTGACACGGCGTGGATTTCCTTTTGTTAAGTTATCAAATTCAATACTTGCTGATAAGGCAGGAGTTTTATATCCATTAAATTGGATTAGTTTTATTTCATCCGTTTAAAAAAGTCAAACACGTCTTCTATTTTTAAACTATTTTCATGTATTTTTTTTTAAAATAAACAGTTATTTGATAGTATGATCCTTAATCAGATACAGCAATAAACAAATTTTAGTAAAACAGATATATTTACCATAGTTGGCCCTAGTATTGAATGCCATTTTACATAAGTTTGAACAAGTATTCTAAGAAATGTGTTGGAAATAGAAAAAGGCGATTATTGTCAATATGTATAGGTTATGCCGAGGGCTTAACGTTAAAAGGCCATATGTAATATAAAAAAACAGAAGGACTAACGTCTTTATTTCTTTTCACCTATTTTGTATACCTAGTTTTAGATAAAATGTACAACTTCTTAGCAAGTTAAGCTAAACAAACATGTTATGTATAATTTTATTTTTGACCTGAAATTACAGCTAATAAAAATTGCAACATATTTGCTCAAAATGTCGCTTACGCGAAACGCCAATCGTCATGCATTTTCCAACATGTCCAAACTTCGAATTTTAATCTAAGTCAAGCCGAAGGTGTTAGTTCTTTCCAAATTAAAAGTATGCTGCCGAACCTATCATGTATGTTTGGTCTTAGCGAAGACATCGTTTCTGAAAAATAATAGATCTATTTTGAAGTTTGATCCATTTTTACGATGTTTGATTTATCATTTCTAAAGTTATTGTTTACAATAGTTCTGGCAAATTTAATGTTTACACCAATGAAAAATGTTTAATTGACTATTTACATAAATTTTTGAACTTGATAACAATATATTTGTTTCTATAAATAGATTGATTGCATGTTGCTGGAGTTGATTAATGTGGAACAGACGTAAGCACATGATATGTTGTTGATTATAGAAACGCCTTACTGTTTAAGTAAAGAACTTTCCAGATATAGTTCTACTTTATAATCACAAGGACTGCAACAAAAATATCTGGAAGTCGGTAAATTTTCCAATATTTTCAACATATTCTGTATCTCATGTATTCATAAGTAAAAGTTAATCAGTACAATATATCCCTCATAGAGTCCAAAGTAATTTGTACCCAAATGCGGCCATACAGAAACCTTGTCCTAGGTATCATAATTCAGGTACAAACGTCTCCTGACCTTGAAGTTTCCAAGTACGATGTTCAACTGATTCTAATTGGAACTATATTTTTCAAATCGGATAGTACTATAAACTGTTCAAAGCTTGTCCACTGGAAAGTATGCGAGACTGATTGCCCAAATAGTGTCAATATGATTAGACCCCAAAAATCATAACCTGATAAAAAGATGCGGGTCAGAGTCAAGTAAGTAAAAAAATATTTTATATGTCTTTATAATTAAAATCGTGCGGGTCAATGACAACTAAATTGTTTAGATAATGTTTTGGCCTAAATGCGTACTCTGAAGATTCAGAAAAGTGTTTATGCTTCTAGTTATAAATGAGTCTAAGGCAAAGATGCACAAACTGCTTTTGTAGTTAACTAGTTATATGTAACTAATTCCAAAAATGGAACCCTGCATTAAGTTTCAAATCGGAAGTACATAAAATGCTAGCAAAGCTTGTTCATTAAGACTTAATAAAGCGCTTTTGTATTTTGTAAATCTCTTGACCATTTCTTAGTCAATAAGCACGTAACCCCTTAGCAAAATACTCATAAATATGTATTAGATTTAATGTCAGATTACTGGTAAATTATCGAGTTCTATTAAGTTCATAAAAGTGTCTTATGCGCATTGTTTTAAGTAAAATCTAGCTAAAATGTTGTGTGTAAAAAGCGATAGCAAAATACTGCTTTTACCCAGTACACAAGCCTTTCGTTACCAATATGAAATAATAACTTACCAAATATTGACTTTTCTAAGTTTGACTGGCAGAGAATTTAAGTAGACAACTATGTTGTAAGACTTTCTTCCACTGCGAAATATTTGCCTATTTCAAAACGTCAATCTACTACCATTTTATTAGTCCAAATTGCATCTAAAGTCCCAATTGCAAATACTAATGCATACTCATTAATATATAATACATTTAATCACGGCAACAAAAATTGCATTTATAAAGTTGTACCAAAAACACTATGTGCGTGTGCGTTATAATGTCACTTTAAACATTGTAGACCTACACTATGTAAACACTATGTTTACATCTTTCATATTTCTAACGCTTCTTCACGGAAAAGGGCTTGTCACCCAGAATTGTTTTTGCAATATTATTGAAAAAAATATATAGAGATAGCATGTACTTTCGATTTAAAAAGCAACGTTAAGAATGTTTTATCATCAAAGAACGGTCTAGTTTGCCGATTAGATATCTTCGTAATATAATAGCTACAAGCAATATTACTTCAAGAATACTAGTGGGACTTTAAGATACTTGAATTGGGTCAACTATTCCGGTAAAGGTACGGTTATGTTTTATTAAACGCTATATAAATTAGCTTTATTTTCGTCTCCATAGATTTATATAAAAAGATATTTTACAATACCTGGTACAGCAAGCAGGACAGTTGTTATGGTAACAACAATAATGGTCGTCGCTGCAGTAAAAGTAATATCCCTCACCATTAAGTCCACAGGAATACATCGAGTAAATATTGTGTGGACAAAGCTTTGCCGCTCCGACCACAGTTTCGTATGGTGTGCTTGCAACGAAACATGCCGGAAGTCCAGGAGTCACAAAAGGAACCACTTCTTTTGCACCGTTTGCATTATGTAGACATAACGCTGTCATAAACAATAACAACTCCTGATTCATGTTTGAATAAAATGTTCAGATTTAACTTTTTAATACAGTTGAACCTGTTGTAGAATTGACCTGGATCAAGCAACCGCCCTTCTAAGGCAGCCTATTAGCGCCATTCTCAAACAAGTTTAAATCCATACACAATTTGAATGCCAATAACAAACACTTGTTTATGCGCCTATAATATTGACAAAATGTTTTCTTATTCATATATATATAAGACAAAATTATAACCTAACCTTCACAAGGATAAGTGTATGTACCTTTGTGAAAGATTTGAATGAATTTAAACAGCAATCAGGAAAAAGTACGCACTAGCTGATTTTTTATCAATTAAGATTATGTTAAAGATAGTGCCAATGTACTGTGTACTTTAGAAATTGAAAAACCCGAAAGATTTTAACAAAAAACGCATTGTCTGCAGATCTTATTGCGTGTACCGTATGCATAGGCTGTATAGCGACAAAAATGGCGCGAACAAATATTATTTATACTGTTGTATGCACGTTAACGTTTCTTGTTCAAGTTTGTTTAGGGAGAATGAACTGTGCTCAGAAAGATTACGATGATGCCTCAACTAATACAGGAAAAGTGTATTGTGGTCGGGGTTTCCACGAGTGTGGCACACGCGGGGAAACTTGTTGCAACGAGTTAGTATATAACGTTTGTATATCCGAGTATTCAGACTTGATGATAAACTATTTTATGCTAATTTATACGAATGAGAAACTCTCCAGATTGAATACAATGTAATTATGTGTTGTTTAAGGACACTGCACTACATAACGCTGAAGGGTTTGAGCATGGGATCCTTCGATTTCAAATAACTTCATGAAAATATTGTTTTGATTTCTGATTTTCTACAAGGGCATGTATGCATTTCAAATTTCAGCGTGGAAGCATCGCCTGTCCAGTTTACCTTGGTGATTCTATGTCCAGCTGCTCTACTATGTTCAGCCATCTTCACATTCTTTGTTATAAAATCTGTCGTCGGTGTGTTCTTGAGTATAAACAAAACGATTAAGTAAGTATACTACATAACTATTCACTTCCTCGTTCCATTCCGTATCATTTTCATGTAAGCTCACAATGAGACTGTAACTTTAAGGTTGCCTGTAGCTGTATAGTCTTTATGACCTTTACTCAGATATTGTTGTTGGTTTGTTTACAAAAATCCGTTTTTCAACCACATAAAGAAAATATATATTTGGTATACTGGAGTTTAGATATTAGAATACTGCGATATAAAAAATGAATACGGATATATTGTACAGTAAGTGTTTAAAATAATCGACATATTATTTTGCTGTTGATAAGAATTAAATATGCCAGGTTACAAAGACTCTCGTCAAAAGGACAACTATATTTCAAACTGCTAACAGATGTATATTCATGCACAGATATTAGACAATGACATTCTTTTACCTTTTTTTAATTTCGCAATTGTTCTGTTCGTATTGCACTATGGATGTTACTGTAGACTGTTGTCTATTTCAGGTCTGGCGTTATATATACTGACTAGCATACACACAATTTAAAGTGATACAATGATAAAGAATATTAAAATTTATAGAACTAAAATATAGATACTCAATTTCATAAAGAACAGATTTATCAGAAATTAATATTAATATTAATTTTTGTAGAGGTAAGTAAACAACGTATACAGTAATACAGTAATACATGACCAATCACCGATTTATGTTAAAGTGACATTATGCGCATTTTTTTCAAGTAACAATCCAGCTGAAAATGGTGTGTGTACAAAAGCGTAGAGGAAATAATAGCTTTTAACCAATACCAAACTCTTCCCGCTACCAGTATGAAAAAATAACTTTCCAAATATTGATTTTCTTATTTGACTGGGAGAGTCAATTTAAGAAAAGAACAAATGCATGCAGGAGTTGCTTCCTTTCCACTGCTGAAATATCTACCAACATCAACAACGACACAATCAACTATCATTTTATCAGTCCGATTTTTTATATCTAAAACACCAATTTCAAGTACTAATGCGGCATAATCATTAATTTAACACATTTAAATGCACAGCAACCAAAAATTGCATTTATAAAATTGTCACCAAAATACACTATGTGAAGTAAGATGCGACTAATGTCACTTTAAAGGACGTTTGACTTTCTGCAACTGAATAATAAGAGATAAACAACAGCCCATCAGTTTTAATAAACAAAATGAGTTCATTTGTACATGTTGTGGTAGAAAAAATTACAATCGCTATGAATAACCTCTTGTCTACTGTTATTATACTTATAAGAGTAAAATTAAGAATGAACTGTTGAACAGAGTAATAGCAACAGGAGACTGGGCGCTTTGGAGAATCACAGTGGATGAAAACTTATTTCTTAAGTGTGTGGGTTTGATTTGCCTTGTTTGTTTGTTTGTTCTTAAATACATTGGAAGCATTGAAATGGAATGCAGTACAAATATATTAGCAACACTGCATTTGTTTTCCCAATAATGACAGCAATTTCGCATGAAAACCTCTGGAGAGTGATCAAAATTTCCTTCTTTTATGTATCATAAAATTTTCCGTTTTACGCTAATTTCCCCATCGTGCCTAAATAATAAGTAGCTAGTGTACTATTTTTCAATGGCATGTGTCCGAATTTTGTTAATAACACTTCAAAATGTTATTTCCGAGCATGCTTGTTTTTACAAATATGGAAATGTCCTCTACCGTTTGGGCCTAAAGGCCCCCTTTTTAAGGCCGGTTATTTCCAGCGAATAGTATACCGCGTGTCTTGTTCTCTACTTTAGGCGTTGCCTGTGTTGCTGACTTTGTATTTTGAATGACAAATTCTAAACCTTCATCATATTAAGAGAATATTTTTCTATTAGCGAATCATATCACATGACAGAAGATTCCCCATATTCAAGGAAAACTACGTTACGCTAAGGTCGGAGATGTATACGGGTAGATAAATTTCACAGTCAATATTTTATATGTGTATGGATGTTCGTATTTACTGCATATATGTTTGCGCACTCGGTTACGTGTTTTCCTCTATGTGATGGGGAAGATGCGATACAGATGTAAGAAGTCCATCATCTTCATAAAACTATTACTTTGGCTTCATTTATGATCAATTTGTGGAGAAAGCGAGGGAGAATGGGATTTTTGGACACGGCGTGGATTTCCTTTGTTAAGTTATCAAATTCAATACTTACTTATTAGGCATTTTGTGACATACGTTTTCATATACACATAAGATTTCTATCTTTAATATAGTTTTGTAGATCTTTGAGAAATATAGCAGTTTTATTTAAAGTATGATCCTTAATCAATACAAAAATAAACCAATCTTTAAAGTAAAATATGTATATTAAACATATAACTCTTGTATGGCATGTCATTTTACATAATGGCTTGGTCAAGTATTTTAAGAAATAGGAGGAAATAGAAAAAGGCGAATATAGACATCCGAGGGCTAAACGTAAAAAGGTCATATGTTATAACAAATAAAGAAGGACTTACGACTGTTAAGCGTTGAACCCTCGGTGTGAACTTGAAATGTAAGTTTTACATATTTGTGACTGTGACTGTGAAAATGGGTCCAGATGAGTAAAAATCACACATTTTGTTTTACATGTTTTCTAAAAGTGTGAAGTCTGTTGACTATGAATTGAAAATTTCAAGTAAATCTACCACTACTTTTAAGTATGCTTGTTTCCAGATAACACCTTGTTATTCTTCACATGACGTTTGTGACGTCAACGTAATTTACGTCATATTTTGACGTTGTAGATTGCCTTGTTCACATTCTATGGCGGTATTTTTTCTTGAAATTTAACCTGATAACACATAATTTTTGTTTAGTATTTCCTTGTTTTTTTTGTTGTCTTTTTCAACTTTTCAAAATCCTCATTTTTATTGACCGTGCCCTCATTTTCCTTTTTCGAATGTGACAGAATTAGTGGTTGCTATGGTAATGCTTTACGAAAGCCATGATAATCATTTTCATGCTTTTGTGAATGCCTTTCCAATAACATCTTTTTTAAATGGTACGCCTAGTCGAATTTGGTGAATTAGTTATTTGTCTTTTCTTTGCAAAAATATGCTCACTGGACCCCAATTTGTCTTAAGTTATCTTGCAAAATATATGGCAAAAGAACACGCTTTGCATTACTGTTGTCCCATAAACGAGAAAGACATTTTGAGGACAGACTTTTCTTTTAAATTTCATTAAAAATAATAATACAGTTTACATTATCTGATTTGTAAAGCATTTTCAACAACCGTATTATCGAATTCATGTATTAGAGTGTCTTTATTTCTTTTATACCTACTTAATAAACAGAGTTTTAGATAAAATGTACAAATACTGGAAGACACAAACAAACATGTAATGTATAATTTTAGTTTTGACCTGATTAAGATAATTGCAACATGAATTGCTCAGAATGTCGTTGTTACAAATGCAAGAAATTATGCATTATAAATGTCCATATTCGAATTTTTAAAATTAAAGAAGGTGTTATGTTCTTTCCAATTCTAGTGCCTCTGCTTCTGCTCTCCGGAGAGGTTTAAGACATTGTTTCTGAAAAATAAGTGTAGCATGATATAAGTTATCCACTTTCAAGGTAATTTATCATTTCAAAAGTTATTATTACATAATTATTGCTGTAAATTTTCAATTTATGACACAGAAAAACAACAAAAAATGAGCCAATGTTTAACACCAATTAAAGATGTTTAATTGCTATTTACATAAATTCGTGAACTTTATAACAACATACTTTTTCTATAAAATTTTCATACTACTGAAAGATAGATGACTGAGAACGAAATTATTGTCGTTACTATAGAAACGCCTTACTGTAAATACAGAACTTTCCAGCTAATACATAAGCTACAATCACAAGGATAGCAAAAAAAATAACGGAGGCAGTAACAATTCCTGCAACCTCAGCCTTGTTCAGTGTCGTCTCTCTGAAATCAAAGGAAAACAAAAGTCAATATCTCCCTTCTCAAACAGTGCTTTCACTTAAAGTGACATTATGCGCATCTTACTGCACATAGTGTATTTTTGGTGACAATTTTATAAATGCAATTTTTGGTTGCTGTGCATTTAAATGTGTTAAATTAATGATTATGCAGCATTAGTATTTCAAATTGGTGCTTTAGATATAAAAAAATCGGACTGATAAAATGATAGTTGATTACGTCGTTGTTGATGTTGGTAGAGATTTCAGCAGTGGAAAGGAAGCAACTCCTGCATGCAGTTGTTCTTTTTTTTTAATTGACTCTCCCAGTCAAATAAGAAAATCAATATTTGGAAAGTTATTTTTCATACTGGTAGCGGGAAGAGTTTGGTGTATTGGGTTAAAAGCTATTATTTCCTCTACACTTTTACACACACACCATTTTCAGCTGGATTGTTACATGAAAAAAATGCGCATAATGTCACTTTAAATAATTTGTAAATAACTGTGATTCTGCCTATTCAGAAAGTTATGCCTTTTTGTTTTGCATCCTGTATGTTGTATATTATGCCTGCTTGCACTCGAATATATTGTAAATGATCAAAGCTCTATGCCCCTTAACAATTGAAGTTTGCAGTATATCTAGCTGTTTCTAAAATGGAATTATGCATTTTTCAAATGTGATAGTACTATAAACTGCTCAAAGGATGTTCACTGAAATGTAAGAGACTGATTGGCCAAACAGTGTAGATCATGGTAAGACTGCACAAATGTACTGGCCGATCATAATCTGCAGTGACGACAAAGACAGATACATTGCTAGAGTTAAGTAAGTAGCAAACTAGTACATTCAAATCGAGAGGGTAATGAAAAAAATTGTTTAAATAATGTCTCATTGGGCAAAGGGACGCAACTCTGAAGATTCATAAGAGTGTTCTATGTACGGGTTATAGCGATATCTAATGGGGGAAAACGATACCACAAACTGCTTTTTAAGAAGCTAGTTAAATTAAAATACAAAAAAATGTACACCAGTTTCATGGCGAAACAAAGTAGCAATATATTTTAAGACATTATTAAGCGGTTTCGTACTTTGTAAATATCTTCACTATTTCTTAATCATATCCACGTACAGTCCCATCTGCGATTCAGATACTCATAGATATATATTAGACTTACGGACAGAATAATGAAATATTATCATTATGTTCTATTCAGTCTAAAACGTTGTTGACGTACACTATGTATACACTTCTTTCATATTTCTCTACGCTTCTTCACGGAAAAATGCTTGTCACCCAGAATTGTTTTTGCAATATTATTGAAAAGAATATATATATTGATAACATGTACTTTCGATTTAAAAAGCAAAGTTAAGAATGTTTTATTAACAAGGAACGGTCTAATTTGCCGGTTAGATATCTTCGTAATATAAAAGCTACAAGTAATAATACTTCAAAAGTGCTACTGGTGAGATGGGTCACAAATTCACTATTCCGGTAAAGGTACGGTTATGGTGTATTAAACGCTATATAAATAAGCTTTATTTTCGTCCCCATAGATTTATACAAAAAGATATTTTACAATACCTGGTACAACAAGCAGGACAGTTGTTATGGTAACAACAATTATGGTCGTCGCTGCAGTAAAAGTAATATTCCGTACTATTAAATCCACAGTCAGACCTCGAGATATAAATGTGTGAACAAAGCTTGGCCGCTCCATCTACAGTTTCGTATGGCGTGCTTGCAACGAAACATGCCGGAAGCCCAGGAGTCACAAAAGGAACCACTTCCTTTGCACCATTTGCATAATGTAAAATAAACGCTGCCATAAACAATAACAACTCCTGATTCATGTTTGAATAAAAACTTTAAGGTTTAACTTTTGAAAACAGTTGAACGTGTTGTAGATGTGACCTGGATCAAACAGCCCCCCGTCTAAGGGAGCCTTGTAACGTTGTATTCAACCCAGTTTAAATCCAATGCACAATTTGAACGCCAATAACAAACACTGGTTTATGCGCATTAGATATTGACAAAATCATTGTTTATTCATCTATATATACGACAAAATTATAACCTAACCTTTACTCAAAAGGATAATTTTACATACCTTTGTGATAGATTTGAATGCATTTAAACTGCAATCAGGAAGAAGTACGCATATTTGAACAAATACAATAAAATAAACACTAGCTGATTTTTGATCAATTAAGACTCTGTTTAAGATATGCCAATGTACGATTTCTACAAAAATACCTTATTGAGGAAGCCCTGCTATATCGCGTGTATCGAATACATAGGATTTATAGCGACAAAAATGGCGCGAACAAATATAATTTATACTTTTTTATGCACATTAATGTTTCTTGTTCAATTTTGTTATGGGAGAATGGACTGTGCTCAGAAAGATTACGATAATGCCGATACTAATACAGGAAAAGTGTATTGCGGTCGTGGTTTTCACGAGTGTGGCACATACGGGGAAGCTTGTTGCAACGAGTAAGTATATAACGTTTGTTTATCTGAGTATTCAGACTTGATAATAAGCTATCTTATGTTAATTTATACAACGATTGAATAATTGTGTATTGTATAAGGACATTGCACTATATGACACTGAGGGGTGTCGAGCACGGGATCCTTTGATTTCAAATTTTATTTTTTTGGTTTTCTGATTTTCTACAAGAGCATGTATGTATTTCAAATTTCAGCGTGGAAGCATCGCCTGTCCAGCTAACTTTGGTGATTCTAGGTCCAGCTACTCTACTATGTTCAGCCATCTTCACATTCTTTGTTATAAAATCTGTCGTCGGTGTTTACTTAGAGAATAAACAAACGATTAAGTAAGTATACTACAAAACTATTCACTTACTGGTTCCATTCCGTTTCATTTTCGCGTAAGCTCACAATGAGGTAACAGTAACTGTTACTTTAAGGTTGCCTGTAAGCTCTATAGTCTTTGTAACCTTTACACAAATGTTGTGTTGGTTTGTTTTACAAAAACAAATCCGTTTTCAACCACATTAAGAAAAAAGTTTGTATGTGTTTAAGAATTAGAATACTGCGATAAAGCGAAATGAATACGGGTTTATTGTAGAGTTAGTGTATTTATAAACCTTGTTAAAAATAAGCGACATATTATTTTGCTGTTGATAATATGGAAATGTGCCAGGTTACACGGACTCTCGTCAAACAGACAACTAAACTACACAATGCTGACAGATGTATATTCATGCATAGTCCGGATTTAGACAATGACATTTCTTTTCAATTTTTTTAATTTACAAGTTTTATTTCCTGTTCGTATTGCACCATGTGATTTATTGAAGACAGTTATCTGTTTCAGGTCTGCTGTTACATATACTGACTAGCATAAACACAACAACTTAACGGACGACTGAAGAACAAGAGATAAACAAAAGCCCATTAGTTTCAATAAAAAAGATGTCTTTTCATTCTACATGCTGTGGAAGATAAAATGACAATCGCCACAAACAATCTCTTGTCTTCCGTTAAATATACTTATAAGAATGAAATTGAAATTTAAAAGTATGCAATTTGAGTTGTTGTCCATAGTGGTAGCAACTGGAGACTGAACGCTGTGGAGAATCACAGTTGATGAAAACTTATTTCTTAAGTGTGGTGGTTTTATTTGCCTTGTTTGTTAGTTCTTACATACGATGGGAGCAAGGCAAACTTCATAAAAGGACTTCAAGGATTACACGGTGTCATTATATGCAGACAAAAATAGCTGCTTCCTAAACATAGCTAGAACATTCTTAAGTTATAGCGGGATCCAGATTTTCCTGTCGGACGATGAAAACTACGTCACTAAGAATTAAGGTATACCAAATGATTCGTCTGATACATTTCAATATGTGACATCAAATACATGCTAGTTCCTTACGTTGATGTTGTTTTTTTTTTTCATTCCTTTACACAGTTGTGTAGTTTGACACCTTAAATGTTATTCGGTTTTGAAGTGCATATTACTTAGTAGAAATAAACGTGGCTTTAAATCATCAGCTACAAAAAAAGGTTCGGCTTCAAAAAAGTCACAGTATAACATTTGCCATATACAAAACGAAACAAAAAGGAGATGTCTGTGCGGGAAATGATGTGGTCACCATATCCAAGAGGTCTACAAGGCTTCTCGTGAGTTTTTTCTGACTTTTACAAACGTTTGGACCTTAAAACCATGCACAGTTTTCCAACCATACGTATCTCAAGAAGATAAAAGGTCCAATATTATTTCATACAATAAATTAATAAAGTGTTGTCTAGGAGCGCAACTGAATCTCTAACCGTGTCCACCCTCTTATAGCCTGGCCAATCCGTGGACGAGATTTTTTCCGCATGCGCACTAATCGTATGCTGATTACTCGTGTAGCTAATTCGAATACGTACCAAAGAACTACATGAGTCAGGAATTTGGACGGGATTGTATTCTTCGTGCTAACAGCCCTGTAGCATGTTTCGTATACATGGAGAGGCGATGTCCCTACATGGCTGTACTTCTATATTGAAGAACGTTCGGGACAAACTGAAGATCTGCAATTTTGTTGTAAATCATTAAAAGTACAACATAGTTTATTTATGAGACAGTTCTTTGGATGCTATGGATGTATACGTTTGAGTACGTGTAACTTTTGAAATGTAGACAGTTTGCCGTATTAAAAAGTATACCAGTAAGTATTTAACAACTAACTACACTGGGTTTCGAATTCGATTTTATTAGCGTCATTAATGATTGGGTTTGGGGACATGACGTGGATTATCTTTTGTTAAGTTATCTAATTCAACATTTACTTATGTGGCATTTTGTGAAAAACCGTTTTCATATACACATACGATTGAATTATTTTTTTGTTTCATCGTTTACAAAAAGAAGCTGACTGGCTGTTTAACTGTTGGCACAGTATTTTCTATAGCTCTGTTCAAACTTTTAGTACCTTTTTGTAGACCTTTGTATAATAAAGCAGTTTTACCTAGAGTATTACCCTTAATTGATACCAAAATAGACCAATCTTGGAAATAGAATATGTATATCAAACATATGCGAGTGAATCCAGTATGATATGTTATCTTATAAAATGTTCTTTTTTTGCTTTTTGGTCAAGCATCATAGAAAAGGGAAAATAGAAAAGGTTGAATATAGCCATCTTGACTGAGGAACATGTCCAGGGCTAAACAGTCGTAGGTTATGTGAACTAAAGAAGGACGTACGACTATTTAGCGTTGCTGAACCCTCGATGTGAACTTAAAATGTAATTCTAAAACATTATCCAAAGTTTCTTGGAAAAACAGTTGCAAAATGAATATCATTTGCTTTGCTGTTGTCCCATTTACGAGAATAATATTTTCGTTTTTGTTTTTTTGAAAATGATTACAGTCCATATTCTTTGGTTTGTGCGGCATTTCCAACAAACGGATATTCAAATACATGTGTTAGGGTGTCTTTGTTCGCTTTTACCTATTTGTATACAGTATAATAGATAAAACGTACAAATACCGGAAAAGTGAACGAACAAACATGTGATGTATAATCTTATTTTTGACCTTATATTAATTGCTCAGAAAATCCGATGTTCCAAAAGCAAGAAAATATGCATTATATACTGATTACTGTCTATATTCAAATTTTAATAGTGAAGAAGGTGTTATGTTCTTTCCAACACTAGTGTCTCTACTTCTGCTCTCCGGAAAGGTTTAAGACATCGTTTCTGAAAAATAAGTGTAGCATGATATAAGTTATCCCCTTTGATTTTTATTTATCAAAAGCAACACAAAAATGAAGCAATGTTAAACATTAATAATCGCTGTTTAATTGTCATGGACTTTATGACACCATAATGTTTCTTTAGAATGTCCATGCTATGAAATAAATTACTGCAAGAAAGATCACCGAAAACAACACAGATTTAAAATAAATAATTGTAGTTAAAAGCTTACTTCTCACACAGAACTTTCCAGCTAAAACATATACAACGATCACAAGGATAGCAACACAAATAACGGAGGCAATAATAACTCCTGCAACCTCTGCCCTGTTCAATGTCGTCTCGCTGAAATCAAAGGGAAAACACAACAGTCAATATCTCCCTTCTCAAAAAGTGTTTTCATCCAGAAAATAATTTGTAAATAACTGCGATTCTACCTTTTCAGCTAGTTATGCATAGTTGCATATTTTAAACGGTCTAAGCTCTATGCTCCTTAGCAATTGATGTTTGCAGTTTATGTAGCTGTTTCTAAAATGGAATTGTCCATTTTTCAAACTTGATACAATGTAGTACTATAAACTGGTCAAAGGGTGTTCACTGAAAATTAACAGACTGAACGGCCAAATAGTGCAGATCATGATTAGGCTACACAAATCATAACCTGCAGTGACGACAAAGACATAGGCAGGGTCAGATTAAAGTAAGGAGCAAACTATTACACATTTTCGAACGATGACTACACAATTCGATGATAACAGAGAATATTTGTTTTTGTAATGTCTTATTAAGCTAAGGGGGGCGACTCTGAAGATACATAACATTGTTCTTTGTATGAGTTATAGTTCGATGGAATGAAAACAAATTTAAACCGATAACAACTTGCTGTTTAATAAGCTAGTTAAATTAAAATACAAAGAAAATGTAAACCTTTTAAAGTTTCATGGCCAAAGAAAGCAGCAATATGTTTTAAAACTTTATTAAACGATCCTGTGGTTTGTACGTATGTATGTATTTCAAAATGTTATCGTTGGCAACGGATAATCCACATGACCAACGCCAAAGAATTTACTTATTTTATGTTGGTTTCGAGGATAGTGCAAGATACAGAACATATCCCGTTCCAGAGACACCCCTGGTTCTAGAACATGCCTGATGTACAATAGAGATACATCTGATTTCTGTTTTAGGTCTCAACGAAAGAACATCAGTTATGTTAGTGGAGCGGGGTATCGAACATGCGATCACTAGATTAAAGGTGCAGTGCGTTAACCACTAGACCACTGATCCACCCCCGCGGTCTGGTACTTCAGTGAATCTCTTCAGATCCGTTCAAACAGCATTTTTACAGTAAAAACCTCTATTTAGTCTTAAACAATGTTGACGTACACTTTGTATAAAATAGTTCATGTCTTTGTCGCTTCTTAAAGTGGAATTATGCTCATTTTTTTCAAGTAAAAATCCAGCTGAAATAGGTGCCTGTAAAAAAGGGTATAGGAAATAATAGCTTTAAACACAATACACTAAACTCTTCCTGCTACCAGTACGAAACAATAATTTTCCAAATATTACTTTCCAAATATTACTTTTCCTATTATGACCAACAACAACACAAAGGAGATCACTGAGAAGAAAGGAACTATTATATCATTAGTCCGAATTTTTTATTTCTAAAGCAACAACTTCAAATACTGATGTGGCATTATCATTTATTTAAATGCACAGCAACCGAAAATTGCTTTTGTAAAACTGTCACCAAAAATACACTATGTGCAGTAAGATGCGCATAATGTCATTGAATAAAAAGCTAAAGCATGTACTTTCGATTCAAAAAGCTACAGTAGCTACAGTAAGAGTATTTTACGAGCGGTCAATTTTACCGGTTAGAGATCTTTCTTCGTGATATAAAAGCTGCTAGTAATTATATTTCCAAAGTGTTCCTGAGACTTCAAGACACTTGGAATTGGTACAGTTTTGTTGTTCTTAACGCAATATGATATTAGCTTTATTTTGTCCCCATATATCTATATAATAAATGTTTTACAGTACCTGGTACAGCAAGCAGGACAGTTGTTATGGGAACAACAATAATGGTCGTCACCGCAGTAAAAGTAATATTCCGTATAATTTAATGCACAGTAAGACCTCCAGTACGGCTGTTGTTGACAAAGCTTGGCCGCTCCGACCACAGTTTCATATTGCGTGCTTGCAACGAAACATGCCGGAAGTCCAGGAGTAACAAAAGGAACAACCTCCGCTGCACTTTTTGCATGATGTAGACTTAACACTGTCATAAACAATAACAACTCCTGACTCATGTTTGAATAAAAACTATCAGATTTAACTTTTAAATACAGCTGAACGTGTTGAAGATGTGACCTGGATCAAACAGCCCCCCGTCTAAGGGAGCCTAGTAACATTGTATTCAAACCAGTTTAAATCCAATGCACAATTTGTACGCCATAAACAAGCATTTAATATTGATTTACAAAATAACTGTTTATTCGTGTATTTGTTTATTCTATACGACAAAGTAAGCACCTAACCATTCGAAAGACATTTGTGAAATATTTGAGTGAATTAAAACTACAATCAGGAAGTACGCATATTTGAACAAATTCAATAAAATAAACACTTGCTGATTTTTAATCAATCAATTTTTTTTTAAAGATAATGCCAATGAACGTTGTACACCCGAGTGATACATGCACTTGAAAATTGAAAAATCCGAACGATTCAAGCATGCATAGCTTATTGAGGAAGCCGTGCGGTATAAATACATAAGCTTTATAGCGACAAAAATGGCGCGAACAAATATAATTCACACTGTTTTATGCACATTAACGTTTCTTGTTCAATTTTGCTATGGGAGAATGGACTGTGCTCAGAGAGATTACGATGGTGCCTCGACAAATACAGAAAAAGTGTACTGTGGTCGGGGTTTTCACGAGTGCGGCACATACGGGGGAGCTTGTTGTAACGAGTAAGTATATAACGTTTGTATATCAGAGTAATACTTTCAGATCAAGTTATATGTGCTAATTTATACCTAATTATTTAATTTCAATTACGAAAATAGATCTTGCAACTTATAAAGGTAACGATCTCGAGACACTCTCCAGATGGAATTATTATGTATTGATACTAAAACAGCACGGGACCCCTAACAGACACAGCAAGTTTTAAATGATCAACTGGAAAAAAAACATGTATTATAATTTTTCTGTTTATAGATATCCGTAAAGTTGGTTTGCAGTCCGTAGTTCGCAGTTCGCAATTCGAATCGCGAACTGCAATTTAGCTGCCAGTTCGCAGTTCGCGATTAGAGTTGTGAATTGCAATATGCTATACGGTAACTAGTTTGCGATTCGATTACTAGAGAATTGGAACTTGCCGAATAGTTCCCAGTACTCAGTTCGCTGTTTGAATGAAGACTATTCTGTAGTTCGCAGTTCGCTACTCGAAATAGATAAAAACACAATCCATAAATAATTATTTAATTAAGTCATGGACCGTGTTTTTATCTTTTACTATAATTAACTTTTTTCCGGCACAGTTTTTGTTTTTTTCACGTATATATAGCTTTAAAATATATGTATTCTCTAGTCGTTGAAGTTGTTGGTGATTTGAAGCATTTGTTTGTATTTCAAATTTCAGCGTGGAAGCATCGCCTGTTCAGCTGACTTTGGTGATTCTAGGTCCGGCTACTCTACTGTGTACAGCTATCTTCACATTCTTTGTTCTAAAATCTGTCGTCGGTGTTTTCTTAGAGAAAAAACAAATGATAAAGTAAGTACAGTACAGTACAGTACAGTACAGTACAGTACAGTACATATTCATTTTCTCGTTCTATTCCGTTTCGTTTTCACGTAAGCGCACAGTGAGGTTATGGTAAAAGATTTTATGGTTGTATGTAGCTCCTAACCCCGCGTTTCTGGTTTCTGAGATGTTGTGACTGTTTATTTAAAAAAATCCCGTTTTTCAGCCACATTAAGAACAGGTTTGGTATATACTAGAGTTTAAGAATTAGAATACTATGGTATAACGAAATGAATACGGATATTTTGTACAGTTAATGTTTTTTAGTCATGTTCAAATGAAGCAAAATACTGTTTTGTTGTTGATAAGAATGAAATGCAGCTGGCAACACAGACTCTCGTCATACGGACAACTAAACTTCACAATGCTGACCACCACATTCAGGAACTAGACAATAGTATTTTGTTTTCAATTGTTTTTTTTTTCATTTTCTGTTCGCATTACACAGGTTTTACTTTAGACTGTTATCTCTTTCAGGTCTGGTGTTACATATTGACTAGCATACACACAGCAACTTAACGGACGTTTGGCTTTCTGCAACTGAAGAACTAGAGATAAACAACATTGATTCCTTCTTTTATTCGATATAAGTTTCAATAAATTATGTTAAATTAGCTTTTATGTTTCGTGTTGTGGTAGATAAAGCTGTCAATCGCCATGATTAACATTAGGTCTTTTGTTAATGTACTTATAAAAATGAAATTGAAATTAAATAGTGGGTGAAGCAATCTTTATTGAACGACTGAATGGACTACACGGTGTATAAATGTAGAAAAAAGTATAAAGCTGTTTCATAAACCTAGTTAGCACATTTTTATGGCAGGATCTAGATTTTCCTGGCGGGATGACAGAGAACACTAGGCGACTAATATTACTGGGTATACCAAATACATTGTGTACTGCAGCTTTAAACTATAATATGTTGCATCAAATACATGCTAGATTTGTGACTTTGGTGGGTTTTTTTTCATTCCCTTACACATTTGTGTAGTTCAAAACCTTCGAACGTAGAAGCAGATATGGCCTTTAAAGTGTCTGCTCCGAAAATCAGTTCGGCCTCAAACAAGTGAATGTATTGAGATAAGATGTACTCCTTCGTCAAACAATAAGAAACAAACAAAAAGGGGTTGACGCGTTGGTCAAATGGTTAACTGTCTGAACTACCAATCCGGAGATCCCAAGTTATCTATATGTTAGTGGCTTTGTGTAACCGTAAATAATAGAATATAAGAATAAGATATCATTTTAATTACATAATTTCGCTTTTATAAAATGTTTCGTTCGTCGAATAAGTTACCAACTATTCTGAATTATATGTGTTTACTTCATACATAAAATGATATATGTACGTAATATATATATATCTAAAGCATATCTATCCAGTAAGGTCTACATTAAAACATGCAATAAGCTTTTCATGAAAAATTCAAAAGTTTATATTCACGATCATAGTTTCGAAAGTTGTTCATTTTCAGCAAGTCCACCTTTGTGGTCGAGTGGTTAGAGTTGCTGACTTGCGAGCACTGTATATAACCTCTCATAGATTTCAAGGTAATGTTAAAATGACCAAACGGACGTAAATCCCTACAACAACTTCATTTTCAAACAAAGTACATGCGAGGAATATTGTATAATACATAATGTAGTAAAGAGATACTTAATGTGTTACATTTAAACAATACCATATTCAAATGTTCTGTCTTTGCTGTGAAAACAAATAATTATGTTGAATATTATGTTACATAAAATTCATGCAATCTTCCTGAGTGTTAAATACGAGTGCAAATGTGTAAAGATTTTGCATGAATGGGTAGATGACACTTCTGTAAATCGTTTCACTTTTTCTGTTCCTATAACATCTTTATGTTCTGTTACTCATAAATATGCGGCTGGTATCTGAAACAGAGCAAAACATGAAAAGTGATCCGCAACGTCGACGTTGTCGTTACATTTCATATAAAAACATGATATTTCAAAATAATTTTGAAATCAAATCAGCAGGTAGTTTTACGACAGTTGCCAAGCAGTATCTTGCAATGTATAGGTGCATCCCAAGATCAACTGTCATCCTGAAATCGCTTTAATAATCGTTATCAGGCATTCTTACCTTAACAAGGAAATGACTTCCGGATAAAATAAGCATTTGGAGTCGCATCTTACTGTGAATAGAAGTTGTTATAATTGGGTGGTTTCGTTTGCTGTTTCAAAAGTATTTTTTACAAGAAGGCAGTTTTAATTATTTCTAATCATCGTTCCTGGGGAGAACCAGCATAAGAAAATCCTCCGTAAAAAAAATCCTCAAATGTCTCGAAAAAAGAAATATTATACATATCAGGCCTGAAACCAATTGCCCTTTAATACACTGACTCCATCTATATGACCAAGGAGTCAGTAAAAGGTAGGCGTGTGGTGCAAGGGTAATGTGTCAGACTCCGTACGAAGATCGTCGGCGGAATTTGACAGTGACTTTCATATCCCTTATTCTGTCTATATGCCAGGTAAAGGCCAGACAGCACATTACTAAAAATACTTCACACTTAAAAAATGTAAGATATCTCAAAATGCAAAACAAAGTTTCTTTCAACCGATACCTTGAATTCTTTCCTTTAACGTTAACTCATTCTTAAGAATACAAAAAAAACACAATCTGTCGTATGACAGATGTTGCGTGAAAATAATATTTTAACACAACGAACTGATGAAGAGGTAAACATTCCGTATCTAAACCTGTTCTAAACTCACCAAATTTAAAAAGACAATGTACAAAAATCCTCAAACACGAGAGGTGAGCGAAAGATTCGGACAGCCCTAGACAGTTGTTATGTTCACAGTCCGTGATTTTATACATTTAACATATATTATAAACTTTCCTACGCATATGAAACAATTTTGTAAAACAAATGCATACTAAGTTGCGGTGCTCTGTAAACTATCAAGAGAAGACATATTCAGTTCATTTATGTCATCAAATATTGTGTGTGTGTGAAGGAATTGAAATTTTCAAAAAGGTTCTGAACAAACCTTCCTTGTCGTTGCAGTAGGTAGCTCCGCAGATAACGAGTGTCAGTAGACCCACAAAAAACATCGCCGTTGCATTTAGAATAATTCCCAGTAACTCGACAGTAGTAAACCAATTAGATCCAGACCTTTAAAAGATGTAAGAAGGACATGAATCAAGAAAGATAAAAAACGAAACGTTATTATAAACCAGCTTGATTCACGGAATTAACGCATAAACTGAGAAATAAATAAAAGAACTTTTGTATGTATACTAAATTTGTGGAAAATGTTCTTTACAACTTAGATTAATTGCTCCCGAGACTCACTCCAGATTGAATCAAACTCGAAGAGAGAGAAAAAAGAAATAATCGAATGACGTTCGTACATAAAAGGTAGACCATCTTTTAGGTTTGCGATTAATTCCTTCTTTTATAAGATGCATTTTCTGCCTAATGACTAAAATAATGATAATATTGAAAATTACACTGTTCCCAACTGTTCTAGGTACGTAATACTGGTATAAGAGTCACGGAATTTTAAACAGAAAATTTCTATTAAAAACTCGCTGGATTGATTTACTAAATTTGTACAGAACCCATAACTTTAATAAAGCAATGGTTGTGCCTAAACATATAGATTGAGATTTTCAAATATACATTAAGACATACCCATTAAAACAGCATCCATTTTGAACACCCGTGCAGCACGTGTAGGGGTAGTAACAGTAGATATACCTGCCGAAGTTGTTGCCGTGAAAATAGCATGTAGCAGCTCCCGACTCACCAGTAGGGTTCAACGCACAATCTATTTCCGCTATAACAACACCAACACAACTAAATAATATAACACCAAACACTAAATGAGACATATTTAAAATAGTTTTAATTTTATACACAACGAAGTTTCAATCAGAATAATTCATATACTTTTAAACTTCCTGACAGATAAACACATATTCCATTGTTTAATTTGTATTGAGTCGTCGATCATGCAATATTTTAATTTAGACCGAAACGAGTATATTGTATCAAGTTCTGATCAATAGTTAAACTCCAAAACGCAATATTCAGCTCAAAAGCTTTTGTAAATTAAAGTCAAAACTATGCAGGCTATTGGAGAGATATAACCAACGGTAGAGTTCAAAAGGATTTAAGTTAGTTTGTTTACTCCGGAATTTATCATTTAAACATTTATAAAACGTATTTGATTGTTTTTTAAAGGTGAGTAGTTTTCCTTTATCAAACTTTTCAATACTCGAATCGATAAAAATAAATCAAATATTTTCAGTATTACATATTTCAGTCTCATTTGATCTAGAAGCTTAAGCATCGGTCTCCGGCGTGGATAGTTATAGTTTCGAACCACATCGGGTCCTGGTCCGATGTGATCAGTGAGTTAAGGAAAAACCTGTCTGATCTAGCAACAAAGCGATGAGGTTATAAATGAAGTATGTAGAGGTCCAATAAGTCAGGAATGGCTTAGCCTTAATCTAAGGATTGACGATGATATAAAAAATAACTCTTTAATCTAAATTTTGTAGTTAGGAAATGCGACTGCGGCGCCCAACGACAATATTTTTAGTTGTCTTGGTGACAGCTCGGGTAACTGAGGCACGGATCAATTCAAGAGCGGAGCAATTTCCTGCATGCTATACCGATGATTCAGAATGGTCGTAAGTAGATTCTACTCATTGGATGTTTTCTTACTGTCGTTTTTGACCTGGGGACTGAAAGTTTGCATACCACATTTCAAACACTGCAGACAATTTAACTGTGCTATGTACGAATAACAACTGTAAACATGGAAAGTAGTGCAAGACAGACCAGATCAATCTTTTGTTTGAATGTCGCATACGATAAGAACATATTACAAATAAAAACAGACTACAACTAAACGATTGCAGAAAGGTCTATAGCTTACGGGCTGCATTACACAATTTTTTTCTGTTTTAATGATTACCGCCATGTCAAGCCCAGTGAACGGTTTCATGATACAACTACAAGGTAACCAAATATTTTTGGTTTCCCCTGTTATACACATTGTACAGTACTGTATTTTATTTCATTGTTGGTATTGCTTTATTTCTGTTTTTAAGGTCTTGTCCTTGGTAAAATAATTTTCGATCCACATCATCAGATATCGCTTGAAGTTGAACAAAGCGCAGATTGAATTATTTTTATTGTTCTCCCAAACATTGATATTGTTGACCATGTGATTATTTTTCATTTAACGTACGTTTTATAATAAAACAACTTCCCTGCCACCCATATTTTGTGAATCATTCGTTCTGTGTCATATACTAAATTTCGCCCTATGCATATTTCGACCCGCGCTTTAGGTAAGGTTCAGCGTAAATCACGAAGGTCAAAAGTTGTTTTTAGGGGAGTTAATCTATAGCCCCAGGCCTTCAGCGCTCACAGCGCTTTGATTCATCATGGCGTTAGAACGACGCTTCTGCAAAACCCTTTACTAGATCTAATACCATTTCACAATGTGAAAAAAGTAAAAATGGCCTTATGATAAAAATATGTACATGTAGTTTCATTAAGTAAAATTGTCGGGGTACATAAACTTGACTGTCCGAGCGTTAATCACAAGTATATTAACTGTATTTTATTCAAGTCTTTCAATTAAAGTTGACAAAGACACACAGTTTTGTAATATAAAAAGAATTGAGACATGTACTCTTCTAAATACAGCTCCGATCTCTACCATGATTGTAAGCATCCTTTATATAGCAACTGCTTCTCCTCAACTTGGAATCACCTTTGTTGTGGACCTGATCATTACTGCTGCAATGGCAATACTGCGTGCTGCAGAAGGTATGTAGCTCACATATGTAAATTTCGTGTTTCATATGATTAATGCGTGGTGGAAAAGATTTAAAATTTTTGAAAATGCATGTTCCAGAAGGTATGTAGCACACATATGTACAATGCGTGTTTGCAGAATGCCTGAAGCTCACATGTGTTGAATACGTTGTGTAGAAGGCATGTAGCTCACATATATGTGTATGTTGAATACGTTCTGTAGAAGGTCTGTAAAGTTGTAAGATGTTTTCAATGGTCGTCACTCACGTTTGATAAATTCAACCAATCATTTGGGCAAAAACATCAAATGACCAGACATGTTTTACTGCTTCTCCTCAACTTGGCTTTTTGTGGACCTATCTATTATTGATACAATACTGCGTAGACCACACGCCAAGATAGAATACTTTTGTGAAAATATTTCATTTAACTATCGTTGTATTTTAATACAAATATAAAGGCCTCATTGTAAATATCAGTGTCGTATTTGCAAAATGGGATTTGTCTTATGAAATCAAAAAACTCATTATTAATAGCAGTATTAATTTTACATCATCATCAGCAGCAGCACGCAACAGAAGTAGTAGTAGTAGTAGTAGTAGTAGAAATAGTATCATCATCTTCATCATCATTAAAAAACTAAACCATGAAAAATACTCAATAAATTGCTGTCAACTTCATTCACAGCATTAAATCGATTCTTTTGAACTTGTATTCAAATATTTCGTTCTGATATATGTAACACTAGTTCATTTCATTTATTGTTTCATTTAGAGAATGTGAACATCGTGTTGATTAGGGATTTGGGCTTGCATACCAGCGATATGTCAATTGTATACGGGTTTGCCTATGCATGCGAGAGTGCAAGCCGTATGCAATTTAATTTCAAATTTAATTTTAAAGTGAATTCCTTCATTACGTTATCTTTTCTTATTTTATCTTATCTTATCTTATTTGTCTTATCTTATCTTATCTTACTTACTTATCTTATCTTATCTTATCTTATCTTATCTTATCTTTATTGTGTTGATAATTGCAGGCAACTTTGTCTAACCTGAACGTATCTTATATGATACTAGTTTTTCTTTTCCATATTAAAGATCTTCATCAATTTATATATTTCAAAATCAACTTTTGTATTTCATGTTAAAGAAACCCATGGACTGTGTATGAGATTGTAGGAATGGTTACTGGTATACTATCATGGGTGTGTTTACTGGCCGTACTTGGAATATGTGTGGGACCCCGTGGGGTTCATAAAGTCTACAGTAAGTTGTTTTGAAATTTACAAAATTTTATCAACACTTTAGTGATGTATTTTTTCTTTCCTTAGCCTAAATTAATTTCAATACAAGGAATAGCTGGAATACCATATAAAATCATTCATCTTGGGGTGAAATTATTGTAATAACTGACATCATAGATAATTATTAGTCGTGAATATCAGAAACACACAGCTGTTAATACCACCATATTACACAACCATATTCTATTCTGTTCTAATAAATATAGTAAAAGTCAAACCTTTAAATAGTACCACCGGGCATTAAGCAACGATGATTAAAGATTCTCATAAAAATTCCTGGAAGTTGTCGTTCTGTTTATTTTTTATTTATTCATTTATTTTTCAGAAATGTTGAAAAGGAATAGAAAGACAAGTCCAATGCAAGATGAAGCAGAAATGAAAGCTTATTATATAAAGCATTAGACACTTAACCTAACTGTGATACCTGGCCATTCCACTGATTGCCGTTCATAAACAATTTATACACTGACAACTTTTAATTTTTCTTTTGCGTATACATGTTCTTAATATTTTTCATTTACGCTGCATAGCCTGGTATTGTGAAACATTTTAAGCAATACGATTGGTTTTATATGATACTGGTGTGGCTTCAACATATATTTTGATAAGGATTGGAGTTAGTTATATGGCTTATGTAATTCAATAGCTAAACAGAAATTTAAAGCTGCTCGCTAGCAGAATTTGCTCGAATATTAGGTTTTCTCAAACATGTCTTTAATGTCTATTAATTTAAGAGATATATAGACTGGTAAATGTATAATCGTTATAGATGTATAACTGTTACATGAGAACAAGCAACGTTTTAGAATTTAGTGCAATTCCCAAGTTATACAGTAGAGATTAGGGGGCGGGCGGGGGGGCTGCTTTTGGTCTTTAATTTTTAATTATATTGAGTTTTGCCTACAGATTGATTTTTGAGATCAGAATTTATATTATTTTTCAAATATTTAACCTCAACTGTGCATGGGCAGTATTAAATAGTTTAAATTTTCATATCACGTGTGCATTTTTACTCAAGTGCCATTAAGCAAGAAATAAAATAAGAAATAATTCGTTGAAATCATTTTTTCACCACCGAACGGTCAAACTAATTAAATTCAAAGAGAGGTCAGTTTATGGTACTGGTTTGAATGTTACTCAGCTCACAGGTGCATGATGCGTTACATCCACATATCCATTTGGTATATAGGGGTATAGGAGTTTATCCCGGCATATACCTGTGACTCATACAGCCGACATTGCGAATGACATCCACCAGCTAAAGTCCATACAAATAAAGTCAAACTTAAAAAAGTCTAAAGCTGCTTCATAAACATAGCTAGCAAATTTTAAGTAATAGCGGCATCTAGATTTTCCTGACGGACGGACGGGTGATATTACAAATAAAAACTTCTTTTTCTTTAGATTTTATTATGTCCACACATCTTTTTTGGCATTGACCAAATTACGTTGTGGATGTATTTGCTAATGCACATTCATTACACCAGAGGTGTAGCGGCGCTAACGGAGAGGTACATACAAAAGTAAATGCATGCGTTTAGTGTCTAAATGCAAAACTGACAAATGAACAACGAAGCCACATATACTGGATGATCTATAAATGTATTTTAACATAAACATATACAGCTTTTACTTAATTTTGCGCCCGAATTTGCATCATAACTAAGCCGCACATTATACGCTACCCACGATGTTAGCGGAATGGTGAAGACAATCCGTCGGCTAATTTTGCCATACTAAAGGCAAGCGGCGACACTCTAATAAAACAGTTTTTGTATTATTAAAAGAAAGGTTTTTGATGTAACATAAGTCACTATTTGTCTTTCAGTTGACATTTCAGTCTTCCATTGGAATGGAATTATATAATATATATATTAAGTTCTTCCACAACACGTTTCGTTGTTCAAATAAATTACTAACCATTCTGTTAAATCAGTGTTTGTTTCATGCATAATATGATACATGTACTTAATATATCTATCTAATGACATATCTATCCAGTTACAATAAGCTTTTAAGGAAATATTCGAAAGTTTATTTTAACGCTCCTAATTTCGAAAACTGTTCATTACAAGCCCTCACTGCTTCTAGAGAGTTTCAAACAAAATACATTTACATGCATCCAAATCTCGATGAGTATTATATTACATAGTAAAGAGATACCATAATTCAAATGTCTGTCTTTGCTGTGAAAACAAATATATTTATATCAATTCACATACAATTCATGTCATTTTCGTGAGTGTAATATACATTATGTACATTATGAAATGATTTTGTATTAAATGAGTACATGTCACATCTATAAATTGTTTTACTTCTTCTCTGAGTCTACCACATCTTTATCTTTTGCTGCTCATAAATAATCGGCTAGATTTCTGGCGGGCTGACAGAAAGATCATAGGTTTAATCGGACTGGGTAAAACGCATACAATGTAATGATCGCAGCTTTAAACTATAATATGTTGCATCAATTGATAGGGACTTCATATGCCTTATTTTTTGTCATTTCAATTACACATTTGGAATATCTGGAAGTAGCCGTAAAAGGTATCAAGAAAAATGGCCATTGAATTTATCTACGCCGAAAACAGTTCGGCCTCAAACAAGCATCCTTATGCATCAGTGGTTCGCCAACCTTTACCAGACAAATTAATGAAAATTAAATATACCACATGCTCTGGAACGTACGAGAATGCAAAATTGTAAATTTTTTAAAATAGTCGTACTGCATTGCGCCATGGTTTTACTGTAGACTGGGTGGCGCGGTGGTCAAATGGTTAACTCTCTGAACAACCTAAACAATAGAATATAAGAATTTTATCATTTTAATTTCATAATTTTGCTTTTACAAAATGTTTCGTTCCTCAAAAAAATACCAACCATTCTGTATTATATGTGTTAATTTCATACATAAAATGATATATATGCGTAATATATCAGTCTAAAACATATCTATCCAGTTAGGTCTATACTAAAACATCCACCTCCGTGGTCGAGTGGTTAGAGTCGCTTACTTGAAATCACTATAACCTCTCAATGCTAAAATGACAAAAATACTGTTGGAACGGACGTAAAACCCTACAACAACATCTTTGTCAAACAAAGTACATGCGATGAATATTCTATAATATACAATGTAGTAAAGAGATACTTAATGTGTTACATTTAAACAATACCATATTCAAATGTTATGTCTTTGCTGTGAAAACAAACAATTATGTTGAATATGTTACATACAATTCATGCAATCTTCCCGAGTGTAAAATACGAGTACAAATATGTAACTGAGATTTTGCATGAAATGAGTACATGTAACTTCTGTAAATCGTTTCACTTCTTTTCTGTTCTTATCGCGTCTTCATTTTCTTTTGCCCATAAATATGCGGCTGGTATCTGAAACAAAGCAAAACATGCTTCATCTCAAGAGAAAAATGATCCGCAACGTCGACGTTGACGTTATATTATATTCCATATAAAAACATGATATTTCAAAATAATATTGAAATCAAATCAGCAGGTAGTTTTACCAAATGATGGTTTTATATGAAATACTTAGTAACTTTTGAAGCTGTGATATCACGCTTGACGCACGATTGTGTAGATATAGGTGTTATGATAAGTTACTGATATACAATTATTAAAATTCGAATCACAACATTTAAGAGCGGAATTTGACAAGGGCTTTCATATACCTTATTCTTTCTGTCGCGAGTAACATTCGGAACTTCTAGAAGAAGTCGTCGAAGGTATTAAGTAAACGTTTTTAAATGATTACCGGTAAGTTTAAACAAGAAGGCGTTAGGATAGGCGCACAAAGATATGCAAGGTATAGGCCTTACAGCACATTACTATAAATACTTCACACTAAACAATTGTAAGATGTTCTCAACTCAAGCAAATACAAAATATGTTATCTAAGAATGTATTTTACAAACGTCCTTCCAAGCGTTTCCTTGAATTCATTCTTTTCACGTAAATCAACCGCATTCTGTCGCATGACATTTGCTGCCTGAGCGAGACATTATCAGACAAAGAAGAGATGAAGAGGCCCCTAGTCCGTATCTAAACCTGTTCTAAACGCACACACTTTAAAAAATATAATGTAAAAATGCTCAATCACAAGAGGTAAACGAAAGTTTCGGACAACCGTTGTCAGTTGTTATGTTGAAAGTCCGTTATTTTATACATCTTACTTATTTTAACAACTTGCCTGCGCATATGAAACAATTCGTGAGACAAATGCATAATAAGTTACAGTGCTCTATGAACTATTAAGAGAAGACATATTCAGATATCTATGTCATTAGATAGTGTTTGCATGCGTGGGTGCGTGTTTGCGTGCATGCGTGCGTGTAAAGAAATTGAAACATTCTGTACAAACCTTCCTTGTCGTTGCAGTAGGTAGCTCCGCAGATAACTAGAGTCAGTAGACCCACAAAAAACATCGCCGTTGCATTTAGAATAATTCCCAGTAACTCGACAGTGGTAAACCAATTGGATCCAGACCTTTAAAACATATAGAAAGGGCATCACTCAATGTAGATATTCAGTCCGGATTCAAAGTCCACATGTCATTTCTTTTTTTTTTTTTGTTACTACAAGAAAGATTGAAGCATCTATTGAGAAATAAAAAAGAAACGTTTTATTGATACTGATTTACTTATTCTCGATTGCGAAACAAGTTCTTACAACTTAGATACCCACTTCAGATGTAATCAACATCGAAGAGAGAAAAAGAAATAATCAATTAGCTTTGGTACATAAAAGGTAAATCAGCTTTTAGGCTTCTTTTTTAAATGCAATTTGGCTACACTATGGTTATAAAATTGAAAATAATCTATTCCTAACTGTTGTAGGTCATAGTACCGGCAAAATAGTGAATACATTTTATTAAAATTGTACCTAAACATGCAGAATGAGATAAACATACCCATTAAAACAGCATCCATTTTGAACACCCGTGCAGCACGTGTAGGGGTAGTAGCAGTAGATAGTCCTGCCGTAGGAACCGTAAAAATAGCAGTAATCAACTCCCGACTCACCAGTAGGGTTCAACGCACAATCTACTTCCGCTAAAACAACACCAAAATAACTAAATAATATTACACCAAACACTAAATGAGACATGTCTAAAATAGTTCTAATCTAATACACAACGAAGTTTCAATCAGAAATGTTCGTATACTTGAAAACTTCCTGATAGATAAACACATATTCTATTGTTTAGATTGCATTGAGTAGGCGATCGTGCAATATTTGAATTTAGAATAAACGAGTATCTTGGATCGTATCCGATCAATAGTTAAACTCCAAAACATAAAGAGACGTGTATGGCTTTTGTAACATTTTAAGTCAAAACTATGCAGGATATTTGTGACATATAACAACGAGATGATAGGATTTGTTTGTTTCATTAAAGCATTTTAAAAACGCATTCGATTGTTTCTTTTAAGGTGAGTAAAACTACTTTTTCAAACATTTCCAAAATTAAACCGACATCTGTTGGCATTTAATACTCGATTGATTAAAAGAATATTTTCAACATTACATTTTACAGTCTCCCTCGGACTAGTTCGGTCTTAGGCTCGTTCTTAGGCGTTGTTGGTTATAGTTTCGAATCCAAGCGGAACCTGATCCAATTTGATCAGTGAGTTGAGGAATGACTGCCCGTGACCAACCTGTCTGATCCACCAACAAAGGGATGAGGTTATAAATGAAGTATTCAGAGGTCCAATAAGTCAGGGATGGCTTAACCTTAATGTAAGGATTGACTATAATATAAAAATAACACTTCTATTTAAATTTTGAGGTAAGGAAATGCGACCTCGGCACCAAACGACAGTACTTTTAATTGTCTTGGCGACAGCTCGGGCAACTGAGGCACGGGTCAATTCAAGAGCGAAGCAATATCCTGCATGCTATACCGATGATTCACAATGGACGTAAGTACATTTGTAGATTCTACTCATTTATTGTTTTCTTACTGTCTTTTTTTCATCATGGCGTTAAAACGACGTTTTCGCATAACCCTATGCTAGATCTAATGCCATTTCACAATGAGAAAACAAATGTAAAAAGGCGTATTGATCAGAATATATAGTTTCATTAACTGAAATTGTCGGGGTAACGTAGAAAATCTGAAATTATGGTGTTAGATTTTGTTGGCGCTACATAACAGTATTTTATTCAAGTTGGAGAAAATACACAAAGTTTTGTAAAGAAAAAAGTATTAATGAAGCATGTGTTTTTGAAATGCAGCTCTGATACCTTACATGATTGTAAGCATCCTTTGTATAGTAACTGCGCCCAGTCTTCTACGTCTCACCTTTGTTGCGGACCTGATCATTACTGTTGCCATGGCAGTACTGCGTGCTGCAGAAGGTATGTAGCTCAAATATGTAAAATTCGTGTTGCATATAAGTTAGGCGTGGTGCAGAGGGTATGTAGCTATCATATGTAAATGTGACTTGCAGATGGTATGTAGCACACATGTAAAATGCATGTTTGCAGAATGTCTGTAGCTCACTTGTGCTGCATACGTTGTGTAGAAGGTATGTAGCGCACATTTGTAAAATGCGTGTTTGCAGAATGCCAGTAACTCACTTGTTTTGAGTACTTGTTGCAGAAATTATATAGCGCACATATGTAAAATGTATGTTTTCAGAATTCCTGTAGATCACCTGTGTTGAATACGTTGTGTAGAAGGTATGAAGCGAATATATGTTGAATGTACAAAGGGTTAATAAATATATAAGGCCTCTTTGTACATATGAATGTAGTATTTGCAAAATGAAAAAAACTTTATTAGTAGCAGTATTAGTTTTACATTCGTATTATCATCAACATGATTTGTAGCAGTATAGCCCTAGTAAAGTATATAGTACTAGTATCATCATCACCACCATCATCATCATCATAAAACCATTACGGAACGAAACCATGTTAAAATACTCAATAAAACGCTGTTAACTTTACTTCATTCACAGTATGGGCGCTTTTTAAGTTGTATTTGACCTCTGTAACAATACATGTAATTTATCGTATCACTTAGAGTGTAATATTGTGTGACACAAGGATTTGCGCTTGCATACCAATAACATGTCAGTTTTATATGTGTGTGTGCCTATGCATGCGAGAGTACAAGTCTTATGCAATTTAATTTCAAATTTGATTTTAAAATGAATTCAATCATTACGTTGATAATTGCAGACAAATTTATCTAACCTGGACATTTCTTATATGATACTGTTTATTGTTTGTCGTATTAAAAAAGTTCTTCATCAACTTTTGTATTTTTTTTTCCAAGAAACCCATGGACTGTGTATGAGATTGTAGGAATGGTTACTGGTATATTATCATGGGTATGTTTACTGATCGTGCTTGGAATCTGTGTGGGACCCCGTGGGGTTCATACAATCTACAGTAAGTCGTTTTGAAATTTTCAAATCTTTTCTACATTTTAGTGAAATATATCAGGCTTTCTTTACTTAGCTGAGAAGCTATGTGCGTCAGAATTAATTTATAACACATACTTAATTCGTGCTAAAAGTATTGCCATATCAAAACTGATTTCCAATCATGAATATTTGAATGTACAGCTGTTCCAACACATATATCGATATTATTAATAGCACTGAACAATATTCTGTTCCGATCTGATCTAATAGATATACTAAAAGGAAACTATGGAAAGAAAACCATAAGCAGAACAAAACTAAGCAATAAGTAACGGTGATTGAAGATGATCTCAAAATACCCGGAAGTTGTCGCTCTGCTTATACATGTATCAGGGGCGGATCCAGGATTTGGTCTTAGGGTGGGGGCGTAACTTTTTTGCCATTTGTTGGTTCTGCTCAAGCCTTATAAGACGGCATTTATGACTGTGTTTTATTCTTTGTTTTTAAGTAATCGAACACTAAATAGTGGTGGAGCGAGCGAGTGTATATAGCCCCCCGCCCCCACCCTGGATCCGCTAGTGTATATGTTATTCATTTATTTTTCAGAGTGTTTCAAAAGGAATAGAAAGACAAGTCCAATGCAAGACGAAGCAGAAATGAAAGCTTATCATATAAAGAATTAATTACTTACCTAACCTTAGGTATCTTGCATTTCATTGATCAAGCTATTGCTATTCTTAACAATTGATAATCAACATAGTTCATTTCAGTTTTAAAGGGACATACCCTATAACTGATGCTACTAAATAACTTCCAAGACATAAATTATAGAATCTTTGGAAGTATAATAACTGAACTTAAAAGATTCTGCCTGGCATTCCCAGTCATTATTGATAACATCAGCGGTTTAAAATACAATGCGGTACCGTAAACCATTCAATGATCTATGTAATGTTGTTGTTGTACAATCAATGGGTGGATGCGATTTATTACAGAAAACATCTATATTGATTAATTGTGGTAAAATGAGGCATTTTTCGCCACAGGTACCTCTTTGAAATTGTATCTATTTATCATTTTACGTTCATTGAACACATAATCTATATTTTGAGAATATAATCTGCTAGATGTAGGGAGTGCCTCTTTAATTTTTCTTTTGTTTATACATGTACAAAACTTATGACTGTTCATTTACGTTGCATAATCTTGCATTGTGGAAAAACAACATTTTAAGTCCAATACATATGATACTAGTATGTCTGTGAAGAATTTGAGTTAGCTATATGGCTTAATTGATGGTTGTCTACGAGTGTATTTCAGATGTATGAATTCAATAGCTCAACAGGAATATAAAGCTGGTCGCCAACAATTTGCTGGAAATTGAGTTTCCTCAAACACGTCTTTAATGTCTATAAATTATTAAAGATATATAAACTGATAAATAGATAATCGTTACAGATGAGTAACTAATACATGCAAGTAAGCACCACAAAATGACATAAAAACGCCGGAAACGTTTTTGAATTTAGTGCGAAAGCTTTCTACATTGAAAGTAGGGGGTGCTTTCTTCATTACTTTTTAATAATATTGAGTTTTGGATTCAGCGTGATGTTTGAGATGTGAATACATTGTGGGGATGATGGTTTTCTTCAAATTTTTTACCCAAACTGCGAAAAGGCAGATTTAAATAGTTTGAATTTTCATATATCAACTGTTTATTGTTACTAGAGTGCCATAAAGCAATAAATAAAATAAGAAATAATTCGTTGAAATCACTTTTTCACCATCGAATTAACTTGTTAAATCCAAGGAGAGGCAAGTGTATTGTTCACCTGATTTGAATGTTACTCAGCTCACAGGTACAGGATACACCCCATATCCATGTGCGATGTGGTACATATGATTGAGGGCGTTAACCAGTCATGCACTTGTGACTCAGCCAATCGACATGACGTAGAACAACAGAACGTTCCTACGCTAGTGTCCATACAAACATGTCAAACCCAAAACAAGAGGACCAAGATGGCCCTATAACACTCAACTAGCTACCATTGGCTATACCACAAAGCCAGCAACCACGATGCAGAAAAAAAGTAAAAGTACAGTACCTTCTCCCTCTAAAAAAACAAGAGGGCCTAGATGACCCTGTATTGCTCACCTGGCTTGCATTGGCTGTAAAACAAGGTCCTCAATTGTAGAGAGGGTCAATTTTGACCTGGGGGTTCTGATTTGAACAATCTTCATAGGGGTCTAGCATTTAATGGTATATTCCAATTATCTAAGCTCTGGTCCTAGTGGTTATATGAAGTTTTCCCTATATAAGTGTATGAGCAGGGTCAATTTTGACCAGGGAATATGATCACTCTTGGTAGAGGTCTATTAGGCAATGTTACATGCCAAATTGCTTAGCTCTAGGCCTTGTCTTTTTAAAAAGTTTTCCTATAATCAAGGGACCCCCAGCATGGTCAATTTAGACCAGGGGGTGATGATTTGAACACTCTTTGTAGAGGTCCATTAAGCAATGTCAAATACTAAGAATCTAAAGATATAGACCATGTGGTTTCAGAGCAGAATTTTTTTTAAGTTTCCCTCTTTAAGCAGTTGTTAAATCAAGTGACCCCCCCCCCCCCCCCCATCCCCACCCCAAGTCAATTTTGACTCGGGTCATGATTTGAATAACCTTGGTAGTGGCCACAAATGAATTCCTTTAAGCTGTTAACAGTCACCTAGACTTTATAATCTGATGTACAGTACATATAGTAAACAAATTCATTTTGCATTAGTTTGCATTTCAACTACTTACTTCTTTGTAAGGAAGATTGCAGGACCTAAGAACTCAGACAAGATGTATTCTTTGAAGTGAATTGAAAAGAATGAAAGACATCTAGTGGTTATGAACTCCACATTAAATTTTAGGATACTAAACTTATCTATTACACTAAATTAAAAGCGTAAAATCTTCTACCTGGGTAAATATCATATACTTTATTTGAAAGGGACAGTAAAATCAATGACCAAACAAGTAGCTCTGTAAGTTAGTCTATTTTGTAAACAAAGTAACAAAAAACAATATGTTCTGACTTACAAGCAATACATAACATGCACTGTAACACTGTAACAACTTTAGTACAACAACAATCAAAGCATTTTTCTGTAAGTGAAATAACAACAAATTATGATAAGTAAAAATTTGATAAAGATGAAACTTGTTTTAATGTAAGTTAAACAATGAGTTTCTACACAGTCAATCACCTGGTCAATCAGTATTCAAAATCTATCACTAAATTGTGTACACTTATCCAATTTTTTTCCTGCCACAAATCACTCTCAACATTTTTAAATCAACTTGAATTTTTTCTAAGTTTCTGAGTATGTTCAGTTAACCACAACATTTTATGTTAAACTTCCTACTTTCAGTAAATATACTAGCAGTAAAAATGTGGTTACTGGAACAACCTACAGACCATCTCAAGGGCTGACCATAAAAAACGTTTAACCCTGTTCTGCTCAACGTACACTAGAAGTGACTTAATGCATATTCATATTCAACCCTTTGAAATATACACATCTACCTCATTTGTTACATAATAACAACAATAATTATAATGATGATAATTAGAAGAATAATAAAAATAACTATACTGATAATAATAAAACAATACTGATGTAGCATTGTGACATGTCTATGCTGATGAGACAGAAATAAACTATAATATATATATATCTAAGAATGTAATCTCACACAAAAAGGAATAATATACTTTCCCACACCATCTCGATCCCAAGGAGAATGCGCTACCACTGCGCCACGGCGGCTCCACATAAGTACTGATTCCCGTCCTTTTATAGAAATTAGAACTGTTGACCAGAGTGATTGTAACAGGACACTTTATATTTTGTATAGATCACTGTGCATGAAAACTTAATTTTGTTAGCAGGCAGCTTTATTTGCCTTGATTGTTTCTCCAGGTTTTCATGCTGATTTCAACCATATTTCAGTTATTTTTACAGGCTGGGTGGCATTTTACATCGTTCCTAGAGTATAAGAACCCTGTCCTCCATAAGAAATCTTTTTTTTTTTCACACAGTGAGACATGGTCGGATGCAGGACTCGAACACATAAGCCATGGTCAATGAGAGGCTATAGTGATTTCAAGACACAGACACTATGATTGGACCAAGGAGGTGGTTCCTATTCACGTTACGGCACCACTCGCCAACCTCACAAA
Organism: Saxidomus purpurata; assembly: GCA_022818135.1. Classification (NCBI taxonomy): domain Eukaryota; kingdom Metazoa; phylum Mollusca; class Bivalvia; order Venerida; family Veneridae; genus Saxidomus; species Saxidomus purpurata. The sequence goes on from JAFMSR010000015.1 coordinate 29,838,136, forward strand.
CTGCTCCTAACGGTCATCTTCTTTGAATTAATTTCAACAATCTCGCAATTTAGGGGAAAAAAAATAATTTTATTTGATGACAAGTAAAGCTGCCTCACTAACGATTAATAGCATCTCAAATGTGTAGATAATCATTATTAATAATTCATTAACATATTATTGCATTTATATTCATGAATTCTATTTTCGGCTTTAAGAAAAATAGCCATTTTTGTTGGCGCAAACATTCACGTATTTTTACCTGTTGGTGTAAACAAATGGCATCAATAGTTTGATCATCTAAAATGCGTGATATACTTGCCAAAAATTTAGATGTTGGCCCCTATATTTTTGAAAATCCCTGTTTTTTTCAAAACTGATTAAGGAAATTCCCCCTGTTTTTTTTATTTCATGAATAGACACTGGTAAATTGAACAAGTGTTGCATCATTTTATCACAGTGTGAAGTAAATGTCTGAAAGCAAACTGCAAGTTCACAAGATTTATATAAATTACAGGTTTGAAGAAGGCTTCTATATACTGGTCTCACCACTGAAGAGGTTACTTTCACAAACAATACCTATGCATGTATACTATGTATAATCATTAAATGTAAGACCTATGTATCACAAAGACTGCATTCTATATATGCTTTTGTCAAAAAGAGCATTACATTTACAGCTTAAATCTCCCCAGACTAACCACATACTGAAGTACAAAAAATGACTTTTTGTAGATTGTTCTAAGCTCCGGCTATATATAGCATCCGTACTACATGTATATCACATAACTCCAGTACAAAGTATCTCTACATCTTAATGAAAGGTTTACACTGAAGTCCAAATTTTTGTTTGTAGTGAAGTCTTAGTTCTTCCATTCTGGTGACCAGCTCTTGTGACACACCATCCTTTTCCTCTACAAACCACTTCTGAATACTGTCTAAACAGGTGATATACAAGGGAGATAACTCTAACAATGTCTCAAGGCAACACTGACAAACTTTTTCATTGCCTAAAATAAACAAGTACCAATAAATAGACTACAAGAATTAACTGAAACCTTTCCTGTTGTAGAAATCTGACAATGAGAAAACTCTTGGTAGTATTGGTTTAAATTTTAGTCTGTTATCCGTTAAAAACACAAAAAGTTCCATAAAGCTAGTAGTTATCTCATATTGATTAGGTTAACTTTTTGCTTAGAAAATCTTGTTCTTATATATATTAATCAACTTTTTGCATAAATTCACTAAAGATATCAGACAAAGGAAACATGTTAATACGGGTGATGTGTAATGGACTAGAGAACATCTGCGATGCGTCAACTCATTCTACAGCCCAGATTTAAGGTACCAAATGGTTTAAGTTACCACCCAAATCCACCACTACATAACATTTTTATATATATATGATAAGGTAACATTTATTTTTTCAACATTTCAAATAATCAGACTCTGAATAAAATGTCCATGCTCCAAAATTAAAATCAGTGTCTAAAATTGTCAGCACTCTTTCTGAAGCTAACAGGGTAGATACTTGGGTATACAGGATTTCTTCAGTCAGGATTTTGGCCCTTTCTGTAAGTGCAGAAGTATATCCTTGCTGTGATTTTGAAATCATTATACATTCAAGCTAAACAACTCTTACTGTTTTTGAGCATTTACCCATTCAAAGTGAACGTGTACACTTTTAACTAGATTATTAGCCTTGGTTAGTAGCATTCAAGATTAATTTCTTTTTCAATGCTGTTCATGATCATACAGTGGCAAGGCGGAATTCCCCCCCCCCAACCAAAATTTGAGAACTTCATCTCTTTACAATTTATTTTCCTGCAATGTTTTAACAGAATAAGATCTAATGAGAATACGAAAATACAGAAAAACTGAAAAGCGTAAGATTTTAAGATGTAACGTAAGGCAATATTTTACCTGGTTTATGTGACAGCATAGGTAAGAGCCAGTTCTTGATGATCAGCTGATAGTCTCGACTTTTAACTGAAGCTGACAGAGAATTCATACATCGACCTGAAGAAGAAGTACAGATTGTCAAGCAATTTGTAATGAAAACTCTGACTATTAGACAAGTAAAAGCACTGTAAATCCGCAAATCACAAAGCATTTCAATATTAAGGAAGCTATCTTGAAAAGTAGCTTCAAAGACATAAGAAATAAATCCGTACTCGTATTAACACTGTTACTTTGCACTAGATCCATCACTTGTCACAGACTTACTTCGTATTCAACATAAAACTTACTAGTCAAAGTACTTTGCACTTAGATCCAGTCACTTGTCACAAAGAACTTACAAAGTATAGCCTGACAAGACAAGCCAAGTATTGCACTGACATAAGAACTTACTAGTCAAAGTATAGCACTGACAAAGACTTATAGTCAGTATTGCCTGACAAAAAAATTATTAATTGCTCTGAAAATTGCACTGACATACTAACTTTCACACTGACGTAAGAACTTACCAGTCAAAGTATTGCAATCACATATGAAGTTTAAGTCAAAGTATTGCAAAAATATATCTGAACTTACTAGTGAGTCTCAGTATAGCACAGACATAGTCTGGAGGGACAGGTTTGTTCATTTTCTCCGCCAGATATTTATTGGTAACTGTCTGCAGACCATGTCTCATTATGAACTGTTCCTTAAACCACGCCCAGCTCTGATTGGTGCACAGTAGTTCTAGAGCCTTAGTCAACTCAAATTCAGCAGCTATAAAACAACCAAAGCATTTAAATCATATTATGTCATAATAATAATTTATGAAGAAAACAAAATTAAAATAGAAATGGCAGGCTGAAATCTTCATTTCTGGAAATTCCAAAAAATTTTTTTTTTAACAACTTAACATTTACAAATTACAACCTCATCTTTTTTTTTGTTTGCTGACAAATGTTAAATTTGATCTTTTTCTTTTTTTTCAAACTGACTTTACAGAAACTGCTCTTAGACTGCTCCTTTCCATTTCTCAAGCAAAAAGACATTTCCTTGTCATTTCTGAATGAATTAAATTTACCACCTATATACCTTTAAATACCCTCTCATGTACACTAAAATTACAAATGTACACTTAGACATTCAAATAATTAGTTAAGGCTAAATACAGTAGTAATGATCAATTTTTGTCTTCAGCAAATTATGATAATTCATGTTTTAGGACCAAGTAAAAAGTGTAACAGTATATGGTGACTGTTCAGAGTCTCCTGAACATTGTGGTATGTCTTATTTTGTTCAGTTTTGTTGCCTTGTGGAACGCTGGATATGTTGCTCTATTGTCTATTCTACTCTTGAAATTGCCTCACACACTAGTCTCAATATCCAAGAACTGTAAATTGAAGGTGACACGAAAATACATGAATCTATTTACTTACATTTGTCTACAGATTCCTCGGCTAGGATAGACATCAATCTGTTACATAACAGTCTAAGGATGCAGCTAGCATCACCACTTATACCTGACCAGTTACACAGCTTCCGTAGAATTACCAGAATCTGAAAAGAAGGACAATATTAATTAGAAAGGCCCTAGCACATAAGTGGTTTTTTGATCATCAAAATTTTCAAACAAACACAAACTATGTAATTGAAGCACATCACCAAAAGACATTTACAAAAACTCTCGCAACTTCCCAGTATCACAATTAACATCTTACTCTGGTTTTCATACTAAAATATTTTGTCACTTTCATTTTTTGATTTGACGCTATTTAGCCCCTTACCTTACTGCTAGCCCCTGCCTGCTGAGACAGAAGTGTCTTAGTAACAATCTCCTCCAGTACCAGGGTCATTCCGTGGCTCACCACCTTGTCTGGCCTGTCGGATGGGTCCTTCTTCAGCACATCCGGCCACACGCTGACCACAGACACAATAAACTGTGTGCTATTCATGTGACCACAGGTGACCAAGTGATAGAACAAGGTCCTCGCTAATTCTAGGTCACCTACAACATTTAAGGGTACAATTCATTTAGTTTTCTTTTCTTTTTTAAAATTGTATACTAATCTATTTCATTCTCAATTGCGACACAAGTTCTAACAAGTTACAACTTAGATTAATTGCTTTCCAGACTCACTCCAGATGGAATTTATCTTGAAAAGACAAAGGAGTGTTCATTCAAAGTCCTGCAAAATGGTGGCCAAACAATTTACTTCAACGCTTTATTACATGTACAGCTTTAGAAATGTCATTACCTTATACAAGTGGTGTAACTTTGGTAACTTTTGCTCACTTTTTATTTCATTTTTTTCAACAAACTTTGAGAGTAATGTTAGAGCAATAATTACAACTACAATACAACTAAACGTTACATTGTGCAATCAAACAAATTCTGTTAAAACAAAATCACAGAAATTGCTGAAATTTTACTAACTTTGGGTCTCAAAAATGTCCTGCAGCTATCAAACAAGGAAGTGCATTTTTCCAAAAAAGTGTCATATTTTATTTTCAGCTACTTAAACCTTCTGACAAAACATTGAGCAACTAACATTGCATTTATACAAAAGAAACACCACAAATCTTATCAATTCTTTTTATCTACATCATTCTTTCATTTAGAAATGTTAATCCCAAACTCACATATTAAGCCGAAGCACATGTTTAAGCTCAGTTCAGTTTTTAAAAAGCTCAGTGCGCAAGAGTGTTTACCTTGAATAGAACAAAGAGCTACAAACACTCTACACTGTGCCATTTTGCCAACAACCGTTGCTGAGATGTCACGACTGAACACACAGTTCCATATCTTCCTCATCACAACAGCGGAATCAATCTTCTAAAATGTAACAAAACATTTTTACATAATTATTTACATTTTTGTGAATGTGTACAGAACAGCTATAATTAATTACACACTGCATACCAAATCAAAATCAATGAAAAATTGGATTAATGAATTACTTGAGAAATGGAGTTTTAAGGCCTGCTAAAAACAAGTTAAGAATCATATGTAGCAGTGGTTACAAAGGCCACAAACTGAGTCTTATCAGGGCAATTAACCACATACCCGGGAAATTCAAGTCTGAGTATTTGTTGTGACAGCTGTAACTTGATCCCTAAACAACCATTTGTTGCTCAAAGTCACTTTAAGAACACATGTGATAATCACAATAGCAAGCACAAGATTTTTGCTCATGAACTGTCTTGAAATGGCTTCTTTAAGTTTTTATCTTTTGTAACAATGAGCCTTTCAAAGGAATCAGGCAGGATATTTTTTGTCTAGTTTTCAATAAGGGGATCTCTGGCATCTGTAAAAACAGTTACATGAAACAACAGCTAGATGGAATTAATGGTCTAAATATTTATAAGAGCAGTGTGCCTTCTTTATACTGTATCATTGTGCCAATTTACTGCTCTATACTGTATCTTACCTGCTTAGTCCATAAATACTGAATTAACTGCAGAGCTTTCTTCTCTACATCACTCAAGAATGGAAACTGGTCTCTGATCATCAGGTACTGTCCACTCTCACATGCTCCATAAACTACTTCCAGTGTGTCTGTACGTATTCTACCTATACACTGAAACGCACCAAAAAATAATGGTTCAAAAGAGAAGGAAGATTGTGAATGATAATGTAAGCAAAGGATTAAAACACTCTATATCACTACAGTACAAGTGATAGATTTCAAAGTGACAGCATTAACTTTGGTTAACTTCTATGATACTAAATTTATCAAACGGACATGTTGACATGTCCATAAATAAATTTGGAAAACATCTTTCACACATCATATGGGAGCTAAACAACTAAACTTGACCCCATGTTACCTTGTAACAAAGCAAGGAAAAGGAACTGTCAACCTTAAATGCAAAGAACAAGCAGGAAACAGACTGACAAAAAAGAATATTACAAGAGGGCCATAATGGGCTCTATATCGTTAAACTGATTACCATTGCTCTAAAAGATAAGAGAGTAGGTAGTAAAGTGATTGAAAAGATGTACACACAGTCTAAATCTTACAATTGTAGCTTCAAAAATATACTATGAACTCGACCTAAAACTTATCAAGACAAACATTCCGACTACCATCCATTCTGATTTGGTACAAAATGTAGTCTGTATGGCATGAACTTATAAAGTTTTTTAAAGGTTTTTCTAGTTTTGACCCCACAATACTCAGTTTCAATCTAAAAGTCTTTAAGAATTCATCAAGACAAATATTCACACCAGCTTTCATGACTATTGGGTACAAAATGCAGTCTCTATTGCATGCACAATTTGATCTGACCTGGTGACCTAGTTTTTAACCCAACATGACCCTGTTTCAAATTTGACCTAGATTTCACAAAGACAAACATTCTGATCATATTCATGATGATTTGGTACAAAATGCAGTCTCTGTTGTGTGCACAATGTTTTTCCATGATCTGACCAGCTTATATAAGCCATAGGCATGCTACATGCCAAGGGAGAAAACTAGTACTCTAGGTCACAAAGGGAGACTACTTCAACACTACAAATGTCAGAAATATACTGATAAAAGCTTTTTAACTTTTCTTTTTATAACACAGAGATCATGTTAATACTTACATTGATATTTTAACATAGAAAACCATCTTTTAAAACTCTTAGATTTATAAAGAAATCTGAAAGTGGGCTTTTTACATTATTTCCATATTTGTTTACCCAGAATGCACTTGTCACAAAACTTCCTGTACACACTAGTTACCTCAAAGCATGAGTCCAGCAGTTGAAGATCTATATCATCTGTACTGACTTCTGTGGAAAGTCTTGTAGCAAAGCTCTCTGGTGACTCAGTGGACTTCAGAAAAGCTTGCATCTTCTTTGAGTAAGCTACAGAATAAACAAAACAACCACAGATATCACAACTGTACAGAAAATGCCCACATAATGCACCAACAGTTATGAATGGTAGTTAATTTGGAGTAAAGACAACCACTACTCAAAAGAGTTATAGCGGTCTTTGTTAACAGGTGATTTTTAATAACAGGTATTTCTATTACAGCTGAACTCTTTGCATTGTGTTCTCAGGTCTTTATTTGCAGGGTGGTCTCCATTTGGAGGTGGTCTTTACCACAGGTCTGACTGTAAACTGCAGTAAATTTTAACTGTCACACTGTTAAAAATTTGTATAACCCCTATAAACAGAAAGAGATTCTTTCCAAATTGAGGTGAAGTTCACTTTGGCAATTAATTACAAAAGTCATCATTTTATTCCTCAAAGCAATAGAACAAAAGTATCACTGACTAACCTTCCTTTACACCAGAGTCAGTAGGAGCCAATTTCTGTTTCTGGAACATTTTTTCTTTACACTGAAAATAAAATAATCACATGAATTAAACTGCCATAGATTTGAAATTTTTTTAAAGTATAATGACCTTTCACTTACAATTCCAAAAACAAAATGGACCTTCCCCACTTGAAACCTTTCTCTGGTTTTAAAGACAGCATGTACCAGCTTTTTCAAATTTCTGAACCAAAATCCCTTTCAGGCAAATATGACACTGACATTTGGACTACTTTTATTAAAATCACTTATTGATGGATTGCTGACTATACCCAATATATCTCTAAATATTTAGACCAACAGGTGCTCTTGTTTTAGTCAAACAGTGGCATATATAAAGCCACGTTAGTGCAGTAGTAGTGTGTTTGGCTTTGGATTGAAGTGGCGCAGGTTAGATCCTCACCAGTGCCATGTAGTATTAGCTTCTTTAGGCATGACACAATAATTCAAACAGTGGCAATATACTTCCAAAATCCTGAAATATTAAGGTATTGTCTTTATATACAATAATCCCATTTAAACTAATTTGCCAAGTGTATGGTGAGCCGATTGAGTCTATGTGATCCATCTTGGTCCTTCCGGTACGGTAAGGTTTTTTGGGTAACCATACGGGCACTTCAGTTTCCGGTTTCGTTATTTTTAACGAGAAGACAAAGATGAGCTTGAAAACAAAATGAAAAATTTATGTATGTGGGATATTTATTATTCATATCAACGTACCTGTTTCTTGTCATGTGCGTCCTTGGAGGTGGTGTTATCTAAACACTTCCTCTTCCTACCAACTGTAACTGGAGGTAACCGTGGTGCTTCTATGATCTGAATCTTCCTGTAATGCACAAGTAAATTCCATGATGTAACTCTCTCATAAATTGCATGAATTTAATTTTTGTGCAGTTAATAGTGACATTATGCGCATCTTACTGCACATAGTGTATTTTTGGTGACAATTGAAAAATGCAATTCTTTGGTTCTGTGCATTTAAATGTGTTAAATTAATGATTAATCCGCAAGTATTTCAAATGGTGCTTTAGATATAAAAAATCGGTCTGATAAAATGCCATTGTTTAAGGTGTCAAGAAATTAATGTTGGTAAAGACTTTCATGCAGTGGACCAGGGAAGCAACTCCTGCATGCAGTTGTTCTTTTCTCAAATTGACTCTCCCGTCAAATAAGAAAATCAATACTTTAACCTTATTTTTTCATACTGTTAGGGCCAGGGTAGGGTTTAAGGCATGTTTAAGTGAAAAATATTTCACTATATAGCTTCTTGTACACACACCATTTTAAGCTAGATTGAATTACTTCCAAATAGTAAAGCGCATAATGTCACTTTAATTATGAAAAATGCAGTTCTATCAAATTTTATATGAATACAGAAAAATATTCTTTGTGTTTTTCTTCATAAAAACGCAAACTTCAAACGTGCATCTTAAATAGCAAACAGTTTGTTTACAGCCAATGTTTTAAGCACTGTCAAAGAAATAAACTTTTCTAGATAGACTGATATAGTGTAGCAGCCCAATGTAGCAATACAGAAGCAATTTTGTCACATCTAAACATGCAAATTAAACCTAATTTTTCCTTATTTTTTTGTCTTAGGGCTGGGCAGTTAGTTTTATAGGTATATGTACAGACATTAAAGGTAAATTATCTAAAAATAATATTTTTTTCAACGAAACTAGTGTAAGTGGATAGAAGTAGCATTCCAAATGGGCTTAAACAAACTGAAAGATTCCATGTTCACTTACTGCGGTTTAAGAGTGTGTATGTTTGGTTTGTGAGCCACCCTTGTCTTTCTCTTGAATGCTAGATTATCCTGACCAGCTTCCCACTCTTGTGTAGCTTTACTGTCTCCCTTTTCATCCACTGCTTTATCAGTATCATCCATATTCTTGAGTTCATTAGACACTTCATTCTTAATTTTCTGCTCTTCATCATTTTTGCATATACCATTATCTAAAGCCACTATTGTGTCATTATCTTTTAAACTATCAAAATCAGTTCTTTCTGTAGCCGTTTTAGAATGTGTGCCTTTCACTTCAAATGCACTTGTACCATCTACAGACACCTTCTTTGCTGTGGTTGCATCAGCATTATTGGTTGGAGCAATCCTTCTTATTGCAGATCTGCTTGACTTTCTTACACATACACCAGCATCAGACATTTCTAGGGAGCCCATACTTCTAGTCAATCTTGGCTTCACAGCTATAGCACTTTCTGGAGCCTTTGTTGAGAACTGCTTTGGTTTGCTTACCGTTTCCTCCTGATTTTTCACAATATTGAATGTCTGAGATTTATCTCCATCACCTTTTGTACTTTGATTTTCATTTGCTAAAGTTTTCATTTGTTCAACTTTTAATCTGACCTTTCTTTTTGGAGTTTTAACAGGACTTATCATATGTGATAAGGAAAACAATTCTAAACTGTCAATATTAAATTCAGCAGATTTTACAATACTTTGTGTTTTTTTAACTTTTATCTTCTTACCTTTTGCCTTATTTAAGCATCTCAACTTCTTAACTGTTTGATCATTGGTGTTTTCTGATTTTATACTTTCAGTTTCTTTTTTGCATTCAACGTTTAGCTCTGTATTCTGTAAATTCTGATTTTTATCCACAAAAGACCTTTGCTTTTCAGTACAAGCTTCTTTATTAGAAAGATCAACACTCACAGTATCTTTAACAATATTTACAGGATTTTCTTTTCCTGTATCTTTACATACTTCAGGTTCATCAACTTCCAGCTTTAATTCTGGTTCACCACTTAACTGTTCTGGCGAAAGAGGAGACACTCTTTCCATGTTCCTAACAGGTGATGGTGGCAGAGGTGAAAGCGGGTCCAAAAAGTTAAAAGGTGAAATGGAAAGGGGTGATACTGGGGATGCCCTGTTAATTGAAGCAATACTAGAAGTGGAAGACCTTGATAAGGAGTTTTCATCTTCTTGAGGCACAACTACATGTTTAACTGCACATGTTATGGCCGAAACTTCATGTGATGTTGACAGATCGCTTGAGTCATTATAATGATATGAACATCCAGGTCTATTATATTCTTCATCCAATGCCTCTATTGATAATGAATCCGATTCAGATTTAGTTTTATCTTTTACCATGCTTTCAATATTGTCAGCACTTGAAGTTTTATCACAGAATGGTTTCATAGCATTTTGAGCACTTTGAACAGATAAGGAGTCACTGTCATTGCCAACATCTAATAGATCTTCCACACCAAAGATAACACCAGCATCATGACTGTTTTTACTTTCATACCTATTGTCACTATTTCTAATCTTATCGTCTTTATCAACATCTTCTTCTCCAATTTCTTCTTCAACAATTGTATCACAAAGTCCTGATTCTAAATGAAACAGTCTTGAAGGAGAGTTTCTAAATGAAAATGTACTTTCAGTACTCGATGCCGTCTCCAGAGTTGGTGTATGTAATGTAAAACCAGTGCTCATCTGTCTAGATGGAGTCATCTTTTCCACAAAGCTGGCTAAATCATTGGTTTCCAACTGTAAAGTTACATCTGAAAAATCTTTATGATTTAAGAGCTTTGTATCAGTTTCATTGTCTTTTGACTCCTTTAATATTTCACCTTTATTTTCATTTAACATACAAGCATTTCTAGATTTATTCAACTCCGTTTCACTTTCAGTGGTATCTTTGACAGCTAATTCTGGTTCATGATTACCAACAGATTTTCTTTCAACCTGGAGGTCATGGTTAGCTTCTGATATATTTTCTTCAGGAGAGGACTGTTTAGTTCTTAAACCCGATGATATTCCATGCAATATTTCAGTTTCTTGTGACTGAGTTTTCAATTTTAGATCTTTTGAGGTCTCTGTTTGTGCAATCACCTTATCTTTATTTTCTCCATTCAACATTTCTTTGGGGTGTTTCAACTTTTCCTCAACTGCCATTTGCATCTCTTTGTGTTCCTCCTTGACTTTTTCTATATCTGAATATATGTCTGATAGCTGAGCACCAATATCATCACTATGACCATCAGAAACAATGTCTCTACTATTTCTATAACTTTCAGAGTCACGGTCTCTATACTTACAACTCCTCTTCATTCTTCTTTTCAGATTCTTCTTCGCACATGGCTTTATTTCTGTCTTGGGTGACAACATTTTAGATTCCTTGTCATCCCTTGTAAGCACTTTATAATCATCAACATAACTGAAGTCTTCAATTTCATTTGACAATGTTCCTGATGAAGACTTCTGAAAATTGATAAATTTGTCTGAGCCAAATTTACTCCTACCCTTGTCTTTATCATTTTTATGATCTACTTTCCCTTTCAAAATACCGATATCCTTGAGTATTTTCCTTGGTTCTTCATTAACTACCTCTTGCCTTTGAAGACAAGATTTTGTTACAGTCATTTGACTCATTTTAACTTTTTGTTCTTCTTCACAATTTTCAACATGTCCTTCAGTGTTCACTGTTTTAATCTCATTTGAACTTGCATTGAAATGTTGCTTATGAGTTTTGTTCACATTTATTTTACTTTGACAAGTATTATCTAGACTAGAAACATCACTCTTTGTATTACTATGATCCACTGCAGTAGCAGTATCACCACATATATCTGGCTCTGCCCTTGATACAATCTTCTCAATACTTTCAGCTTCTACTTCCATTTCAGAATCTGACAGAGTTTCTGTGAATTCAGACATAACAGGTTTAAATTCCTCTGTATCATTTCTATTCAGTTCTGATTTGTCACTTTTTTGTTTACTAGTATCAGCACTTCCATTCTGTTTAGTTTCACTGACATCTAATTCTGACTCACTAATTTCATTTTCTGTCACACTTCTAATTCTGGAACTTCTTCTGACTGGTGGTGTCCTATCTGTTTTACTATCACTATTTTTCACACTTTCAAATGCTGCTTTATTACCATGTTCTATTGAGCCTACATGATTTAGAGAACATTTTGTCCTATTTGGTTGGTGGGCAATTCTTTTTCTTACAGCAGTTGGTGAAACAATGTCAATAGAATGAGCTAACTTCTCTTTCACAGACAGGTGACAACTGACATTTTCTTCAACTTTCTGATCTGTATTCTTTAATTCACTTTTTATTTCTTCCTTTATATCATCTGTGTTTTTATGTGAGTCTTCTTTAGAGTTTTTAATATCGTCCATTGTTGCTGTTTTTCTACTAGTACTTTGCTCAGTGTCTTCAATTGTCTCAAAATTGTCATTTTTGGTTCCATCTCTTTCACTTCCTTCCTGTAATAGCAATAAAGAACACTCTATTTACTTGTTTCATTTTGTTTCCTTGTGTGTTCTATGTTACATACTTCATAAAAATAATCTTTGCAAGTCAGCTTCTGTCGGAACATCAGTGCAAGTACATTCCTTACATCAGAATATCTTTACAATTATATTAACACAAATTCAGTTCCCTAGATATGAATAACAAACGGGAAAGCTTGGTCAAAATGGGGAGAGTCATGGCCTAAATTCTAGCCGTTATGACCATTTTCACATCAGCATTTTTTTTTCTTTTTCAGTAAATCCTTCAAATAATGTATGAAGAGTTCCACATACAATATTCTAAGACTTGCAAAGTGACATACAAGACTATTTCTACATTTGAGGATATAACAATGGCACCAAAAGAATACAAAAGAAATAACATCAATAATCAGCAAGCATGTATTGCCTGTCATTTAACAGATTGATTTTAAGCATTTCTTCCTTCAAACATTCAAATGCCATTAACTTATTTATAGCACCATTTGAACATTTAGATGAATTTTCAAAATATTCATTGATATGTGACATATTTGTCCAATTTTAAAGAAGACAATATGTATATTTATGTCATGTAAAAATCTGTTAAGTGACATTTAACTGATGGAAGGTAATGGGATTGAGCCCTGCTACTGACCATGTTTCTTTATGCGAGAGACTTGGCAACTTGTTAAGGACAAGACTCTAACACTAGTCATTCCAGGGAATGATCAGTAGGCAAACTATCCATTTGTATAAACAACTGATATACTGCTGAAACAGGCGTTTCCCCAACAAACAAACAAACATAATCTGCATACCTCATGTTTGTCATCCTGTAACAACTGCTGTTCCAGTTCATCAGCTATATCCGATACTTCAGCCTCCTCCTCTTCCGCCTCCTCGTCTCTCTCTTCAGCACGCTGGGACTTCTTCAACTGTGTTAACAAATTATTTCTTTTCAGTAAATACAACTACATGCATAAACAATCAATGTAACACTTGTCAAATTTTACTGAAATAGTCCTCTTTTATTTTTGAAATGGGCTAAAAACTAAGGAAATCTATGGTAAAATCAAGCCTGTAAATTTCATGCAGTAAAAGCATCAGTGTCTTGTTTTACCACACAAATTTCATCAGTACAATACAAGACTTGCAACAATGCACAGTTTGGATGAGTGTATCAGCAAACACTACATGTATCTACTTCACTGGGGAGTAGTAATTCTGCAGTTGTTCACATTTTATATCATGTAACCTCTAAATTCATAGTGAGTAAGGCAGTAAATTTTCATTGACCCTGACATCCTCTTTATAATCATATACCTTTGTTTCTCATCCCAATGGCTTTTTACTTAGTTACCAGGTTTATAAGGTCTGAGACAAGTGGCTACCCCAAGCATTTCTCCTATAATGCTGTTAAACTTGCATTTATTGTCTAAAGGAAGATTTTTTGTAGGAGGAGGTACCACCCTTTTAATTGCCATAGGATGTTAGTTTTTACGTGCCAAATGATGGGTAGAGATGCGGCAAATTCTGCCTAGATAGCTTTTCCCCAGGCACCACCCCAAAGGCAATACAAGTTAATGATGATATTCAAACTAAAAGATGCCACATTACTACAAAATCTGATACTCTGATACCTTTCTATCTTTGAAGCATGCTGGTGATGGTGGCAGAGGTGACACACATTTCATGACGGGACTAAAGGTCCATGCCACACTGCACAAACTCCCAGCATCATCAGTGTCATCAGAACTGCTTTCACTACCTGATGCAAGCTTCTCAACACTCAGAGCAGGGGCACCTTCTGCAGAGAAAAGAACATCTTTGTCAAGTTCTAACAAGCTGATAAACATTAACAAAGCAAGTTTACGAAATTTAGAGTTTATAAAAGTACTTTTCTCATAACGTTTCATTTAAAAGTGTAGACTATAATTATTAGGGAAACTTTCAAACCCAAAGCTTATTACAAATCTAAGGCAATATTTGCAAAATAAAACTTCTGTGTAAGTGTTTTATAGTTGATTATCACATGTATTATAGAATAATTCTCCAAAAATTGATGCAGTCACATATTTTACCAAAACAATACTTGTACTTGATTTCTTTCAAAGCATTCATTATTAAAGGATATTGCACTTTTTAAAATTATATGTTGGACAGACGATCCATGACTGAATTTTTTTTTTAACAGATCAAATATTTACCAGTATTTAGTGAAGCAGCACTTCGTTCAGATACTGTCCTGGCACGCCCTCGGATCATTGGAGATGCTTTATGTTCACCTCTGGGACTTCTAACAGGAGATTTCAGGGGACTTAATCTGTTACCAGATGATGTTCTTCTACGCCGTTTTGGACTTAACTCTGAAATAACAACGAGTGTTTCAACACATTTATACAAAATACATGCATCTTTTGACTAAAACATTAATTAAGTATACAGAATTCCTATAACTCAAGTATTTATATCAAGAAATAAGAGATGCCTCAAACACAGAAAATTGAAGACTGTACTTTACTTATTGCAAAGCTTTAGTCTGACTCACACCTTCATAAGAGAACTGTTAATTATTTACGTTACACATTAGATCTATCTCCTATGAATGTGTAATCTTCACTTAAAAGTACATAAACAAACTTTCCCGAACTTTCAAACACGAGTGAAACAGAGTATTTACATGTAACAGCTTATCCATCTTATGTATGTTCACAACAGGGTTTAATGTCCAGTATCATGGGTAAATTGAGCATTCAGACAAAATACATTTGAAATTAGATTATCTAATTTGACCAATAAAACAGTTTATTAGATAATCTAGTTTGACCTATGTCTTAATATTGCTATGTTGCACTTTAATATTAATGGTACACTAATTTATTTTCCATTTATCGTTTGCCAAATAGCAAAACCATATAGGATATTAAATACTAACTTTTTTCTTTCATAATATTTGTGAGATGTTCAATCTTGGCTAGTGCACCAGATAGTTTGCTCTCCAATCTTTTCTCATTCTTCAACATGGCTGCTTTTTCTTTCTTCAAGGCGCTGATTTCATCTGAAATTCAATTTCTCGTTTATTAAGTGCACCAAGAAAACATCTATTTTCATCTATTTCAAACCTTGGTAATGCGTAAAACTTCTGTTTGTAACTAAATCACTTAAACCTTTAACCCTTTACCTGCTGATGGTGAAATGCTTTCATAACGAGTGCAGATCATGATCAACCGGGCATCCGTGATGTCTGATCATGATCTGCACTTTACTGAAACAGTAGTTTTAAGTGGGACACCCCTTTGAACAATTAATGATACTGTCCAAATGGGAGAATGGACAAGTCCAAATTGGAAAATGGACAAGTCCAAATTGAAGAATGGACAAGTCCAAATTGGAGAATGAACAAGTCCAAATTGGAGAATGGACAAGTCCAAATTGGAGAATGGACAAGTCCAAATTGGAGAATGAACAAGTCCAAATTGGAGAATGGACAAGTCCAAATTGGAGAATGGACAAGTCCATTTTACAAATATTCCATGACTGAGGTTAAATTTAACCAGATATTCGTCCTTTGCAACCAGTGGAGTGGAGACTATGATCAGTATTGTATATCTACAAGGTTTACTCTATTTCTATGTTGACTACTTTTCCTTCAGTTAACAGTCAGCGTCATTTCTCTATGACAAGTTTAATTAACAAATCAACTAGACCACTTTAAAAATATAGAATGAATATAACAAGAGCTGTCAGAAGGACAGCGCGCTCGACTTTTTTAGTGCTTGCCTATAAAACAAAACTTTGACAGTTAAGGGCACACAAGACTTTTAACTAGGAATTTCAAAGTACAAATCAAGAAACTTTTCACAGAGTTATCTTCTCTTGCTTACAGATAGGTCTCATGATGGCCATAAGAACTCCAACTTCCAAAGTAATATCTCAAATGGTTAAGTCAACAAGTGGACAAGAATGAAAATTTTAACTGAAATTCTAAGTCAAAAAGGGCCATAATTCAAATAAAATCCTTGACGAATTACCTTCTCCTGCCCATGTTTTTGGATCATGATAGTAAACAGTATTCCAACTTTTCAAATTAATATCTCAAACAGTTCAGTCAAAAAGTGGACTGGTACGAAAAACTTAACCAAGATTCTAAGTCGATAAAAGGCCTTAATTTTTAAAACAAATCCCTGACAGAGTTACCTTCTCTTGCGTACAGATGGGGGTAATGATGTGAAATGCATTAAAAGTTTCAAAGCAATATCTCAAAGGGTTAAGGCAATAAGTGGATTTTACCCATATTCAATGTATTTTCTATAAAAAGGGCTAATTCTGTCAAAACCTTGACAGAGTTATGTCCTCTTGTCTGTTGATGAAGGTCGTGATGGTAAACAAGTATGGTTAGTTTCAAAGCAATACCTCCATGGTTTTGAAATAAAGTGAGGTGGTACAAAAACTTAACCAAGCTCAATACACTTTTTAAGTAAAAAAGGGCCATAATTCTGTCAAAAACCTTGACAGAGTTATGTACTCTTGTCTGTAGATGGAGGTTATGATGGTAAACAAGTATGGTAAGTTTCAAAGCCATACCTCTAAACTTCTGAAATAAAGTGGGGTGGTACAAAAACTTAACCAAGGTGTGACACCAACGCCGACGCCGGGGCGAGTAGGATAGCTCCCCTTTTCATAGAAAAGCGAGCTAAAAATTGAAGTATTGATCAATGAACAAACTTGTAATGTATAGTTGTACTCCATTAAATCACAGATT
The DNA here is from genome assembly GCA_022818135.1 of Saxidomus purpurata. Taxonomy (NCBI): domain Eukaryota; kingdom Metazoa; phylum Mollusca; class Bivalvia; order Venerida; family Veneridae; genus Saxidomus; species Saxidomus purpurata. The sequence goes on from JAFMSR010000015.1 coordinate 29,855,376, forward strand.
GTAAACCACTTTGTTTTAGTATCAGTACTGTACTTTGACCTCCATTTTAAACTGACATACCTCACAATAAGCAGAAAATAATTTTATCAAAATATATATAAAATTATACATAAATGCTTTTTTTTCAAAAAGAACATATATTAACATATATATCCCTTTCAACATAATGATCTTTGATGATAAATCACTAGTCACACACAAATTGTGAAAGAACAATTAAAAAGGTTTAAACTTAAAACGAAACACCTTCTTTTGTTAACTTTACTGGTTACCTCGTACAATTTTTAGCTCAAATGTTCACACTTCTTTCAACTTATATTTTTTTAATGTGATTCAAAATTGCAATCAGTTTTAGGGGTGTGCCTCCAATGTTGTTTTTTATTTTCCCTGGGTAACTGTTTTGTGCATTAACAAAGTAACTTTAGGGCACAACATACAATTTTTTGTTGACAATTTATTGGCAGAAATATGTTCACAAGGCAGCTTTCCAGAGTCAAGTGTATTTTCAAAGACATTTTATACCCTATAGAATAAACAAGTCACATATTAAATTTATAATTTGAGCATACACTGTGCATAATTATTATGCATTTGTATGAATAGAGCGTTCACTCAAATTTAACCTATCTATACTGTTTAAATAGAGACACTAGGCTTAGATCTACCTTCCTTCACGTGTGTCAGGTTACATTATTACAACTTTATCTACATTTTACTCTGTCAATATATAGGACAAATACAATTGGAACACTGAAAATGGTTTTCTTATTTTAAAAATAATTATATTCAGTATTATACTATCTCGGTAGTACAATTACAGGTATGTTTATTATTTATATTTCTTACTGATTTAAATGATACAAAATACATAGCTTAGTGTTGTGCTCACACACTGTCCTCACACAAAAGACCGTTATTTTTTTTTGTCATTTTCTTTTTTCAGTTTTGAATAGCTATGTGTTATGTACATGTATTACCAATTTTGTACCTTTAGTTAGGACTATATCTTATTTCTGTAGTTGGCAAATTTTGTTAACAATTAAATGTATGTCACTAAAAAGACAAACTCATTGCCAAACTGACTGGGAAAAACACTACACCCCATATATTGCTATTAAGTTTCATTTGCCAATAAGTTCAGCCCAACCTCTATATTGCTATTAAGTTTAATTTGCCCATAAGTTCAGCCCAACCTCTATATTGCTATTAAGTTTCATTTTCCAATCAGTTCAGTCCCAACCCCCCCCCCCCCCCCCCCCCCCCCCCCCCCCCCCCCCCCCCCCCCCCTATATTGCTATTAAGTTTCTTTTCCCATTAGCTGAGCCCCACCCCTATATTGCTATTAAGTTTCATTTGCCCATCAGTTCAGCCCCAACCCCTATATTGCTATTTATTTTCATTTGCCCAATTAGTTCAGCCCACCCCCTATATTGCTATTAAGTTTCATTTGCCCGTCAGTTCAGTCCCAACCCCTATACTGCTATTAAGTTTCAATTGCCCATCAGTTCAGCCACATCCCATATATTGCTATTAAGTTTCATTTGCCCATCAGTTCAGCCCCATCCCCATATATTGCTATTAAGTTTCATTTTCCAATCAGTTCAGTCCCAACCCTATATTGCTATTAAGTTTCATTTTCCCATTAGCTGAGCCCCACCCCCTATATTGCTATTAAGTTTCATTTGCCCATCAGTTCAGCCCCAACCCCTATATTGCTATTTATTTTCATTCTGCCCAATTAGTTCAGCCCACCCCCTATATTGCTATTAAGTTTCATTTGCCCATCAGTTCAGCCCCAACCCCTATATTGCTATTAAATTTCATTTGCCCATCAGTTCAGCCCAGCCCTTATATTAGAATTAAATTTTATTTGCCCATCAGTTCAGGCCACCAACTATATTGCTATTAAGTTTCATTTGCCCATCAGTTCAGCCCCACCCCATATACTGCTATTTAGTTTCATTTGCCCATAAGTTCAGCCCACCCACTATATTGCTGTTAAGTTTCATTTGCCCATCAGTTCAACCCAACCCCTATATTGCTATTCAGTTTCAGAAGAGATGTTTGAAGCAAAATATTGACAAAAAGTACAGCCCATGACAGACAGAGGATGATCACAATACCTCACCATGACCACATGTACTTCTGTAGGCTGCCATTGTTATCTGATCTACATTTGCAACTGCATAAAGCTTGTCATATATATCCTTGTGCAATCGAATTAAGCTATAGGCAGAATTTTACAGGACACTGTCACAGCAACATCACAAAACATGTAGCTAACTAATTTGCATTTTAAATTTTTATCTAAACATGTAATGGTACTGCAAAAATTGAATATAATTAAATCCTGGCAAATGAAAACATGCAAGTTTTATTATCACGTAAAACACCATACTTATTATATATTTGTGTTTTGTTATATAGGTATGTAGTGTTTCTGAACTTCATATCTTCTTCCAATCAATTCATTAAAAATGGTAGCACCTGAGCTATAACTTTAAAAGCAGAAAACAATAGTTTCCACCAGGACTGTTGATGATGCTTAATTAGGACATTAAGCCTTTCTTAACATTTTTCTAAGACACATGAATCAAATTAATCAAATTAGTTGTCATTTGCCTGGGTATCATTTTGTGCATGTTCAAGCATTTTAAAAGACAATGACAGAAGTTTGGTATCATTTGGTACCTGGTATAGATATTGTCAATATATGTGTGGCAAATCTAGGACAGTACTCCTGTTATCTTGGTATGCGAGTGTGACCTGAATATCAATTTGTACCCATGATAATGTACCACTTAAAGCATGTAACTATGTTACTAAATAACTGGCTTACACCCATATAACACATGTAGCTACTTTCACATATAAAAGAGATACAACAGCTGAAGTGATATTTCAAGACTTACAAAATTAATGCCCTATCTATTTGATTCACATGAGCAGAGAAAACCAATTTTGGAAAATATTAGCCAATAGACAACTGTATATACAATGATGGTATCTTCAACTAATTTTGAATTAACACAAGAGATGGCTGCCCCCTGGGGACTTACTGGCACTTCTACCACTCACCTGAATACCAATGTTGCATGGCAAGGTAAAGGTTATATAGACCAACCTATCGACCATCAACTATATCATACAGTCATACACTTCATGGTGATAACTGCTTTATCAAAAATTCATATCAATGCAATATATAGTCTGACCTCAACAATAATTTAACTTGACAGACCTGGTATCTGATATGCAAACATATTCACAAAACAATCAAAATGGTGAAAAACTGATATCTTTAAAGCCAAATTAGTGCTTTGGATGTAAAATCACCCATTATAAGCTCTTATATTATCAAGAAAGATATCCTACTGGTAAAATCTACCATTATTCTATTCAATGATATTTTTTTAATTCAGTGTCTACCTACTAAATTAAATAATGTTGTTTCATGGAGAAGCAACACAAATATGAAAGAAATGTATAATGTCAACATTGTTTTTGACTTAAAAATAGAACACAATTCTATGACTGTCCTATCAGTATATTTATCATCTAATTTTGAGTATCTAAATATTAACAGGACTGAAAGTGGTTGTATGATAAAACTGAAGTAATATTTGATGTAATGGAAACCTATGTTTTAATTCGATATGACTAGGATTGTAGGATAAAATGAACATGTCAGAGTGTAACAAGATCAACGCCATAAAGCAACAGCTGTGATACCCTTTTTGAATACAGATTTGAATTCTATATAGAGTTATGTTTGTAATCAACTTGCAGTCAATTTTCCTGCAATGGTCAACAAATTTTCATACATTTATATTTGACAAATTCTACATACTTGTTAAACTCAATGAAATATCACAAAAGTTGTCAGTAGGACAGCACACTCAACTTTTCTCAGTGCTTGCCAATAAAACAAAACTTTGGCAGTAAAAGGCAAAAATCTGTAAAAACAAGGGCCACAAGAAGCAAGATATTAAGTCAAGAGTTATCAAACTTAATTGTTTGATATCCCAGAATACTACAGCAAAGTTCTAAATCAAAACTTCAAGTGGTTAATGACATATGTGCATGACAGTGCCAGTTGCACACAAGATTTTAACTAGAAAGTACAATAAAAAAAATCCTACACAGAGTTATCTACTCTTGCATAAAGATAGGTGTCATGATGGTACATAAGTATTCCAACTTTCAAAGTAATATCTCAAATGATTTAGTCAACAAGTGACAAGTATGTAAAATTTATCTGAGTTTCTAAGTCAAAGGGCGATAATTCAAATGAAATCCTCGATAGAGTTACCGTCTTACATTTTGGGATCATGATGGTAAACAAGCATTCCAACTTTCAAATTAATATCTCAAACAGTTCAGTCAAAAAGTGGACTGGTATGAAAAACTTAACAGAGATTCAAAGTCGATAAAAGGCCTTCATTTTAAACAAAATCCTTGACAGAGTTACCTTACTCTTGTCTTAAGATGTGGTTAATGATGCAAACAAGTATTAAAAGTTTCACAGCAACATCTCAAAAGGTTAAGTCAATAAGTGGATTTTACCCATATTCAATGTATTTTCTAAGTAAAAAAGGGCCATAATTCTGACAAAAACCTTCACATAGTTTTGTACTTTTGTCTGAAGATGGAGGTAATGATGGTAAATAAGTATGATAAGTTTCAAAGCAATATCTGTGCTTGTAGTTAATCACAATGCCAAGTCTGCTTGAGTCTATACAGATACTGACCAAAAACCTTCAAACCCACAGTGTTCTAAATACTACAAGCTGCTTATAAATTTAACTGACTTGCAAAACGATTTACCAAATCTTTTTTATTCTGCTGCTTCATTTGTCCTGTCTCATTCTGTAAGAACTCATACTGCTAGATTTCTAAAGTGGACTTGGCCACCGTCCAAGTTGAACCGTTTGCGAGGATTCAAATACAATGACTTCAAACATATGGGAGATAAAACTAACATTTTTAACATCATTCTTTATGTTAACTGCAGTCAAAATGCTTTTTTATCTGTCTGCTAATTGGTAGATATCTCCTTACTTTAAAGCTGCTCACTCTCAGATTTTAGTGAAAAAATAAATTTATTCAAACTGTATGAAAATAACATATTTCAGAACATAGGTTCCAGTATAAATTCCTGTCACGTATATCTGTAGATTTGATATAATACACTACCAAATTATAAAGCGTTACACACGCTTTTGAAGTTCCAATATAAACATATACCGTCTCCCTTGGTCTAGTGGTTTACCACCACCTTTGAAGCGATTTTTGCAAATTCCTACCCACGGGTCCTTACTGATATTGTCGCTTTGCAGCCTTTAGTATTTATATTCAATGGTAGTTAGTAAATACAACCTCTTAACACAATTTTGTTAAATTTTCCTAGTTAGACGATTGAAAATACCAAGATGGCTAATTATTTAGTAATTGGATTATTATTCTCCAATAGGCCCAAAACTTCAATATATTTGAAACATTACACCCTATTCCTAACACTAAGGTCTTCAATTTCTGTTTGCAGGTGAGAAGGGCAAGTTGACAAGGCAGTAAAGAACCACCTGTCAAATGGGAAGGTGCTTGGTAGAAAAGAACTGACAGATCAACAGATGTATGTGACAAGACAACAATGATGAAGTCAGTATTTATACTAAGCCTTATTTGGACTGCAGTGTACAGTGCGGAGGAAGGACTAAAAGTAGTCCCTGGAAACATTGCTGTGCAGCAAGGTCAGACTGTCACCCTGAAATGCCAACATTACCCAGAAGACCTTTCAGCAGATACAACATTAGACTGGTTCTTGCCAGATTGGACTGTTCCAATCTCTCAACTACAAGTTCTTGTAAACCAGTCTGTTATAAACATGACCCAGTCAAACATCCTCAGATACAAGTCTGAAAATGGCACTCTTACTATTGAAAATGCAACAACTAGTGATACTGGGACATACAAATGCAAGAAAGCTAACTCAACATTGGAAGTGGAGAGCCTTGTGAAAGTGTATCTTATGCCAGGCTATACCACAGAAATAATTGTGGTACTAGTTATAAATGCAGTATTGATTGCCGTCTTCATCACATGTGCTCTCTGGAATTTTGTAAAAGAACGTAAACTAGCAAAGGCAATTATAAGAAAGCAGAAACTTGGGCATAAAGGAATAGCTGTGAGAGCACTAAAAGACTGATATACATTGTGCATGTGTGACAAAGTTTGATGCAATAAGAATGGTCATGTACTTTTGACATCTAGTCTGTATGTTAGTGAAAGGGAGATAAATGCAATACTAGTATTCAAGCACTGTGAAGAGCTGATCTCTTAAGTTCAAAGGCTTACATTTTGAATCATTTTAATTCTGTTTCTTTCGAATTTTTTATTACATTGTACTGTATACACCTTGAAATCCAATAAATTATATCTGGCTTCAGCTGCTATTGCCAAAAATTACTTAATTGTTTTCTATTGCTATGTTCCTATGCCTAGATGTCCAAGGGGTAACACATCAAGCCAGCTATGGACCTGCAAATGACCTTGACCTTTGAACTATGAAGCTGGGTTGTGTCTGTAACACACCATCTCATCAAGATGAACAACTCTACTAAGTCCATTCGAACTACTTCATTACATGAGGAAGTAGTGTTCTGGTTCCAGTTCTTACTGGAAAACCTCTAAGCATAACATTGCGCTATCTTTTGCACAAAATACTACCAAATTATAGTGAACATTTGCAACAAGCGATATAAATATACTTCTATGCATTAGTATGTTAAAGTACAAGATTTCCAGATAAGCTAACACATGGACAAACACCAAACGGCCGATGTCACAACTATGCTAAAGACTATCTAATCATGGTGAACAAGTTTCCTATGTTGTTTCAAAATCATCTGATGCATGACAAAGTTACAGCCTGGATATGGTCTAATGCACTCAGTTGTTATGTTTAACTTCTAAAATGGACCTTGCCTTTGAGCTACGGACCTGTCTCATGGTGAACTTTTGTACAAAGTCATTTAAAATTCTTTAATGCATTCAGAAGTTAAAACCAAGACAAAATATCTGGACGAACAGACATTTTTGATTTTTGATACTTAAGTGGTTACAGGTATCTTACTTTTCACTCCCTTGCTTTTTTAGCTGTGTAAACTAGAACTGTCACAAGAGTGACGAATTATACCCCCACAATACAGCTTTGTCACAGAAGTATGGCAACCATAAGAAAGGAATGGCCACAAGGACATAGAGTTGAGTTATTATACAATAACTTGTGTAAATGTATTGTTTTAATAGCATACAAAATGTGTAAGGTTAGAAATTATCAATTTAATAGGTTTATTTCAAACATGTTTAAAGACAAAAACAAATATCACTTTATGTATAAAAAATAGAATACCTATTTTTGTACACGAGAATACTAATCTATGTATACAAAATGGAGTACTGACCTTGACCTTTGACCTACTGACCCCAAAGTCGAACTTGACCTGTATTTCATGATGTTACAGCTGTGTACCGAAAATTATTTAAATCGGTCAAGCCTTTCATGAGTTATCATCCGGAAACTGTTTTACAGTTCAGAGTCACTGTGACCTTGACCTTTGACCTACTGACCTCAAAGTAGAACTTGACCTGTATTTCATGAAGTTGCAAGTGTGTACCAAAAATTATTCAAAAGGGTAAAGTCGTTCATGAGTTATCATCCGGAAACCATGAAAACCAACAGACCGACCGACCGACAAACCGACAATCTCACTCCTATATACCCCCCCCAAACTTCGTTTTGTGGGGGTATAATAATCTAAAAGTTTGATGAAACAGCTGTAAAAAGGGCCACAACTATGCAATTATGGCTGACAGAGTTATGTGACTTGCTGCAGTTGTCTATATTGCCATTAGAACCAAGTTTGAAGTAAATATGTTTGATCGTATAGAAGTTATTAGCAATTATAAACAAGCTTATTGTAGTAAAAGCCCCTGTGATCTTGACATTTGACACAGTCACCTAAACATTGAAGTCAAGGCCCCTGTGACCTTGACCTTTGACCCGGTGACCTCAAAATCAATAGGGGTCATCTACTAGTCATGACTAACCTCCATGTCAAATATGAAGACTGTGGGTCACAGGAAACTTAAGTTATTCGGCGGACAAGCTTTTTGAAGTCAAGGCCCCTGTGACCTTGACCTTTGACCCGGTGACCTCAAAATCAATAGGGGTCATCTACTAGTCATGACTAACCTCCATGCCAAATATGAAGACTGTGGGTCAAAGGAATCTTAAGTTATTGGGCGGACAAGGAAAAACCGACGGACGGCCGGACGGGGAGACGTCCGGACGGACAAGCTGATTCCAGTATACCCCCCTTACAACTTCGTTGTGCGGGGGTATAAAGAAAACTATAGCCACGTAACACACTGAATGAACGAAATTCACATCTATCTATTGTCTTCCTCAACATGATAACTTCCATGGATGGACACACGCATGCACATACACCAAACCATTATTTTAACTTTTTCCAACATAACAAATATTCTAAAATAATTATGTATGAATGTGATAATGCCTACACAAAATAAACATGTCTTTTGTAATCACAAGATCATAGAAAATAAAACTTTGAGTCTCAGAGTAAAATATAGATTTTACGGGGAAAAGTTACTCACGTTTGTATTCTTTAGATGCTTCTTTTGACAACTTGCTGAAAAGTAAAAGGGAAAGACATGTCAGTGTCCCTGAATGGACCAGAAATTTTGTTTAAAACTCCACAATGTACCACAATTTCTTTTTCCTTCTACAATAAAAGGTTAAGTAATTTAAAGTTTTCATAAAAATATTATGCTCTTATTATTGTATGAAATATCTTTAGAATAAAGTGATGATAAAATAAACATTTTGCATTTACAAGGGTTCATCAGCAGCAGGGCTTCGATAATCGCCCCCAGGAAGAACAATAAACGTGTCAGATAATCTGACTGTCACTTTGTTAATCGGTCGGTAATTAGCAATCAGAGGACAAAGCCAAATGCCTCTGGCAAAACTTTGATGTTTGCAGCTAGCCTATTTACTTGGAAAAGACCGATCCTTGAATGCTTTGTCGGTTATTGTAACGGTTATATTTCGGGACTCCCGATGTTCAGTTTTAGAAAATAAATAACTCATATGTAAATGTACTTTATTTAAGTTCGACAAAAATATATGTGGATTACTTATTTTTTCCAATATACGATTGTAATTCGTAAATCGTCGACCGGCGCATATTTTTGCTGACTCTTTCCTAAGTCACGAATGGTTATGTATTAAAAATAAATTAATATTCTGCAAAAATGTTTTCATGGCTTAACGGATCATTTCCGAGACATTCAAGACCGGAGCTGGAGACCGGGTTTTATAAGCCCGTCTCACGGTGCAACTGTAAACAGTTTCTCAATAAATTTGGCTGAACTCGACAGACAGAAGTTGCTTGCTTTTCCTTTCGAAATATACGTAAATCAACTTCAGGCATAATAAGATATTGATCAATTTCAACTGGAAATGAATTTTGTAAAGCAAGATTGTGTATTTTGAGCATGACATCACCGTAAAACCGCGTAATAAAACAAGTGAGTAACTTCCGCTGTATTGCCAAAGTGGGTGGGGTAACATGATTTGCAACATCAATAAACGTCAGAGACACGACCCGGACCGATTGAGTTGACCAAATTATCAAGCCCTGATCAGCAGTCAGGTGTGTATAACTGACCAGAGCTTGACCTCATCACACCTAAAGAGCTTGAAAGATGCCAATAGATGGATTATTATTGTGTCATTTTTTTGAATAAGTATCATTGTAAATCTAAACCTGAACAAAGAATGATGTCTTGACAGTTCTCTCAACAATCCGTACCCTGTTGATAGTAATATAAATAGTTTTTTGATCAAATAAATTTGACATCAGGCAGGTAACAGTTATCAAATCGTCCTACAAGAAAATCTTTAATTTGTTTAATAACCCTACACACATGTAAGGATTTTTAAACAGGTTGCTTTATTGCTCATGGTGATAGCCAATTAAATGTTCAAACTTTCTGGGTAATATCTAAGTCCAAAAGGGCAGATAATTTGTCAAGAGACAATTTTTCCAAAAGCTTCTAATATATATAAATATGTCACCAGACAGGTAAGAGTCAGAAACCACCACTGATGAATTGTAAAGATTCAAGTCTCAAAGGCAACTTTTATTTTACCAAGAAAGATGTCTTACTGGCAGAAATTACCTTTAATAGTACCAAAAACATTTCTAACTTTGTTTTTTTAAACAGGCAAGTATCTGTTAGAAATATAGCGCAGTATATTTTCAATCATATTGCAAACAAAATAAGAAATGCTTCCTAACAACTCTTCCGTATAAAGAAAACACTTCAGACAGCTGTGGCTTGAACACAAAAGAAAGGTATATGTCAACATTTTTTTAGAATGAACATAATATTGTTCTATCATTATTACATCAGTACATTTATTTTTCTGTATCAATAAATTTAAAGTTATCCTGGGACTTTCAAACTGGTATCATCATTCATCGTGATGGTAGCTATTCATACTTGCCCACTTGTCTACAGATTGGAGGACCAGATGGTTAAGAAGTGGTGCAAGTTTCAAAGCAAGAGATATTAAAAGGTCAAGACAAAACATGAACTTGTATCATAATAATTTTGAAAACGGATATAAATCAGCCTAAATACTGCACACAGTTATGTAATATTGCCAGTGACAGAAGGGCTGTTGGACAAATGCTTGCGAAATCAGCCTTCGCGGTCGAGTGGTTAGAGTTGCTGATTTGAAACTACTGTAACCTCTCATAGATTGGTGGTCATGGGTTGGAGCCCTACTACTGAGCATGTCTCTTTAAGAAAGGAAGTTTTTGTTTATGGAGGATAGGATGATAGTTGGGTAAACTGCCTGTCTGTTTAATTGACCAAAAATACAATTAGAACGGGCATTTAACTCCTAGAACAACAAATGTTTGAAGTACAGTCACTTCCATGTTCAGTAAAGTTCAGGAATGTACAATACAAAGTGTGTAAATCCCCACTTACCCAGATTCTAGTGTCTTGATTTTCGCCAGAAGTTCTCTTTTATCACCTTCTAGTTTGTCGATATCATTGGAGCTGGCTTTTGTCAGATGTTCATACTGCTTCTGTGCACCCTACATACATATAAACAATATACAACACTGCCACGTTCATTTTGTGTACCGCTTCCATAATCTGTGATTGTTTGATACAAAATTGATATTTGCATATTCTAAAATGTGTGACAATCATGTATAGACAAAGGAAAAGTTTAATTCAAAAGGGTCATAAGTACTTCTTGATTTCTAATAACTTGTAACTGTTTTGCATTTATTTGTAACAAGAGTGTCAAACTGTAACAAAATATGCCCATCAAGGAGGCATAACTCCATATCTTGCAGTTCATAGGTTTTGTAAAAACTGTAAGAACTATAGAGTTGACAAGGCTATTTCACCTGTTTAAACTATAGAGCTGAGAAGGCTTATGTCATCATTTTTCGATAATTTAAAGGGCCATAATCCAAAAGAGCCTTTGGCGATTTTGCTGGTTATGGAACTTGGCCTAGACATTATGCCAATAAATATTTTCACAAAGTTTGGTAAAGAGATGAAAACCGCTTCCCTTATAGAGTGGACAAGACTAATTTGGCAAAGTTTGCATAATTCAAGGACCATACCGTATTTCCCCGCCTATAAGGCGATCCGCTTATAAGACGACCCCCCTACTTTGCCATGGAAATTGTGTGGTTTTTGATAGACTCATTTATAAGACGAGGCAATTTTTTTAATGAAACCCAGTTACTTTATTTTCTTCAAGTTCTTATGAGTTCTAAGCTAATAAGTTAATTTTTTAATCGCCGATTTTTTTGAGTATTATAAACTAATCTGTGTATTGTCAATTCGTATATTGATTTTTTGTGACACTTTGAAAAGATAATTGCGTAAATATGTGCCATTGGCTAATTAATCAATTATGAAAACATATGACAGCTTGTATATAATTATTAAGAGTGCCGAGGATCCCCAAAGTAGCGACAAAAAGTATCGAGATGGCAATAAAGTAAATTAAAAATTATTTTTTCATTCCCATTGTTACAATTTCTTGGGTGTTATCACAAAATGTTTGCAAAAAATAAGCAAACTTTCGTATTTATAATTAAAAGTTGACAAAACAACCTCTTCGACGAATTTTACAAAAAAATTTGGCCTTTTGTCTAAGCCTCACGCCTCCTTAACAACGACGTAATTGCCGCTAATTTGGGGTATCCTGGGCACTCTTACTAATTATACACAAGCTGCCAGATGTTTTCATAAATTGATTAATCAGCCGATGACACGTATTTACCGGACGCAATTATCATCTCAAAGTGTCAACAAAAATCAATATCCGATCTAACAATACACAGACTAGACTGATTATCGGGTTTCTTTACAATAAACGCTGTGTAAACGCTTGATTCGGATATCAATTTTTATTTTTGGTTGATTCTCTAGACCTCGCTTATAAGACGAGGACCCCACTTTGAGGCAAAAATCGGGACTTTATTTCCTCGTCTTATAAGCGGGGAAATACGGTAATCCAAAAGTGCCTAGGACGATTTTGCTGGTTATTGAACTTGCCCGAGACATTATGCCCACAAATATGTTCAGCAAGTTTGGTGAAAATCAGATGAAAACTGTTTGACAAAGTGTACAAAATGTAGCTGCTGCTTGCCACCTGCCAACGCTTGCAGACACAGGTGTTTCCATAATACATCCCTTCTATCATATAATAGTGACAACTTCAACACTTCAGACAGCAGCTGCGCAGAGTCAAGAGCCGATATGGAACAGTAGTAAACTCCCTATGATCATATATCACAAATATTTATAGAGAACAATACTTATTGAAGCTTGAAAAGGGGAAGCTATTCATGTCAGGTACAAGTGCTTGGAAGCAAGTGAGTGTAACTTTACCTCAGCAGCCAACAGTCTGTCGGAGATGGACTGTATCTCAGCATTCTTCAGTCTTATTTCTGCCTCCAGCGTCATCTTTGTCTGTATAATAGAACATTTTAGTGAAAATCTGTATGAAGTTTGGTGACTCTAGGTCATTAAGTAAAGGAGCAGTGCATGCCACAAGACGTACATATGAAGAGACAGACAAGAGCAGATCTGTGTGCACCCCAAGTATTTTGCAGGGGGGGTCTGACATTCCACATTCTTCCATAGAGGTGTTACAATATTTAAACAGGTCTTCACTATTTTGTTCTATTCCATATATGTCTAAAAATTAAGGATGGGAACGAATACTATAATTAGTATTCGAATATTCGTATAGACTATTCGAATATATTCGAATATTCGAATCAAATTGTCTAACTTTTCTGAATGTTTTACTATCCGAAAAGTATTCATCCGAAATTATGTATAGTTCGCTAATTACTTATTAATAACTTTTCGGGAAATTGTCACTTAAATTCATGATTCTCAACATTTAGGGATTTAAAACATTGTCTTAGTAAATAAAAATGAAATGATAATTTTCATAGATAAAATTAATATTTACGTTTGTATTTTATTGGTTCTACCTTGTTCTCTTTACTATTACGACTACATTTGGATATATATCGTTGTCAAATTTGATCGTAAGTAAATAAATCGGACTTTGATGCAAAGTGGATTCAGTGCGCATCAATCTTTCTTTCTTCAAAATACCATTGGTTGCAATGATTTTTGATTGGGTTTTAATTGAGTAATCGAACATGATTGTTTTTTTAAATTAAAATCTATGACGTTAATTTGTTACAGGTGACAGACTTGAGTTACATCGCCGAAATAGGGGCTAATTATTTGAACAATACATTAAGATTCGCACCCTACAAAATATGAAATAAAGGCGCTAGACAATGACTCGACGTGTGAATTACTAAAACAACAAACTGAAAAACTGTTTGCAATTTAGGATCCGCAATTTGCAATTATGACACGTGTTATCAAAACACCGACCGGGGCTATTAAGCAATTAGTTATTTGATGAAATATTGTAAGGCTTTATTTGTGTTTGTCAACGTTTTGTCGAACTTTAAAACAAATGAAAAAAAACACGAAAAAATGAACGAATATTCGAATCCTAAAATTGCATTCGAATATTCGGAACGAAAGCGAATATTCGAATATTCGAATATTCGTTCCCATCCTTACTAAAAATACATATAAAGTGTAAAAATGACTGTCCCTAAATTTATATCCTATTTAATCTACATGTATATAAACCTAGGGATGCTTCTGCATTTAAATTGAAACTTCTTAGGAAGTTATAAACAACTACATGTATATACTTCCTCAATTATCACAAATCAAGGAGGTATGAGATAACATTACCTTCCTCAATGGTTCAGTATCCAATAAAGCTGCCTTCAGTTGAGTTTCTAGGATCTCACATTGTCTGAAATATATTTGACGAACAAATTCAAGTCTATGCTACTACTGAAACACAAAGGAAACATACATAAACAAGATATCAATTTTTGGGCAAAACTGAGTATTTGGTACGCCGGATGTTAGAATTATGTTGTGTCAACGCATGTTTTATTACATATGCTATGATATTATATTGTTTCAATTTACGTTGGATTGATGACTGCACTCCTGAGGTTTCTATATCATCTCTGATGTGGAAATAATGAATTGTAAGCCCAAATTGCCACATACCCCACTATCTAGTCAGCCCCACATATATCAAGAGGGAAAAAGAAATGTGAGGGATTAAGCCAACATTTACAGAGTCTCAATTGGCACAGTGTGTTGTCTGACACCAAAATGCTCTCTAATCTGTCTTCCTGACACTATAATGTTGACTGCACAATTTTAGGGCTCTACGTTTCCTTCTTTGTTTAACAAGTTATTCACTTACCTCTGGAATTTGTCTGCCCTCTTGTTCGCCTCCTCTGTTTTTTTGCATTGATGATCATAATGTATACAATGTTAAGGATATATTTCGTGTTGCACATAAAAAACACTTTTGGGTGTAAAAAAACTGAAATACCAAAAGCATCTAACATATTGACATAATACAATCAATTTAAATATCAAACTGCCTCTCTGACGTAAGTGGCTAAATGCTGCATCATGCAGTATCTAGCTCATACAAGGACTGTTGTATTAGAGAGTGAAGTAAACCTCATTTACTATTCCAAGTCAACATCTTATACTTGAGACAATGAAACAAAAGTGTTTACAGCATGATTACGGTACAGACCTGAGGAATAGGATTTTACAGCATGATTACAGTACGGACCTGAGGAATAGGATTTTACAGCACGATTACAGTACGGACGTGAGGAATAGGATTTTACAGCATGATTACGGTATGGACCTGAGGAATATGATTTTACAGCATGCTTACGGTACGGACCAGAGGAATATGATTTTACAGCATGCTTACGGTACGGACAAGAGGAATAGGATTTTACAGCATGCTTACGGTACGGACAAGAGGAATAGGATTTTACAGCATGCTTACGGTACGGACAAGAGGAATAGGATTTTACAGCATGATTACGGTACGGACCAGAGGAATAGGATTTTACAGCATGATTACGGTACGGACCAGAGGAATAGGATTTTACAGCATGATTACGGTACGGACCAGAGGAATAGGATTTTACAGCATTATTATGGTACGGACCAGAGGAATAGGATTTTACAGAATTATTATGGTACGGACCAGAGGAATAGGATTTTACAGCATGATGCCACTTACGTCCAAGAGGAATAGGATTTTACAGCATGCTTACAGTACGGACAAGAGGAATAGGATTTTACAGCATAATTACGGTACGGACCAGAGGAATATGATTTTACAGCATGATTACGGTACGGACCAGAGGAATATTACAATAACAAACTACAATCTCAGAGGTACACCTGCAGGTATTGATGTATAGGCTATATTTCATTGAAGGTATAATATATTACAGAATCTGTTGATATGGCCACTATACAAAAGTTATAACACAAGAAAGTAGCCTAGTGGTCACACTGCCAACTACATCAACAATCAAGCATTTCTGGTGAGTGGTGACCCGAAACAGCAGATGTGTTAACGGAAGAAATCAATAAACTTCCAATCTCTGTAATACATGTCTCTTATTGAACCTCTGACTTGAAGGATGAGCTGTCACACTTTTCTACACCATCATTCACTTGCAACAGCCAAAACAACATCCTTTTCTGGAGTCCTGTCCAGAACAAACATGTGAATACCCTAAAACCCAACCTTGCCCTTACACAAAAACTTATAATTATTGCTTAATATTTCTATTGATATGCCAATATAGGACAGACTGACGAAAATAAGCATGCACAAAAGCTGGGCATTAAATATGATCTAATGTATGAAATTCTGCTGAGATACGGCATAATAATATAAAGGATATCATCGCACTTGGACTTGTATTTCTTGATCAGTAAACTGAAATGTAAGCAAACAGTGTATCACAAAATGATGTTCAGATCATTTTTTAACTGATCTTATTCAAATGCCGAGTCAAAATTTTTTGTCTTTGATACAAGGAACCTGTCTTTTTCCTTTCTCATATCTGATGAAGCTATGAAGTTTGACAAATTATAAATAATGTCAATGAATATTCTCATAGCTTGGATATTTTTCTTCTGAAAGTATGTGCAACTTTAACAACAGAATTCTATGACTCAATAATTTGACAAAATTGGTGCATAGCAAAACTGCATTTTCTATAACTTACTCGGTTGAGATAATCTTCTGTTTTAATTTCCCAAAATTTTGTAGCTGTTCCTCCTGCAAACCTTTTATTTCCTGAAATGAATAATTTGATACGAAAAGGCTATCAATTTCAGGCATAATTACCAAAATTCTGAAATCAATTTCCATTTTCTAACAAGATTTTTACCATTAAAGAGACAAAGTTTTACATATGATCAGAAATGATCAAATACTAGTGGTTGCTGCAATAAATCAAACTTGTGCATCCCAACATTAAAATTGAATGATTTAATGAACATGAACATTATCATATAAAGAAAAAAAACGTTAGAAAATCCTTCATAAGTGACACCCCTGCAGACTGTACAGAAGTTTTAATCCCTAAATAACGCTTTGAAAATATATAGGAATTACTGACTTGTTTCTCTCATTAGAAATAAAGAGATATTAATAGAGGAAAAAAGATAGAAACTAGAACTATCACTGAAGGTGATGAATACTCGCAGAACACCCCACTGACACAGTATATAAAATCTATGTAACATTTGATGCTCTTATTACTGGACCTGCACAACTTAGACATGGTACTTATCACTTCTGTGAAGTAACATTAAATTATGACCAGGGGTTTTTGATATTTAGTGCCAACAAGATTCCGTCTACAGACAGACGGACGGATGGACAGACAAGCTGAATCCAGTATACCCCCCCTTACACTTTGTGTCCGAGGGGTATAATAAAAACATGTATTCTGCTTTAAAAGAAGAAAAACAAAATTCAATGTATATGTACATGTATATGTTTCCCTCCTCCATCAAACAAAGTACAACAAGAGCTGTCAGTAGGACAGCGTGCTCGACTTTTTTAGTGCTTGCCAATAAAACAAAACTTTGACAGTTAAGGGCACACAAGACTTTAACTAGGAATTTCTAAGTACAAATCAAGAAAAATTTTCACAGAGTTATCTTCTTTTTGCTTACAGATAGGTCTTACGATGGTACATAAGTACTCCAACTTTCAAAGTAATATCTCAAAAGGTTAAGTTAACAAGTGGACAAGAATGAAAATTTTAACTGAGTTTCTAAGTCAAAAAAGGGCCATAATTCAAATAAAATCCTTGACAGAATTACCTTCTCCTGCCCATGTTTGGGAATCATGATGGTAAACAAGTATTCCAACTTTCAAATTAATATCTCAAACAGTTCAGTCAAAAAGTGGACTGGAAAAACTTAACCAAGATTCTAAGTCGATAAAAGGCCTTAATTTTCAAAACAAATCCCTGACAGAGTTACCTTCTCTTGCGTACAGATGGGGGTAATGATGTGAAATAGCATTAAAAGTTTCAAAGCAATATCTCAAAGGGTTAAGGCAATAAGTGGATTTTACCCATATTCAATGTATTTTCTAAGTCAAAAGGGCATAATTCTGTCAAAAACCTTGACAGAGTTATGTCCTCTTGTCTGTTGATGAAGGTCGTGATGGTAAACAAGTATGGTTAGTTTCAAAGCAATACCTCCAATGCTTTTGAAATAAAGTGAGGTGGTACGAAAAACTTAACCAAGCTCAATACACTTTCTAAGTAAAAAAGGGCCATAATTCTGTCAAAAACCTTGACAGAGTTATGTACTCTTGTCTGTAGATGGAGGTTATGATGGTAAACAAGTATGGTAAGTTTCAAAGCCATACCTCTAATACTTTTGAAATAAAGTGGGGTGGTACGAAAAACTTAACCAAGGTGTGACGCCAACGCCGACGCCGACGCCGGGACGAGTAGGATAGCTCCCCTTTTCATAGAAAAGTCGAGCTAAAAATGTAGGTGCTTAAAAAAAACACTGACCTGTCTCAGTGACTGGCAGTTACTGCACCACTCTGGTGTATCTGTTGACAGCCCTGGAGCGATTAGGGAGTCCACTTCATCCAGCAATGACTCCATCTTTCACCCCTGTTTCAGTTTCCCTGTAAAATCATTAAATTTTAACTTTTATCTTTTCAGTGTATAAATTTTGTTTCAACTTTAAATTGAATATTTAATCACTAATTTTGGAGTATCAGGTAAACCGTAAACAGTTATCAACAATACAAAACATCTCACCATGGCCTATCATATGAAGAAACTTATTTGTTATGTCAGAAAAAGGTGATATTATTACAAAAAGATTGTCTTGTGTAAGTTGTGTAAAGTTGACAATTTCCAACAAGTCTCTGTAATTATTGTTTATTTAGTTATACACGTACATGCATTTTAAATTTTGAAGTTGACTAAGGCACAAGTTGACACTAGCCTTTAAATCAGACTTAAGCTGATTTAACATGTTTAAAGAAAATGTTCTGTAGCAATGATTAATTCCTCCAAAATATTCTCCGAGCTAGAGTTTCATGAAAACACTGGTACCCATAGGCACAATATGCTGCAGATGGGTTATATTGTATATTTTCTACAAACTAGCACTTGGGCTCGAGAGAAAAACTAACAAGCTTTACATAGTTTAAAATAAATATCACTTTTATCATGTTTATGATGGGTTTTTTTTCTTGCTACTGTAGTCTGTAGTAATATAAGTGTCCAAGAAGATTCATGTCTTTATAAACAAGAGGGCCAAGACGGCCCTATATCGCTCACCTGAGACCTGCTTATTATCCAATGTGATCAAAATTCAACCCTAAACTATATATCATAAACACAAGCATTCTCTTTGACCTTGACAGACAAACATTAAGACTAATTTACATGATGAATGGGTTATAAATGTGTCCTTAGGAATCTTGAGTGTTAACAAATGTTTCTTTGATTTGACTGTGTAACCAAGTTTTTAACCAAGTGACCCATATTTGAACTTTTGCCTAGAAACCATTGAGACAAACATTCTTACCAATTTTCATGATGATTGAGTTGTAAATATTACCTCTATGGCACACACAAGGTTTTTATATTATTTGACCTGCTGACCTTAGATTTCATCCCTATAACCTATATTCAAACATGATCTAGATTTTATCAAGACAGCCGTTCTGACCAAATTTCATAATATGCCGACTCCATTGCATACACAAGGTTTTTCTATTATTTGACCTGGTGATCTAGTTTTTGCCCTCAGATGACCCATACATGTATGCAAACTCAACCTAGATCTTATCAAGAAAATCATTCTGACGAAGTTTAATGAAGATTCAATGAAAAATGCAACCTCTGTTGCATACAAACTAGATTTTTCTTTGATTTGACCACAGATGACCCATATTCAAACTCAACCTAAATTTCATCAAGGCAGTCAGTCATTCTGACCAAATTTCAAGATGTTTATGTGAAAAATGCATACTCCATACAGGTGTGGAATTTAGCAATATTTTCTACATGTTCTACTTGCAAAATTTTTAACATGCAAGATGAAGAAGTCAACTTGCCTTTTCTTCGCATATCTTTTTCATAATACACAATATTTGATGCTTTAGTAAACAGAAAACGGTATGTCTTATGACATAAAATATAGTCATAACTGCATGAAACAATTTTAACATGCATCTTGTAATAAACTTCACAATACAAGAGTTGGCAGTTTCTGGTATTGGCCTAAGACCTGTTGTGAGAATGTAACAAATTTATCCATACTCGGTAAACATTCACAGACAGATGCACTGCATGTACATTTGACCTGGCTTATAACCACGTTGATGCGCTAACCAATCGTATTCGCTTGTTATAAATATGTATCTAATTATAGGCACAGAAAAACCCGAGTGAGCGACCTTAAAAAGATTTTTACGGTAAATGTCATCAGTTACTGCTGTAGTCAAGCAGTGGGTACTTGTCACGCACGCGCAGAAGGGATGAAAAATGTGTAGACTTCCAGAATGAAAACTACATGATTGTGAAAAACGCACTCACAAATAAATGCGAGTTCAAGTACATTTCATCTCACTGTATTGAATTTAAACTCGCATTTTGCAAGCATGCTAGCTTAAATCTGACCCCTGCCATAGTATGCACAAGTGTCCCTTTGCTGTCAGATGATATTGCAGTCTATCTAGCCTTGTCATCAGCAAACCAATCAGTCACCTTCCAAAATGACCTCAAAAGGTTAGAAGAGTGGGAGTTGGAGTGGGACATAGAATTCAACCCCTTCAAGTGTCAAGTTATCCGTGTCATTAGAAGGAATAACCTATTCCCACCCAGTTTTACCTTCTTGGGAGTCCTACTTGAGTTTGTTACCTCTGCTAAATACCTTGGCGTGAATACATCAAATAATCTGTTGTGGAACAACCACATAAATAGGTCAACAAAGACAGCTAACCAAACATTAGGGTTTCTACACACAAACATAAGTTAAATCAGAAGTTCAGAGCCCCTTAGTCCATCACTTACCAGACCATAGTGAGACCACGGCTGGAATATGGCTCTGAGATGATCAGTGTTCCAACTAGGCCTAAATAGCGGGGCGCGGCGCCCTGCCCCTTTTCTGCAGCGCCCTGCCTTTTTTAATAGCGCCCTTTGCCCTTTTGATAAGACAACTTTGTTGCCCTTTAAGAAATTTTAAATTTTGACAATGTACATCATGACGCACGATCGGTCGCAAATAGCAGCTGTTTTCCCGCCTAATTGATAAACATGTGTATGACCTCGGGCTATAATCGGATTAACACTACTTGATCAATGCTCGATATTGTTTCGTTAACATAACAGCTTGATGTTTGAGAACCATGATAGATAAGTGTCAACATTTTATGATCTTTGTAAATGTACTTAAATCCTTGTAAGATATATTTAATTATAGATATATTTAATTATAAATCTCAATTCCGAAAAATACGTAAGCGTAGGTGCACAATTTTTTTCAATGCACACAATTATGTTTGTTTGTTTGTAATCGTGCTTATTAGGTCCACCATCCTCTAAAGAGGCTATAATCGGTACGACCCGTCACACAATTATGTGTGCAAAAAATGCATTTATATATAATACAGAAATTAAGAAGTTAAAACAGTTCTCTATTTTTTCTAAAAATTTCTTTTTATTAAATCACACTAGGTTTTCATGGGAACTATAAATGTTATTGGAAAATTATCATTACGATTTTATTTCAAATAGTTTTGCAGTTAAATCTTACAGTTTGTTGATTTTGATTACCTCCCTTTTCTAAGGATAAATTATTGTAAAAAAAAAAAAAATTACTTTCACTTAAACATTCGTAGTTGTAGTCAACTTTAATGCATAATTACTGCAATCTAATTATTTTTTCTTAGCAAATTCCCCTTTTGCTTTCAAAGATTTGACAGTTTATTTAAAGAGCAAAAACAAATTTAAAATGTTTTTTTGATAAACAAATTTAATATGTTTATTTTTTTTTTGTCATCAGTCAATCCCATTGTAGATTTCCTGCATCAGAATAATTAAAATTAGAATTAATAAACGTAATACATGCTTAGTTGATTGAGAAAATCTAACAAAATCAGGTTAAGTTAACAAAAAGAATTCTTATATTTCCAGTCAATAAAACACATCAGATGTCTTCTTTAATATGTTAATTTATAAAAATAAATCTTAATAAGGGGACGCCCCCTTTTAAGAGGGGGTGACCCCCCCCCCCTCCCTCACCGCTTTGCGGCTCGAAATGCCCTTTTTTCACCATCACCCTGCCCTTTTCAGATCCTAGCTGGAACACTGGATGATTATGGTCACCACTCACCCTATACCAAAACCCTCATAGACCAGATTAAGGGTGTACAGAGAAGAGCAGACCAATGGATAAAGTCCAATTTTGGAAAAACATCTAGTGTCACGAACATGCTACATTCCCTTAACCTATGCAGACTAGATCCTACTTTAGGCGTATTGAAAACAGATTATAACTTATGTATTGAATCCATCATGAACGTATCCCTATCCCAACTGAAAGATGCCTTGTTCCCTTATCCTGCAGCACACGTCCCTTCCACTGTTTACTCTGTAAGCTAGTCACAGCAACCACTGACTATTATAAGTACTGCTTCTTTCCCAGAACTATAATCTAGTGGAACCATCTACCCCCCCACCCCCCCCCCCCTTGCGACGTTGTTCCCTCCCCTACCATAGAGCAGTTCAATGCAGCTGTTTGCCGCATTTATCATGCCTCTCCCTAGTTATACTGCTAGCTGCTTTTTACCCTGCTATGTCCTAGTTTCGTGACCCTTAACACCGATTTTCGCGCATGCGCGTTACGTCATGCGGGGAGATAGTGTCAAATTATAATCAAATGTTAGATGAAGTCCATCCTAGACTAGTTACCCACTAAAAAGTATTTAATCTTTCAAAAATATGTCTAAAAAGCGTTCATGTTTAACATGAGTATCATGATCAGAATCGTCTGGAAGCTTTCTCCACGATTCGTGACCTCATTTTTTCGCCAAATAATGTAAAGTTAAAGCAGAAAGAACAATTATACAGTCCATTTCAGACAGTGTGTTCCAATATCAGATACACAAAATAGCCACTGATCAATTTAATCACTGCATAATAACTTTCCACGTGTCTCTGATAACATGTGTCATTAAAATATGCTAAGAATTCAACAGTTTGGTTTATATGGAACAAAGGTAGATCTAACTTTTTGTTTGAAATAAGTTGAGTTTTAACTACATAAACAGTGTGTAAGCTATAACAGCATTACTGGCCAGGAAAGGGGAGGGGATGTGGATGACTACGTCCATGAATAGCAAAATAATATGTGTTTCTTTACCGTATTGGCAATGTAATATCGTCCATAATCCGGAACATAAATTGAGAAATAATTGAATGTTGCGGTGGAGTAGTTTATCTGAACTTAAATGTATTTGGCTTCTATTAACTAAGGTAGTGCATGTAAACTCGGTAAAGGCCTGAATGACCCGATTGGTTATGCGGCTGCAAATTGATTTATTTTGGACAAAATCTGCATGGCAGGAATTTTGCTTAAAATTAAGTCTTTCTTAGGTTTAATCTGCCTTTTACGCATTTTCTTTGTTGATAGGCTGAAAAACAATATAATTATTCGGGAAAGAAAAACTTGCGTAGTACTCGGACGTTTCAGCCAGTGCCACGAGCAAATATTCCGAATATTGTCTACGTCACGAAACCAGTGCAAGGGCCGAATGTTGGAGAAAGTAGGATACATTTTACTCATTTAATGAAACGTAGTTTTTCTATTGCTTTTAAATTTCTTGTTATATTTCAGTCTAATACCTTTGAGGCTGACGTGCCAAATGCCTTCGTCCCAACAAGTTGTTGGACATCAAAGGAAGATAGATAGATAGACTGACCATGCTTAAGTTAAGCACACAACATGCACAAGTTAAAGTTCAAGATAATGAAACTTTACAAGCGTCATCACTGCGTTTTATTTTAAACGCCTTGAAAGTGAAAACTGTATAGCACACTGTCAAATTGTGGCATCTGTGTTTTGAATGACCACTTACCTCTTAGTGCCAAATGACAAAGAAATAAGAGAAAGTAAATTGCATTTTATAAATGTAAAACGATGTTTTGGTTTACACCGGAAGTAATATTTCCAAGGTCTATTATTCGACGGTCTCCGGTCGCCGGTCACCGACGGTCTCCGGTCTTCAAAGAGACCTGTTTTGTATTTGTGACAGAGGGATTCTTTTACTTTGTCTATTGTTAATATTATAATTAAATTTGAAGACATTTTCAGTGAAATGGGTCTTTTCGGATTTCTAAAATAGAAATGTTATCACAGAAAAATGGTAAAGATTTGACTATGTCGAACTATTTTTGTTTTAATTCAATTTAGCAAGGTAATTATTCGTCAATTATATTTTTTTTTCACCGATTTGTTTTTTTAATCAATCCTGAAGAAAAATAGATGAATGCGTGACAAATATTCACGGTTTCTGTTTTAATTGTCTCTATTTTCAAATCGGAGAGATAGAGACACCAACATACATACACATCCGTGATGAAGATAAATCAAAAGTTTATTATATATAACCTTATTTCCCGAGAAAATATACAACATTTTATAACTGTTTGTTTTGACAACTGTGTCCTGACAAAATGAGATTGTAATATACGGACCCTGCCTGAGGGTAAAGACATAAACGGGTATACTTTACACTTTCATTTACTTACCAATGAAATCATTTAATTATTGTTACTGAATGTGTAAATGTTGCGAATGATTGTAATATTTTGTTGTTTTTCCCAGTTTTTTACGTAACATGTATGCATATCTAGACCCTGGAGCAATAATATTAGATAGTATATATTCGTCCCAGCTAGACCATAGTGTTTTAATTTAGCTTAGATAGAATGACTGTCTGAGTAAAGATTATTATAATATGAATAAGTGATGTCAAATGATAACTGAAGTACTTTAATCACTTTTAAGTCCCTTTAAATACTTGTATATAAGATAATGATAGAATAATGATGGATATGTCTTCTGGGTGCTGTGGGGCTCGTTTTGGGGAGGCTGCGTTTTTGGTACGTGGCATTCCCTGTTTGATATTATTTTTGTTTTTTTTTTGTTTTTCTGTTTACTCTAAAATAGGCTGACTTATAAATACATGTGTCAGGGTCAAGGTCATTGTAACTAAAAATAGAAAAATGGTTTCCGCTCAATAACTCAAGTTAGATGCGACAAATTGCAATGGAACTCGATGTGTAGGTAGCTTGCGTAGAGAGGAACCTTGGGATTGCATTTGGGGTCACTAAGGTCAATGTCAAGGTCACTGTTACTAAAAATATATAAATGGTTTCTGCTCAATAACTTACTTGAGTTAGGAGTGCAATGAAATTGGGCGTGAAGGTAGCTTGCGTGAAGAGAAAGCTTCGGACTGCATTTGGGGTCACTAGGGTCACGGTCAATGTCGCTGTTACTAAAAATATGATTTTTTATTTTTTAAATTGTTTTAAGCAAAAAAAATTCTTTGCGGGGGGGGGGGGGGTCAAGGTGACTTATTTTAATTCTGCATTTACCACAGGCGCCGTTTAAACTTGCTTTGGTGGCATTGTCGCGTTATTTGTTGTCATTTGCACTATTATGCAAACAATCAATAAATTACGTTGGTGGGCCTGTGCAATTATCTAGGGGTCTGGTACCAGTGCAATAAAATGTAATATAATATCTGTGATATAATGATGCTAGCTATTTATCTATTAATTAATGTCAAAGTACTGTTTCTTGCCAATCAATCTGATATATCTACGCCACGTTTTGCTAACGCTTAAAGGGTTATTTCATATGTTTAAATTTTTATTGTACAGTGTATAATATACTAGGTAACAGAATATTAAAGCACAGTTGTATGAATGTATATATATGATACTAAAACGTATCTTGTAATTATGTATGGAATGGCCATATGCTGTTTTATTATTTGACATGTTTTATATGTATTGTATTCTGTGTGTGTATGGATGAGACTATAATAAACTATATAAAATCTAAAATGTGGAATAACATTTCTTTTTGGGGAAATCCCAAAAGCCTTTTTTCTCTGATAAGGTCTTCAATTTTAATTATAACTAATAACGATATACAAAATAAATGAATCTCTCTTTCATTTATTAATTTGTCACAAATGTATACAAGTCCGGTAAAATCAATATACCAAAAGACGGTCTGGTGGTCTCCGGTCTCGACCAGTCTTTGAAGTCCGGTGACCGTCAGAGACCGGCGACCGGAGACCGAATTTTCTCTATGATCTCCACGAGAAAGAATAAGCCCAAAGAAAATGATTTAACACGAGGGTACGCTTTAAAACAAGTTGGTTCACAAAAAGTTGGACCTAGGGGACTTATTTTACTCTTGATCATTAGAGTTGCTGATTACTGGTGCACAGCTCTTTCAAAACATCATGTAAATTATCTTGAAATTTAAAGCCAAAATTGTGGCACGGTTTTATTCCAGAAATCCCTTGATGACAGATCACGGCGTTCTCAGTGGAAGTCAGCAAAATTAATGTTGCTCCAATCTACAAAAAAGTGTTATGTCTATTTGCTTTAGAGTACTAGATAGGATAATAAGAGAAGAAATTGTAAGGCATCTAGAAGGGCAACAGTTAATCTCTAAACATCAGCATGGCTTCCGGCAGTGTTAGTCATGCATCACACAATTGCTTGAGGTTTTAGATAGATAAATTTATTTCTGCATAAAATGTACAATTGCATGGCAATACATAATTAATACATACAATAAACAAGTAACAAACATGAATTAATAATTATGGCCATATCAATTAACATTACATGCAAAGGATACACAAAAAAAGAGTATGGATAAACTCTTATTTACATTGTGGTCCTTTGAATATAGTGTTATATCTTATATGACAATGGAAGCAATATTATAAAATCACAGCAAATAGTATTGGAAAGAAAGACATTTGTGGTACTTAAAAAGAAAATAAATCTCATTTGATAAAAAATGGAACATGCTATTGATATTAAAATGTTATACAATACTGTATACCAAATTAGAGGAAAGACAAATGTAAAAATATGTTAATCCACCATCTCTAGTAGGTACCCCTTGACATTATGGTTATGGAAAAAATGGACTGAGGCAAGAAATAAAGAACAAGACATATATATAATATATTTGGACTTTAGGACAGCCTTAGATAGAATCACTCACCAGAGACTTTTGAAAAAAATGGGCGATGGAATAAGAGGTCAGATATACAAATGACTAAGCGACTTCTTAGGAAATCGTAAACAAAAAAAGTATCTTTAAATGGCCACGATAGTGAATGGGATAACTTTTAAAAGTGGGGTACCTCAGGGGAGTGTTCTGGGTCATATCCTTATCCCGATATGTGTCAATGACCTACCTGATACACTGCAAAGCTCAATAAACTCTTTGCAGATGACGCAAAGTTATACAGCATTATTTCAGGAAAACACAGTGAGACTTATCTGAAGGACATAATAAGGGAGGCTTGTGAGTGGGCTCGTTAATGGCAAATGACCTTTAATACCAAAAAATGCAAACATTTGCATATAGGAAATAGAATAGATGCTAATAAGTACAACATCATGAAGATTATAGCAATAA
This sequence comes from Saxidomus purpurata, assembly GCA_022818135.1. NCBI lineage: Eukaryota > Metazoa > Mollusca > Bivalvia > Venerida > Veneridae > Saxidomus > Saxidomus purpurata. Next base: position 29,883,195 of record JAFMSR010000015.1, read on the forward strand.
TCTAACTGAAATCCAACAAATCAAATCAGAAAAAGATTTAGGCTTAGTGATTTACCCGATTTGCCACCAATCGAATGGCTAAGATTTTCAAATAAACGTCTTTCTTACTTATTAAAACTAACTACTGAAATCACTTAATTCATTACGAATTCGCTCTTAATAGAAAGCACTTTAGCTCCGCCCTAAATTCATGTCGGTGGCTATGTAAACACTAAGTAAGTCAGAGTTTATTAAGTCAAATTTTAAAAATTAAGAAACACCGGTCGCTCGCTGTCGCTCGCTTCCTTAGTGTTTCTTAATTGCTAAAATTTGACTTAAGGTAGCGGTTTAGGGTCGGCTCAGTGGAGTTAAATTACCCATTTAGACAATAACTGTATCATATATTTTGTATCTTTTATATAGATTATGACTAAAACAAGTCGTTTCATGATGTTAAAACTTTTTTGTGTTTTTTGCCTTTGATATTGTATGATATTTGATAAATTTTGAACAGCGATAGCAAAGCCATTGTTGCGATTTTTACCACCAAATTCATAGAAAATGTATATAGTTACGATTTTTACCACCAAATTCATAGAAAATGTATATAGTTATAATGTCTAGGGATCCGTATCACGGATTTTCCATATCCTTCTTCAAAAAAACAAAAATTAACATCGAAGAAAATGCAGCCTTTTTTTCTGACCGCTTGTTACGTATTTAAAGATAATTAATCTCCTGACCAATTTATCAAAATCTCTGCGTAATAGAATTTTCTTTAAACTGGTCCAAACCCCATGTTAATTGACCTCCAGTTAACAAAATTATGCTTGTTCAAAGTTTACACATCTTCCTTCAAAGCAAGTGTCAAAAAGCGCCGATTTCTAAAGACATAATTTGATTGGATTGTATGAAACAAAACCAGTTTAAATGCATCCAATTATACGTAAGTACAATTATATGATAATCCATACAATACTTAACCCTGTCATATCAGAAAAAATACAAGATCCGCCCATAAAATCATTTTAATGCGATATTTACAACTTTTTTCTTTGTGTTTTATTGCTGCTACGGTATTTCAACAAGACGGTCACGTGATTATCTAAAGTATTTGAGGTACACAGCGGGGAAAATGGAGAAAGTTGAACGAGAACTTATATCTGCAGTTGACTCGGCGGGGTAATTGATAATTATTACACTCGAAGCTGTTGTAAACGACTTGAAAACATGTTAATGGTGTTTAAGCATTTGATATAACTTTTAAAAAATATAATTAGTTAAAACTCCGATTTTATCCAAAAAAAAGTAATTCATTTGTAATCTGAGCTTATAAGGCGATGAATAAAATTTGGCAACATCTGTAAATAATAAACACAACTACCATGCAGTGCCCTTTGTGCAACTGTTTTATACAAATTATAAGATATAATATAATAAAAGGTTATGAAAATTGCTAAAAATGACTTTGTCAAGAACGCAAATTCATTTGAATACTATGATAGTTAACTGTACCGTTGTGAAAAAACCTTTTTGTCATTTTGTGAAATCGGATTTTACAGTGATGTTTTCAATTTGTTAAGTTTTATATGTATTCTTTAATCAATTAGAATTTTAATTTCGCAGAAGTATGTATGATATGTTGAATCAATCATATTCTATACTTGAACGAAATACGCATACAAATAATCCAGTGATACCGAGTTATACAAGTGTCGGGTTAGAAGTGGCTCAAAGTGTATAAATAATTTAGTATAAATAGTTCATTTATATATAGGTATATTTCACTCCATTGTTATATGCTATGCTTTACTGTTCATTTAGTGTTTTTGTTGTTGTTTGTTGTTATGAGCCAGAATGATTCGGCATCTTGTTTTCTAATCAAGCATAGGCTGCCCACTATGATCGATATGTGTGATGTCCCTACCACTGATAATGCCCGAGGCTGTAAATTAGTTAATCTCATACAGTACAATGGATTGAAGATAATTCATGTATCCTGATTTATTAACGCTTTGAAACTCGTTTGTAAAATTTACAATAAAAACCAGTTATATTATGATAAAAATTATCCTATTTATATGTCTTCATGTAGTCCTAATATTCTGAAAAATTTCTTTTCGTTTCATATTTCCCAATTTTCTATTTATGAATGATAGTTAAACATTCGGCAAAAAAATATATACAATATACATGTATATTATTGTTATTATTATTATTATAATTATTAGATGAGCAGGTATGCCTTAACGACAGTGAAATGTTTTTTCATTTAATCGAAGAAATCGGTTGGATATCCTTAAGCGATAGACGAAAATTTCAGAAGTTGGTTATTATGTACAAACTAAAAAACGGTTTGTTGCCGGAACAATTTACTACAATATTCCCTAGAGTTGTTGGTGAAAGTAATAATTATAATTTAAGAAATGCCCAAGATTATACGGTTATGGTAGGAAGAACAACGCTTTTTCTAAACTCGTTCGTACCATCCAGTGTTAATGTATGGAACACTATACCTGAAGAAATAAGAAACTCCCCGTCATTATATAGTTTCAAGAACTCACTCAAAAGCAACTTATTTCGGGCAAATGTTATACCAACATACTACTTCAAAGGGCCAAGGTTCTTGGCTATCCATCACGCACGCTTAAGAAACGGCTGCAGTAATTTAAAAGCACATTTGTTTAAAAATCACTTAAGTAATGACGTAATCTGTAACTGTCAAAGCGGAATTGAGGATGTAGATCACTATTTTTTCAAATGTTCTTTGTTTTTACAACAAAGAATCATTCTTTTCAGAGCAACACGTCAGTATCATCCCTTAAATGTAAACACCTTGCTTTATGGAAGAGAAGTACTTTCGGATGAAGAAAATTTAAAAATCTTTTCTGCAGTTAAAAAATTCATACAAGACACAGCTAGATTTGCAAATTAGCGTTTTTTTTTGGTTTTTGTTGTTGTTTTTTTTTATATAAATATATAAAGGAATATATATCTTTTGGCGACACACACACACAGGCACATGGAGTTGCTTCTAGTACTTAAGTTACTAAAATTGTTGGTTAAAATGAACCTACATGTAATTGTTCTGTAGCCATAATTTACTTCTGTAATTGTATTGTATTGGGGAGAGCCATCTTATAAGTGACAAGCACTTGTGGCTCAAACCATTTGCTGATTTTATGGCAATAAACTATGTTTAAACTAAATGGTTTTTTTATGAAAAGGGACCGAGATAATACCACCACGAGAAAGTGATGATAACACTTTTTTTCTAACTTAAGAATCATTACACATGTACCTGCTTACAACTTCTTTGCATCAAAACCACAAAAAACCCGTTTGTTTAGTGAACAATTGATTATATGATAAACTTCTGGTCTTCGCATATGCAGCTTTACCAAGACGCCTTCTTATTTGAAAACGAAACGTTCTATTACAACATTTTTTCCAGATCAAATGCATATTCATTTTTTGAAAAAAGTAATTCACAAACTTTTATGAATTCTAATATTCAAATGCTTTTAGGTCACACATTTCTTCACATGCCGACTTGCGTGGAAGGATTTGTAAAGAGAATAATTTTAGTTTATTTGTTTTTGTAACATCACGGACCTATATACACATGGATTGGCAACTTCCGAAAATCGATAATGCGATATCGGAGTAAATGTTACCCATCATGCTTTGCGCGCGCTCGGTGTTTTTCGGAAATTTTCGGAAATTTTCCGATTTTGTGATATTCGGCAGGTGCCGCCAGACTTGACAAAATTTCACATACCGATCAACTTTAACGGTTCATAAAGCACGTTTTAATTATTTTTCAGCATCTTTGCATTTGCTTATAATATATAGAAGTTAAATTAAACATAAAATAATGCATAAAAACAGAAATTTGCGATTTTAAAGCAAATTAGTATCGATAGCAACCTTAATGAACTCTTAACTTATACAGTGTCAGACAATAAGATGAAATTTAAACACATTCAAGGGAATATTTTTAAAAGCCAATGGAAATTTAGGACTAATTTGTAAAATGTTCACTAAAATTGATAAAGAAACGTTTTCCATCTATATAAAGCATTGATAAGACCCCACCTGAATATGAAACAGTACAATGGTGCCCAAACTTCAGAAACGACGAAAATAGCAATAGAAAATGTCCAAAGAAGGGCTACTAGAATGTTGCGAAGCCTAAATAACAACCCATATAATGAAAGGTAAAAAAATCATGTTAATGTTTAAAAGTAATGGAATACTATATGCATGGTAACTCTGTCATGCATGGAAGGATTTTAAAATTACATAGCACATTTATTGAGCACACGGACATAGACTGTGAGACACCTCTTTCGGGGGCATTGGTCAGTTGTGAGGGACAGCTCTTGTTATTCTTTATATCAAGGTGCCTATACAGAAGACGCATATTCCAAATGAGGTCTTACTATTAAAGCTGCTCGCTCTCAGTTACTGTGAAATTTTTTTATTTTTTTTTAAAAATTGACATACTTATTCATAAGTATAAAACTAAAGGCTAGAATAAAAATATAAGCAAAAATCTAGGTAGGAATTTGCAGAAATCGATTGAAAATGTCGGTTACACGGCACCGCTACACTATATGTGTATATTGGAATTTCAAAAGCGTTTGCAACGCTTTTGAATTTTGAAACGTATTTATTTAAATTTAGAGATATACGTGACAGGAATTTATACTAGAGCCTTTTTATTTGGCCATATGTTCTGAAATACCTTATTTACATACAATTTGAAGAACTTTTATTTTTTACCAAAATCTGAGAGCGAGCAGCTTTTATTTGTATTTGTAAAGGCAAAGGAACATTTCCTTTGACATAAATGAGAAAAAAAATGAAAATTGGTTCTAAATTTCTATTCACTTCTTTTTACTTTGGAGTAAATGTGAAATTCCAGAAATTAATTAGCAATACGTTTGTCTCTGTAAAAAAACAGAGTTAATCAAATTTCTTGTTATTTTTAATTGAGCAGTGACTCCCCATAAATTGTCCTTTCCGCTAAAAAATACCCGTTTCGGTGTTTCTGTAATTCATTGCGGTGTTTTTTTCACGCACTTTTAAAATATTATTTTTATTTATTTATAACATAACGAAAGCATTTAGTTGTAGAGAGCAACCTTAAATAGATGAAACAGGACCCAACCTGCTAACATTTTAGCAAAGAAAATAACGGAAAAATAAAAATCTTTTGAAATCTCGTTTCGAATGTGACGTCTCGCGACATCGAGAATTACCTCATTACCGAAATTATTGACAACTTGCGAAAGAAGTCAAACGGATTTCTTGAATATCGGGACATTCTATTTCTGTTTGACAACGCAGATGTCATTGACATCCATTGTAGCGTACACACCACTTTGCAAAAATTGTATTGGTTAAGGTAAAGCATTGTAAATGAATTGCAATAAAATTGAACGCAAGTCGGCCATGTTTTGATTTTTCAGGGACTGACATGCAACTGTCATGCCGGAATTAATCATTTAGATATTAATATTACATTTAGCTGTCACCGTAAATGCTTAAACTGACTGTTAATCTTATGAGTTAGTAAGGCACATTAAAGTGATAAAAATATTTACATGAGCTGAAGTTTTGCTTTTGAAAGTGAAAGTGGACTTCTATGTTTATCTTCCAAGCCCTCCCTGACACTCTGGAAACCTTTGTAGCATCTAGCTGTGAAATCTTGTTGTATCAGGAAAAGTTCCTGTAACAACAGTTTTTACATTGGCCCTTTATACTACGAGAGCACAAGACTTGTAATCTCGGGGTTGCGGGTTCGATTCCCGTGGCTGACCAACTAATATTTCAAACAGTCCATAATTATACAATTTGTATAAGACTTTTAAACCGAGGTCACAAGAATGGGTGCTATGCACCTGGCATGTATAAGAACCAGGGGCGTCTCTGGAATTGGGAGGCTTTATGTATCTTGCACTACCTTCCGAAACCTAATGTAACTAATCTCTTCTGGGGGTGTTGGTCATACGGGAAACCGATACCAACGATAAAGCCCTAATAAAGTAATATACATACATACATGTTCATAAGTTGCAAACAAGGTAACTGTACTTTGCTGTACAGTAAATCCATCCATTGTCATTGTAACAAAATTAAACAACAGAGCATTCATTCACTCTCCAGGGGCCTAGCTAGAGCAAAATTTTAGGGAGAAGTCACTTCTCCCTGAGCTGAAAATAGGGAGAAGTTTGGCATCTACAAGGAGAAGTGAGGGAGTAGCAAGATATTTGTTGCCCCCCCCCTCCCCCCTACTGTCATTCCCATTAAAGACCTATTAATCTGCTGTTATATAGGTCTTTGTTCCCATAAATGGTCAAGTTTGATAGTCATATAAACGTAATTATGAGGTGTGCATTCTTTGTAAGTTACATGACAACAATATCTACCGGTAGTCAGCATGGTATTAAAAAACGTATACCTAAACAAAACTAAATTTCTTTCTATTGTTAAATATTTTGTGAAAAAAAAACAGATGGGTAATCAAATCCAGCCTTCAAAAAGTTTAACTGGAGAATCTGAGGTACGAAACTCATTTTGTTGACTGGAAATACAACCGAGATACAACCAAGAAAAAGTGTACATAATTTGGGGGGGGCCCTTCCCCGGAAACAAACAAAATATTTTTTTTAAAAAATACATAATTTGGGATGGACCCCCCCCCGGAAAAAAAAAAATATTTTATTTTTATTTTCCGATGTTGAAGCCTTCACCATGATTATCACTCGTGTCATATTGTGAATTCAGCCTTCAGGCAACCTTTTTAGTCAGTCGCTAATTGATTGAGGGGGTGGAGTTAATGGTCATAGAAATGTCTGACACTTTGTTTATTCGCTTCATTGTTTATTGAGATATTTTCGGCCGAGTTAATTTCGCTTTTGTCACAGAAATGGGCGAAGTTGAGGTGTGAAAGGCGACTTTGTCGCCCTAGTCGCCCCCTCGCTAGGCCCCTGCTCTCTCAAAAATTGCTTTTATTCAAGATTATGAAAGAACTTCATTCCACTTGTTATTTTGGTCAAAATAAACTGCACTTTGTTGAAAATTTGAGTATTTCTCAGAATGGGAATTACCACCTGGAAATACCATGCCAACCCTGCCTAGGTACTGATACAATTATTTATAGTCAGAAAAGGGGATTCCTCAACTTCCTTCGCTGGTCTCTATGCGTCTTTAAATCATACCTGTGAACCATTTTTGATAGAAATGAGGGGAGATTTGTCCTAAAAATGCGCTTCGAGCTAATAGTCACAAATGACATTGAAAAATTGCTTTAAACATCTGTTTTCAATCATAGCATTTTTATGCCCCCACAATGTGGGAGCATATAGCGTTGCACTTGTCCGTCCGTCCGTCAGTCCGTCCGTACGTCCCGAAATCTTGTGAACGCAACTCCTCTTAAACCGGATGGCAGATTTTGCTTAAACTTACAGGGATGAACAACCTTAATGTGTAGATGGTAGTAAAGGAAGGAATTTTTGCTGCGACCAAATTTAAGAGAATTATGGCCCTTTGTTGATTTTTTCACTAGATACTATGTAGAAATTTTGTGAACGCAACTCCTCTTAAACCGGATGGCAGATTTTGCTTAAACTTATAGGGATGAACAACCTTAATGTGTAGATGGTAGTCAAGGAAGGAATTTTTGCTGTGACCAAATTTAACAGAATTATGGCCCTTTGTTGATTTTTTCACTATATACTATGTAGAAATTTTGTGGACGCAACTCCTCTTAAACCGGATGGCAGATTTTGCTTAAACTTACAGGGATGAACAACGTTAAGGTGTAGATGGTAGTAAAGGAAGGAATTTCGCTGCGACCAAATTTTACAGAATTATGGCCCTTTGTTGATTTTTTCACTATATACTATGTAGAAATTTTGTGAATGCAACTCCTCTTAAACCGGATGGCAGATTTTGCTTAAACTTTCAGGGATGAACAACCTTAATGTGTAGATGGCAGTAAAGGAAGGAATTTTTGCTGCAACCAAATTTAACAGAATTATGGCCCTTTGTTGATTTTTTCATTATATACTATGTAGAAATTTTGTGAATGCAACTCCTCTTAAACCGGATGGCAGATTTTGCTTAAACTTCCAGGGATGAACAACCTTAATGTGTAGATGGTAGTAAAGGAAGGAATTTTTGCTGCGACCAAATTTAACAGAATTATGGCCCTTTGTTGATTTTTAGTTTTCAACTTGTGGCACATGTAGTCCAAAAAATATTTGACCTAGAGTCATGAGATTGACAGAACAGTGGCGTGTGGGGGCATCCGTGTCCTATGGACACATTTCTAGTTAAATCTACTTTCACTTTCTTTTCACAATATAATTATCCGTGAAGTGAAAGTAAGATTTTAAAATATGCGTATAGAAATAAAAATATATCTAAAATAGTAATTTGGTAACCATGAATTCTTAAATTGTGAATAAAAAATGAAAATCGATCTAGAAATATTGCAAGATAATAGTTAAACCATCTTTATTTTCCAGCCTTGTTTTATACCTTTTGTCCGATCTGTTTACATCTTGTGATTGATTAATTTTATGGACTAGGATTTTCCACTCTGCCTACTTAGCCATCATCCATTATGTTATGACCCCTGATGGGTACAGACACCAATTAACAATTTAATCCCCATCATAAAATGTGTGAAAAGCTGACATACACAAAATCACGGACCGTGACAAAATGCAATCAACAAACACATGGAAGCAGACCGGTATACGATTTAGCTGAGATATTGATTAATCAGTCTGCATAAATTGGCAAACCAGTCAATAATATGTTTACATTCTGGGTTAAAGGTCAATTTGATCATAATTGCTAATTTACGGTAGAATGGCATCTCCAGGCAGGAAATTATTTTTTTCTTTGAATTCTGGTAGTATACCGCAAGAAACGGTAGGGTTCACAGGTATGCTTTAAATATAAATTTGTTAGGGATGTAATCGATTCAAACGATATCGATATATCAACGATAAAACACTTTCGATTCGATATCCATTGCCGTTTTGAAAAATCTTATATCGAATCATGTTATACCGTGTAATGATCTACAGTTTCACGTTCTAAAATTCCATCAAAACTCAACCGGAATATAAACAATCACTCTACCCAGAGTTCTGTGGTTTTTCTAACAAATGATAATTAAATGAAATGTGGTCTCATAGGCAAATATTTTTCAGCACTGCAAGGGTTATTATATATTATAGACCAGAACCATATGTTTAGCACAAATAAAATCAAAGGATTTGGTAGAAAATGTAGTCAGTGACTTTTTTACGCCCATGTATCGATATATCGCTGTATCGTCGATATTTCTAAATCGATGTATCGATACAAAAATTTTAATCAATTACATCCCTAAAATTTGTACAAAATTCTCCTAGAAAAGTGACTACAATTGCCTACCATTAGGCTATGAATAATCATGGAATTGAATTTATAATAATTCCATTTTAAAAGAGTCTGTGGCATAAACCAAGTTTTCACCTTATGCCAAATGAAGATATTGAAACAGTCTGATAATCGTTTGGTTTTAACTGGCCAGTATGACGTCATTGCAGAGCTGAGAATAGCTGCAAATTGTACAGAGTGATGAACAAATTAAAGTTCTTGTCTTACAAATAAACTAAACAGCTGTATCTGCTGAAAAATTTTGACATCAAAAAATTCTTTAGCTGGTAGCCAAGTTTACTTGCATATTGTCATGTACAACTGTCGAAAAGCAAAACTTTTCTACAGTCGTACTACAGACCTGTGGTACATGTTGTATCTGCCAAACTCTGAACATAAAATGAATTATCAATATGAAGTTTGCCAAGTTTTAGGCATAAGGTTTAAACTTGAATGGAGATGTCGGCAAACATTTTGAATCTGAAAAAGATACATGTATAGATAAATTTGAAAAATAGTGGTATCTAGATATTTTGTAAGTTCCATTTTCATTTTGTTTCAGTGGCAGATATGACAATAGTAATGAGAGGGAGCCCTGCAGGTGGGGATTCGCCTCAGGATGCACAGCAGCAAGGGGCAAATCCAGCCAATGCCCCAGCAGCACCAGCCTCAGCACCTCAGGCAGTACCACCCACACAACAGCCTGTCCCAACTGTACAGCAGGGTGAGGAAAATGGACAGGGGGATGTGAACATGGATCCAGAGGATGGGGAACCAGACTTCCCACTACAAGAACTTGCAAGATTGGATGAGATGATTAATCGGCCGCGCTGGGTTGTGCCAGTTCTTCCTAATGGAGAGCTTGAGGTTTTGCTAAATGCAAGCATAAAACTTTGTAAAGAAGGTAAAGTCATACAAATAAATGCCAGGAGATTTTTGCAAAATCATCGGGTTTTTGGACGAATTATTGGGAGAAAAAACTTAAGCAGGAAAATCATGCATTTCTAAGGACATATTTGACAATTAATTGCACTTTGGCACTAGGAAACGCTAATAATAAACATTATTTTAATTCCTTAGTAATGGTTCGTGGAAATGCTTTTATCCGCGCATCTTTTGCACATTGTTTTTGAAAAGTATGCTAAAAAGCCGATGACGATTCCATGGTTTGCATAAAACTTAAACTTGAGTAAAACGCGGGTCACTAAAAATCACAATCTACAATATACTTTTTGACGGGTGATAAAATTTGAAGGCATCGCCTGTTAAGCGCTCTGAACTAATCGGAATGCGAAGGGTTTCAGATAATAGATTACAACACATGGACACCTGAAAAATGTTTGCTTTTCTACAACTGCAAGGCCTAGAGCTTAGATATTTGGTATATAAAATTGTCTAGTGGTCTTCCACCTACTTTGTTCAAATCATGACCACACCCACCAGGCTTGATATTTATCTGTATAATCAACCCAAGCTTTCATATGTGCCGGGGATCTGATCCATTGGTATGATTCCATTAGTTTTGTCATGCATGTATTTAACTGTTTTAGGGCTGGACACACGGAGTGAGGCTTGTCAGAGGTTTTTCCGAGAAGGTTTAACAGTCTCTTTCACAAAGATTATGTCGGATGAGGCTGTCAGTGGCTGGAAATATGAAATCCATGTGAGTTATTTAGTAACTTCAGTAATGTTATGATGCATTTCAAACATGCATTCAAGTGTAAGGAAACTTTAAAACTGAATTTTGTTTTTGTATAGAAAACTTACCTGCAATAAGGATATCCTTTGCATTTGTTTGTTGCAGCTTTAAATACAGAAAAACAAGTTTATATTTTTTATACACTTTATATTACAGAAATGTATACTGAACAATGCTGGCAAGTTTGTGGAATTGTGTGTAGTGAAGTTACCCCAAGACTGGTTTTCACTGCTTGAGTTACTGTCTATGGTTTTCAATCCACAGTGCAAGTAGGTCACACTTTGCATTGTATATGTGTGTACTAATTTCATTCAGTGTTCATTTTGCTGTAACTTCCTTTAACAGTGAAACTTTTATTTTACCAAAATTAAGTTATCAAATAGTTGCTCAAACTCTTATCCATACCCAACTTATTTTCTTAAAAAGTTCTACCCATCAGTCAGACTTGTATAGGCTACCTGCAACCCTTTTATTATTCTGTTTTAGACGTAATCAGTCTAAATTGTGATTTACTGTTTTTGGTGACATTTTTTAATGTTTTTCATGTTTAGGTTTCACACTTACAATGGAACAAGAACATCAGAGACCATACCTGCAGGGTCTACACCCGCAGACGATGCACTGTTTGCTAGACCGCCTGATCCTAGAACCCCAAGGGTATGTCACTTATGAAAAGCGTGTGTTTAAGTTGCATTAATAGATTTTAATTCCTATGTGATTTTGAAAGTCAGCTCACTTTGAAATAGTCGATACTTCATTGATACAAGTTACTATGAAGTCGAAAACAGGGATACAGTTAGATGTGTCTTCTTCAGTCTTAGCAGTATAATAGGAGTTTGTAATCTAAACAATAGCTGTCATTGAGTTGATGTAGGAGGTATGATTCCACCATGGTACATCAAGTTATACTCCATGTCAAGAAACTGGTGAGCAAAGACCTGTAGCAAATGAACTCAATGTTTCAACACAAGAGATGTCAAAGCTGGTCGCTTCATTTAATTTTGGCATATATATTGCATTTAAGCCTGGAGCTGTAGCTAAGCATGTATGTCTGTGCTTTGAGTTGTTGAAAGCTTTCATTTAAAGGTCTACAATGTATAGAATGATGTTTTGTTTTGCACAGGAGGAAATAATTGTTAATGAGAGAATTCAAGGATAGTTCTTGTGAATATATCTAGTGCTAGGATTAGGTACACTGACATCATGAAAATCTGTTAAAAAGAAAAAAATATGATGTGAATGGTTGAAATGACATGTTTGTGTTTTTACACAGGGTTGGCTGGTAGATTTAGTGAACAAGTTTGGCAATCTGGAGGGGTTTCAGTTTCTGCTGGACAGATTCAACAATACTACAACCTTGTCTGTACCTGTGATAGCTGCCCTCGTCAAGTAAGATAACTCATTACTGTTTTCAAAGAACAAAGTTGAAACTTTTGTGATTCACCCTGCCAAAAAGAGTTTTGCCTAAAGTTCTATCTTCATAGTTGGCCTCCAAAGGTGGGCATATTAAAATCACATAACATATATCTGCATGTCATGTCACTTTTTCGTGAGGGCTGTAACCCAGGTCCCTAGCCCATGCATGGAGGGATTTTGAAAGAACTAAGTACAAGTATTTACCTATCAAGACAACTTGTTGCGTACATGACCCAGGTTCCTCGCCCAAAGGTCAAGGTAACACTTGGAGGTCAATCATGATTGGATGTTTGTGTCTGGGCTGTAACTTTGTCATGTGTGATATGTGGAGAGATTTTGAAATAACTAGGCATACATGGTCAATATATTGAGACAGCATTTGGCACACAAGACCAAGGGCATTAGCCAAATGGTCAAGGTCACACTAGGAGGTCATAGATCCCGTATATCTATGCTTAAAGTGTACAGGTGTTTGTGTCCAGGCTGTAACTGTCATGCAAATAGGATTTTGAATAACTGGGCACAAATGTTCTCCACTTCAAGATGACATGTCATGCACAGAACCCATGTCCTTAGCCCAAAGGTCAATGCCACACTTGCAGGTCATATTGATGGGGTTCTATAAATGTTTGGTGTACTTCTGTTTAGAAAAAATATTATTAGGTGTCTAAATCGGGCAGGCCCCCCCCCCACCCTACCCAATTAAAGGTTTCTAAAAATTAAAGGTTTCTGTCTGAGGCAGATAAATGTATTGAGCTTTGTTTTCAGATTTGAATTTCTGCAGCAAAAATTTCATATTTTATGGTGTAATAGATGCATATTAGTTAAATAATTTGTCTTAATTTTAGACCTTTTGGACTATGTGCAGAAGTTCTGACACCACATACAGTGCAGAAATATCTGATGCCGGTTGTGGTAAGTTATTGTATAAATGCCTGTTTTCTTCTCTTATGGTTGTGTTTCACTCTGTGGTATTATTAATATTTTTTTTCCATGTAGTAAATGATGAAATGAATACCTATTTTGATTAAATTTTGTAGGAAGCTAACGATAATACCATGATAGTAAGTGTCAGACAAATGGGAGCTCAGTCAAATTGAACAAAGATAGAAATTTAACTTGTATAGATGCTATTATTATCTAGGGATGGTGGCAAGTAACTAGTTAACCGGTTTCGATCAAACATCAGGATATTGGTCCGCTAAGTTCATGTCATTAACAACAAATTGGCAATTTCACAGGTGTAAGCAATATCCAAAAGGAAATTTACTGAACACTTACGGTTTAATTGTAAACAAAATTTATCTGCAGACAGTTTCAAATGGGAATGAAAACGAGTTTGTTTTGTGTCCTTAGTCTTATTGCAAATATTTTTCCTGACTTGCAATGTTAATTTTTTTTCCCTGTGTTATTTTCAGGAAATAGTGCCAAAGTTTTTAGATGGCTTGACTGATGAGGAGTTAAAGAAAGAATCCAAGACTGAGGCGAAGAATGATGCCCTGTCTTCTATAATCAAAGCACTGAAACAACTTGTCTACAGACTACCTAACCAGGAAGACACAATAAAAAACTTAGAGATTTTTAGACTCAAAATGATTCTGAGGTGTGAACTGAATCTGTGATATTAAGAGATTGTTTGTTTGTTTGTTTTGTGTCCAAAGGCTTTATGGCAACATGCAGGAAAGCCCCAGATGTCCCCTACATAAGACATCTGTCATCAGGCAGAGGTGGGCAACTACTGCATCAGCATAGATTCATCCACCTTCTGCAAGTCAGCAATGGGCAGGAACTCTTAAACCCCAAGTAAAGAAAGTTGTCTATAGTTGTCCAATTCCTGCTGATGTACTGAGAGAAATTCTGTGCAATTGATAACTATCCAGTTCTCAGGGACTAGATTTGGAGTACTGGCGTAAAGGATTTTGGGTCTTGTAGTAAATTTTACCACAGCAGTTAGAGAAAATTTCCTCATGGAGTTTGAGTTTAGCCTTTGTAAAAGCATGTAGCATCATTGACCAAATAGAAGAAAGTTAAACTGTTTTGGTATAGTATGTTTACACCTACCCATGTAATCAACTATCTTAATAAATGTTGTGTTTTTGCAGGTTACTACAGATTTCCTCATTCAACGGAAAGATGAATGCCTTAAATGAGGTTAATAAAGTGATTGCAAATGTCTCGTTTCATTCGAGTAGACACTCCCAGTCGGAGGAAGATGAATGGCTAACAGCTGATAAAATGGCGGTAATTTGTTATGCTAAATTTTAACATGATGTCAAGTTAGTAATTAGCTCTCGGCTGAATGTAGGATGTGCTTGGGATGTTCAGTCATACATATTTCATGGAAGTTTCAATGTGACCCAATGAATTGGTTAAAACCCTGAATGTGTAAATGCAAATCATAAGTAAATTGATACAGGTGTATTTAACAACTGTTTGGATATCAACTTTGTTTAGGTAAATCTTTATAGTGTAAACAAAGTACAAAGGCTGTATTCATTGTATTCTTGCAGTGATAAAATTAAGTTTTATTTGTTATCAGGAATGGATACAAGAGAACGATGTATTGTCCATTGTGTTGAGGGATAGCTTACATCAACCTCAGTATGTTGAGAAGTTGGAGAAAATACTGCGCTTTATGATCAAAGAGAAGGCACTGTCGCTACAGAATCTCGATAAACTATGGGAGGCTCAGGTATGTAATCTCAACATAGATGTGTAAACAGTTGTAATTCTTGTAAAAACATACAGCGAAATCTGATTATTAACCAGCCGTGGTTTTAGAAACAAAATAGAACAGTTGATATGCTGTGATGGCTTTAATTGTAAATCCAAAATTTAGATGTGTGCGACATTGTGGCCGTTGGTTACACTCTCATACTGTAGTAAGATTCAGACTGTGTTACCTACTTTTAACAACAACTAAAAATTCTAGTGTAACAGTGAGAATTTGGATAGCTTCAGACTTCATGGAAATGTATTGCTTAGCTATTAGACAACATCTTCCCTTTCAAGCAAAGTGATTGACAGTAGCATGCAGCATAGCAAACGTTGTTTTGAAATTTTTTGAAAAAAAATGACCCAGTTTCTGTGTATAGTGTGATATGAATTTACTTTTACTTTCAGTCAGGGAAACATGACGCTATAGTGAAGAATGTACATGATTTGCTAGCAAAACTTGCCTGGGATTTCTCAGCTGAACAATTAGACCACCTGTTTGAGTGCTTTCAAGTAAGATATATGTTTCATGTTTACTTAATCAATGATGTATTGCAAGGTTATTATGTAAAGAATATGTGCTTTATAAATATTTGTCACTTTTAAAGAAGATAAGGCTATCGTTTGCAAACAAACGAGTAAAGATGACGATGCAAGGGTTTTAGTATAGTCGTAGATAAAATGAAATGTTGGTGTCTGTCATTGGAATGAGTGATGGGAGAATGTGTCAGGACTTTTGGCTATTAAGCTGTACAAGTGACCTTATTAATTGCTATGGGGGGCACCATGGTATAGGGGTAGAGTGTCAGATTCCTTACTGAGGTCGTGGGTTTGAATCCCTAACACGTCATTTAACACTTCCACAATCCCTTCTTTCAGCTGGAGTTCTGGTTAGAACTCCAGGTAGCAGTCACACATCACACAGTGTAGTTTATATAAGTCGCAAGAACTTGTTGACAATTGATGTAACATAAACAAGTTTAACGTAAACTAAATGATGAAAGTGCAGGTTAGATCGTTATGACCTCTCATGTTTCCAGGTAAGCTGGGCCCATGCATCAAAGAAGCAAAGAGAGAAGTTGCTAGAGCTGATTCGACGTCTAGCAGAGGATGACAAAGAGGGTATCATGGCTCACAAGGTATCACACAAAGACAACATACATGAATATAAATATTCTGTGGAAGTTTTGACTTAACAGAAGCCTTAAATTTAGGCTTGGACTTTTAAAGCAGGCTTCATCTGATATTTGTCAATGTTGCTAGATTCTGCTAAAATTTGAAGAATTTGTAATTAGAATTAGACTTTATACAGAAAAATATCAATGTATGTACCATTCATATAAATAAAAGAATTTACAAATAAGTTTGAAATTTGAAATGTGATTTGAAATTTTAAGGCAAGAAATTAGTTATGTGTATATGACAAAGTTAAATCTTTTAGTAAAAGTGTGTTACCATTGCTTTGTACAGGTGTTGGGATTATTGTGGAATCTAGCTCACAGTGAAGATGTCCCCACAGATATAATGGACCAGGCATTGTCAGCACACATCAAAATTCTTGACTACAGCTGCAGTCAGGTTGTACTTTTATTCATAAATACAAAATACCTATTTATACCCCCAAAACGAAGTTTAGGGGGGGTATATAGGAGTCACCCGGTGGTTGGTCGGTCGGTCGGTTGGTCGGTCGGTCGGTCGGGCGGTCTGTTGCATTTTCCTTGTCCGGAGCATAACTTGAAAACTACTAGTTGTAATTCAATACAACTTCATACAATGGTCAAGCACATTGAGAGGAAGTGCAGTGCACAAGAACTATAACTCCATCTTCACTAATTACAGAGTTATTGCCCTTTGTTACTTTTCCTTGTCCGGAGCATAACTTGAAAACTACTGGTTGGAATTCAATACAACTTCATACAATGGTCAAGCACATTGAGAGGAAGTGCAGTGCACAAGAACCATAACTCCATCTTGACTAATTACAGAGTTATTGCCCTTTGTTACTTTTCCTTGTCTGGAGCATAACTTGAAAACTACTGGTTGGAATTCAATACAACTTCATACAATGATCAAGCACACTCAGAGGAAGTGCAGTGTACAAGAACTATAACTCTATCTTGAGTATTTACTGAGTTATTGCCCTTTGTTACTTTTACTTGTCCGAAGCATAACTTGAAAACTACAAGTTGGAATTCAATACAAGTTCATACAATGATCAAGCACACTCAGAGGAAGTGCAGTGTACAAGAACTATAACTCTATCTTGAGTATTTACTGAGTTATTGCCCTTTGATACTTTTACTTGTCCGGAGCATAACTTGAAAACTGCTAGTTGGAATTCAATACAACTTCATACAATGGTCAAGCACATTGAGAGGAAGTGCAGTGCACAAGAACTATAACTCCATCTTGACTCATTACAGAGTTATTGCCCTTTGTTACTTTTCCTTGTCTGGAGCATAACTTGAAAACTACTGGTTGGAATTCAATACAACTTCATACAATGGTCAAGCACACTCAGAGGAAGTGCAGTGTACAAGAACTATAACTATATCTTGAGTATTTACTGTGTTATTGCCCTTTGTTACTTTTCCTTGTCTGGAGCATAACTTGAAAACTACTGGTTGGAATTCAGTACAACCTCATACAATGGTCAAGTACATTTAGAGGAAGTGCGTGCACAGGAACTATAACTCCATCTTGACTCTTTACAGAGTTATTACCCTTTGTTACTCTTTCCTTGTCAGTGCATAACTTGAAACTTTCTGGTTAGAATTCAATCACAACTTCATACAATGGTCAAGCACTAGTGAGTGTCAGTGCATTGCACAGGAACCATAGCTCCATCTTGACTAATTACAGTAGTTATTAGCCTTTTACAGTAATTTTCCCTGTCTGGAGCATTCATATAAATATAAGAATTTACAAAGTTGGAAATTCAATATCAATTTAAGGCATACAAATTGGTTAAGCAAATGAGAGGAACTTCTAAAGTACAATACCTGCTTTTTAAGGTTTGGGTATTGCAAGGTATAATGTTACTGTGAACATTCCCTTCAGTTAATGGACCAATTTTTGCGGTATTAATCACATTTAGTGACTAGCTGCAGTCGGTGTACCCCTATTTTCAATGCTGCTTACCAAGTTTCCCTCAGTACAAAAAGTAAAAGCTAACCCTATACTTATGTGTTAAACAAATACTTGTTACAAATAAACACACCTTGCCACAAGATACATACCTCTGGCTCGACACTGGGCCCCAACGGGCATACACTGGTTCAGGTTATAGTACCTTTTAAGGGCGCTCAATCCTTGAGCATGGGTTGTATTATCACCTTAAGCCCTGTATTGTTTTAACCAATACACAATGTCTTCTCGTTAAAAATAACGAAACTGGAAACGGAAACTGAATTGCCCACATGGTTACACTAAAAACCGTACTGCACCGTACCGACAAAGATAGATCACATAGACTCAATTGGCTCACCATACCCTTGGAAGATTCGTTTAAGTGGGATTATTGTATATAAAAGACAATGATCCTTATGTATATGTCATTTCCTACTCATTTACTCGTAAAACAAAAAAAATGGTTTTAGCATGTGCATGAACCTGCTTGTTCCTGTACCAGGAAGTGAACTATATTTTGTCATATGTTATAAACATTTGCACCTTATCTGTCTAGAGTGGGGTTTAAGTTTCATATGAAAAGTATGTGTTTTATTAGCTCTTTATCTTCAATGTTTTCACTTTTGAAACTATATGTCGGATTTTTACCAATTTGCTCTGTAGCATCCTTGCATTGACTCCTTTCAAAAAAAGGAAATGATTCCAGTGCAATGCACACAGGGGCTGCTGTAACTTAAAATAGAAAATCCTTTAAAATGTATTCTTCTCATGAAACCAGTGGACAGAATATCGCCAAACTTGCATTGTAGCTTCCTTGCATTGTCTCGATTCAAATAACAGGAAATGTGGTTCCTGTAGATCTGTACATTGCACACAGGAAAGTAGAAAAAGCTTCAAATGGCTTCTTCTCATGAACCAATGGATGGAATGTCACCAAACGTGCTCTGTACTATCCTTGTATTGTCCAGTTTCAAAAAACGAAATGATTCTGGTCCATTGCACACAGGGGTTACAGTTCAAACTAAAATCGAAAAAACCTTCAAATGGCTTCTTTTCTTGAACAAATGGATGGAATGTCACCACTACCATACAGTAGTAAAACAGCATAGAGTAGAGCATGTAATAAAGACTACATACAGTACTATAGAGTACTACTGTACCAAACAGCACTTGGTGGCATTAATTTCAGCTTCTGACCACATGAAATACAGCTTGCTCAGGAGAGCGACTTAGGGCCAACTTGGCCCACTTGGTTTTGACATTTCTTGTTTAACTGCATAGCAAAATTCTTTGAGGCTTCATGCTGAGGCCATACAAAGTATGCCAAAAGACCGTTTGTCTGAATTTTGAAAGCGTAGATCTGAAAGGTGTTGAGAGAGTATGGCTATCATTATCTAAGTGACATTGCTTTACTGACACCGAGGGCCTGTACTGTTTGTTTGCAAAGACCATAGAAGGAATGTTTTCAGTCTTCATATTTTAGCAGGACCGTGATGCTCAAAAGATGAGTTGGATCACCAAGTTTGTGGATGAACTCAAGAATGACAAGTGGGTGTTACCTGCACTTAAACAGATTAGAGAAATCTGCCAGCTCTTTCCCGAGGTAGGAATGGTTACACCCTCTACAGTTGGACTATATCAGTTAATTAGCTGTTTATAAATAGATACATTAATAAATGGTTGCAAAACTGTCTAGTGAGTAGATTTCTTTATCTGTAAGTACTATAGTTTTGCATTTTAAGATCAGAAAGTATGGATTGTTTACTGTTTTGAAAAATTAAGGTTGTACCTGAATTGACTGTTGCCGGAACTATGAATACATAAATCCAGAATTCAGTAAATAAACACAATAAGGATTTAAAGTTCATTGTTTGGTTTTAGGTATATCATTTTAATGTAATAAAGTAGATCTTTAACGCAGTTGCACAAAGCAGCCATGTATTTTACACATGTTTGTTAACTTGCCCCTCTTCCTGTACAGGCACCCCAGAATTTCCCTCATGTACCAAACCGTGTGAGTCATGTGTACTACAGGAACTCGGTGATCAGTGTGCTACAGTCTAACCATGCTATAGTCATGGCAGTGGCTCAAAATCTCTCCGCATACATGGTTAAAGCTAGAAGTTACTTCAAAGGTATGGATTAAACATTTTGAGAACTAGTTAAATACTTGTTGTAACCACTGCATTGTTTTTAGTACATGTATGACATCATTTACTTAGGGGGGGGGGGGTCTGAAGTTAATGTGTACTTGATTTAAAAGTTATTGAAATTTGAACACATGCGGTAAGTTTCGTATCTATACACTGCCTTGTTTTGGGCATAACCAGATTGCATAGTGAGTTTGTAACAAAGTGGGGTGTGTATTGAAGTAGAAAAGGTTCGCTTTTTTCTGTTGTGTGGAATTTCACAGCTTCAAGTAGGAATTTACTTCAGGAATTGATCTTTTTTCCTAACAGAGCATCCAAATGTAGATCCAGCCAACATTTTACCAGATGGAAGGTTTAATCACATTGTACAAGTTCAGGAGAGATTAAGATTTCTCAGGTAAAGACCTTTCTGCATGTTTTTATGCTGATTTTGTAAAATAAACTTTTCGCAAAATTTAAAATGTTTTTAAAACAGCTGTTCTTTAGTCATTCTCTGAATTCTTGCTCTTGCTTCACAGAAAGAAGTGGATTCTGTAGAGGAATCGTGTACTAACGCATTTCTTCCTTTAATAAACTTCATCCTATATCATTTAATCTGTGTACGTCTGTGAAAAAGGTTTCAGTGCTAAGCAGTGTCCCAATTTTGACTTTGCAATGAATTTTCTGGTACTTACTTACTTAAATGGTGAAACTAGTGTTACATTATGTGGATGATTAACATTGAAATAATTTTTAAGAGGATATAATACCCCTTTTTCAGATTTCTGTTAAAAGATGGACAGCTGTGGTTGTGTGAATCTCAAGCCAGACAAGTAAGTGCTTGGTTCTGCTTTGAATTAATAGCAGCAAGGTCAGTCTTGCATGTAATTGATGTTCAGACAATACCCCCTGTTCTGCATCAAGATTGCAGAGTTTTCATGTACATTTCTCCTGTCATAAAATGTTCAGTAGATGGCATGTGAGTAAATGAAAAGCAAAGCAATATCAGTTCGTCTATTTCTCAGCTGAATATTCTACTGGCTTAACTAACTGTATGGCAGTTTAGGAGCAGGCAGACTTAATTTAAAACACAAGTTTCAATTAAATTTTTTTATAATATCTAATACTTGTATTCTGTCAATAAAATACATAAAAGTTTCGTATGAATGTACAGATAGATGCAGGTTTCACTGCTCATGCAAAGTACTTTGATATGAAAGACTTTCAGAATATCTGGATACATTGTAGTGTAAGAGAGTAAACTACAGGTTCGTAAGGGTTATGATTTTGTATGTTCATTATTTCAGATCTGGCACTGTCTGGCTGAAAGTGCCATATATGCATCAGACAGAGAAGCTTGTTTTAAATGGTTTGCTAAGGTAATTTGCTGTTATTGTTCCGGGAATTTAGAGACATTTGACGGTCTTCAGTCACTATGACAACAACAATTTCAAATGGAGTTAAAAACTTTGTAGTTGTTGATAGGAAACATTGGAACACTTTATTTATTTTGACTGACTGCACACACACAACTGAAACACAGTTTGACACTGGCATGAAACACAAGACAAGTCGGCAGATTTACTGTTGTTTGAAAAAAAAAAATTAATGGTGTAAGTTGCCATATGAATTGGTATAGTTTTAACTATGTTCTTCAAGAGTACAAATTCAATGTGATAAATTGATACTTTACAAACTTGCTTTTAACTTCTGGTAAAATAATTTTGCCTCTCTAAATTGTATTTTGAAATGTTTGAACAGTTGATGGGAGAGGAACCAGACCTAGACCCAGAAATCACTCGAGAATTCTTCGAGAAAAACATTCTACAGTTTGACCCTACACTGCTGTCAGAAAATGGAATGACGTAAGAATGATATTATATTATGTTCATTTTGAGGCCATAAGTCCAGACAAGGGCATCTTGAACCTTGGTTTTATTGACACAACATGTGTATGCAAGTCAGATTAGATGTATTCTATAAGTGTGTTTACTTTAAATATCAGTATAAAATCCTTAGTAAAATTAATGCTGATAGGTCATGTTATTGTAGAATGTAGACCTGTCCAAAGAAATTCAGTCACAGGTTTTGCAGTAACCACAGCGGTCTGTTCCCTAGAAAGTTGTAAGTGCTGTCATTAAGGCTTCAGCATATTATGTAGGGGCTAAGCTCCCTTGGATTTTCAGTGTGTGACTTAGGAAATAGGATGTTCCTGTCTTTGAAGTAGCATTATAATGTAAAAAAATATCAATGCTTTTTTCAGCTGCTTTGAGAGATTTTTCAAGCATGTTAACATGAAAGAGAACAAGTTGATACAGAAAAGACGAGGAGGCTATATGATGGAAGATCTTGAACTTGTTGGATATGATTATTTGTGGAGGGTAGGTTTTGTTCATTGTATCCTTAACAACATACCGGTAGTAGTCATTTATGCAAAACTATGTTAATGACCTAAAAAATGGTTTTGAATAGCAATGTGTTGGTCATTTAAGAAAATGATGTCAGTTACTTGTAGAATGTTACTTTTGCACAAACACACCCATGCATTAAAAGTGTTTTTGCTTTCAGAATACTAACTTCAGTTACATTGAATTTTATTACAAACTAAAACAGTTCCATGAAGTTGCATGTGACTTACTAAGCCTTCACTTATATCCATTGTCTCATTTGTTATACTTATGAAGACTGGTTGTTTTTCAGGTTGTGATGCTGGCACCAGAGGATGTAGCAGAGAAAGCAATCGTTTTACTGAAAGATACCTTTACTAACCTTGGTCCCCGGCTCCAGCAAAATCAAATAGAAATCCATGAAGACTTCATACAAACAACCATGGACCGGTTAAAGGTTAGCATATATAATTCTATGTAACACTTAACATTTGTTTTAGCGTTTTTTATATGAACTTGAGTGCTGGAGTTTTCATTATGAAACAGAAAGAGAAACAGTAAATATGACATCCAGCTTGTATACTGCTACAGCAGTGATTAATTACATGTATAATTGAATTTCAGAAGGGAAAAGTTAAGTATTAAGTTCAGTGTACTAGAATTTCATATACTGTATTCACACAGGTTTAAAAGTGTATAAAACACACTGCAGATATGCAAAGAAAAGTCTGAATTACACAAAACATGCACAACACATCATCTTGGGATAAGAATTTAGGAACAGATGTAATATTGGTATTTGTAAAGGGACATGGAAAGATACCATGTATGGGGATGTCCATATGTGTACAAACTGTACTATTATAGCACAGAAAGAATAGATAGATGTGCAACAAGTATACAAAGTATGACTTTAAACTGATTCTGGAATATGAAGGGCAGTTACCCCAAATGTGTATACAACAAGGACTATAATTATGTATTCTTATATTTGTTTAGGCATTGTATGACACTGTATCAATCCTTGAGGAAGACAAGGAGTCAACAAAGAGTGTGATGCAGGAAACATCACGTATGATACGTGTGTTGACAGTTCTGAAGGAGTATGTGAATGAATGTGATGAACAGTTTGGTGAGGAAAGATCTATACTACCTCTCAGCAGGTTTGTCACTTTATATTTTAAAGCATATTTAAAGCAATTATTTGCAAGTTTCAGTTTGTATTACTGGGTTTGTAGAACTGCATGTTGCTGACTAAGAATCTTAGAACAACTTTTGGTGAAGTAAAGTAATATTTATACAATGTACTTTATAAGTTGAATACTTAACAGCAGTGATGACACAAAGTGTGAACAAGCTTACAAACTTGAGCTTTAAAGTCTTACTGATTTATAAAGGCAACTTTTTCTAACTTTGTAGCATAACGGAATAAAAGCAAAAAGAGATTTTTGTATATCTCTCATCTGTGACAAATTTGTAAGGTAAAGCTGCAGTTCTTATGTATCAGTTTTTAAAATTTCTTGCTATAGATGATTAAAAATATATCCTTTGTTTCAGAGCATGTCGGGGGAAACTAGTCACACTGGTAGTTAGATTTCCAAATCAAGGCCGACAGGTTGACGATATAGAAATCTGGTCACATACTAATGAAACGATAGGTAAGTAAAAAAAATCTGTACATATGTTACACCTTTGATGATATTGTCACAGGGCCTTTTGTCTGAAAGTGTTAAGAACTTTGAAGTGGGAACATCAAACTTGGTAGCAACATTCTTCATTGGCTTTACTTTATGAAGCTACTTAGTCAAAGTTTAAGATCACAGTGACATTTTGTTCACAAAGATGTTTGATGTATAAGTAGCACGCAGTGCTCTTCCGAGGTTCCTCAAAAGTTTGACAGGACTTTGCCCATAGGCTCATAGGCAGTAGATGATCCCTGTTGACTTTGGGGTCGAGATTTTGTCTTGAAACCATATCAGTTGTTAATGATGAGACAAAAGTAATGATAAACAAGGTAAACTTGTATTCATATGGTTGTGTGAACTCTTATACTATTATATTGTGAAATTTTATTTTTCCTGCACAGGTGCTGTAAGAAGGCATATACTACACAGGGTGAAAGCAAACACAAATGTGAAAGTAGATCTTTATGTAAATGGTGAAATACTTGAACCAGGGGAAGACAAAAGATTGATATCTCAGATACCACTTAGAGATAAAATGGTAAGTTATTTATAAGCTAAATCTTAGGACTATTTTCATTTGCACTCATTTCACAGTAGGTGATGGAAGTGGTACAAAAATCTTTTTAGCTACTACTTGTGTGTGGACACTTTATGGGCCTGTATAGATACAGCGTACTGGTAGTGTTTTGACAAGCAGTATGGCTTAGTTGCACAGCAGCCAAGTGAGATACAGATGCAGCAAAATCAAAATGTGAATGTTTCCTTAAAAAAGAACATTTATTACTTGAATTTGTATATAATCTTCTGAAGTGGTTGCAAATTTATGTACATTCAAACCTGTTTTAAGTGACCACACAGGGAATCTGAAATTATGGTCTCCTTAGACAGGTGGTCTCTTAACTCAAGATAAATTGTTATCCTCTGAAATTACAAGGAAGGAATATAAAGTGGTTGCATGGGCAGGTTTTACTGTATCTCGTTCATTTTGCATCTTAAGTACAACTTTTTATCTTCAAATAGAGTTGGTATATCAGAATAACAGAATACAAAAATGTATGTATTATATGAATATGTACCTAAACACACACATGTACATGTGAATTGATAAAGTGTATGCTGGTTATTTTTCAGTTAATTACAGCAAAGTTGGTGCATGTAGGTAATTCGATGCCATCTAGTCCAGACTCTAGCTCCGATAGCTCAGGTGGTTCTCCACATCATACATTTGATGGTCCAAATGTTGAAGCTGAAAACTGCTTGCCAGGAGTGGTAAGTGGCGATGTGACAACTATTTGATATGTCTATCTTTAGTAATGACTGTAGTTACAAACTCTTCAGGAGTTCCTCTTACTGCTTAAATTTCAGAGTTGTGTATAATATAAATGAAGTGAATTTGCTCATTTTTATGATGAATATATCTTATTGTGAGAAGAAATGACATTTCTGCTATAGTTCTGAGTATTAAATTCCATGTAGGATTCTTGCAAATTGCCAAACTGCCTGTATTGTTAATCAATAGCCGGAATCTCGTGATTACATTTTCACAATAGCTGAAGACCGTAACATGGAGGTATGTTTACTTTAAAGGAAGTATTTCTTGCAGATGCAGTGCAGGTGAAATACATTATACTCTGCCTTTTTACAGATACTGATTTTGCATCATAATGTTTTACAGCTGATGTCCAACAATCAGAGATACGCACAGTTTTTGTTCCAACTGTCAGACCTGGGGTGTTCGTTGCAAGTAGCGAAGTTACGTGATACAGCTAGAACTCTTCTAAAATTGATGCCGGGAGGTAAAACATGATACATGGAGATATTCCATCTAACTTGTCTGTTTGTCAGTACAATTTTAGGCGCAGTTGTCAGTTTACAGCACTATTCCTAGCCTATTCTTTCTAACTTAGTCATAAGGTGGTATGCTTATATAAGTAAGCATTGTCAAGGTGACAAGTTTTTCTTGAATTAGAAAGTGAGGATACTAGGCCAAGAAGTGTATCGTAAACCAGGCTACTTTTTGAACCAGTCGTGCATTTCACTGATGTTAAACGTGCCAAAATATGATTTAATTTTTCTTCAACATGGTAAAAAATGTCATACTGAAATTTAGGGATGATTGTTTCCATGACTGCAGTGGAAATGAGTTAATTTGAAATTTAGCAGTTATTTGCAGTATACTCGAGTAGTGATAATCACTTTATGTAGAGATTCTTGTAATAATGATGTATAATTGTATTTTGCAAGTGTTTTTAGTAAGGTTGTATTAAGCTCTGCACATTTTGTTTTTCAGATGCCAGTTTGAAGGAAAAGTTTAGGACGATATGTTCAGAACATGTCCGATCAAACACAGGCATGTCACAGCCGTTAGAGGCGCTGTTTTTTAACACCTCGCCCACACAAGTGCTATATAACATTGAGGTAAGCGTTTGATAGTGGCACCTTTTGGGTTTATTTTTCAGCATATTTAGTACTAGTATTATGCCAGTTGTTATTATTTAAGTTTTTTTCTTGAAGACCTAATTCAGTTTTGTTCTTACTGTACGGCTTGAAAGCCATCTGTAATTTAGGGCACCATACATGCAATAGCATTAATGTTTACACTGCAAAATTTGATAGCTTTCTAGTTAAGTTAATGACAGAGATTAATCTGAAAGCTCCCAGGCATAGATGATGTTTAAAAATGTTTATTCTGTTAACTTGTCCTCGTGCTCAGGACTCGTATGTAGTTACTGAGACTTTTTGTGGGTTTTTTTTTTTCAGCTTGCCTACAGTTTGTTAATGCCATCTCAAGATCCAATGGCAGAAGATGCTTTTGAATTCCAGGTACAGTAACTGACGTGCTTAAAATACATACTTGATTTTTCCTCATCAATATGCGTGTCTTACAGACAGGCAGGGGAGGCTTAATGTGGATGTATAGAAGCTTGTTTAGAACATAAAACACAGTAATATGAAAATATTTGGGACAATTTAGGGCTGTACACTATGTATTACTTCAAGGTATATAAGATATTAGCTTACACTTTTTCTACAATGCGCGGTCAGTGTTTTGATAACTGATAATTATATTTTATAAAAAGTACCATATATGCTTGAAGTTTTAGACTGATAGGCATGAATGGTGAGATAAGAATAGTTTCATGAAGTCAGTATTGCATGCAAATCCAAAGAATTTTACAGTGGCTAAGTGTATTACTTCAAATGATAATACATTTATATCTTTTTATTGGGGCACTTGTCATTCTGCTTATATCAAGCATTTCTCTGATTTTTGTCATTTTTTTCAAAAATATTGAATTGCAGAGTGTGTCATTGACGTGTTATATTACTGTGTATTTGGTTTGTATGTTCAGCTTCGTACCATAAGTTTAAAGACATTTTAACGATGTATTGCAGTACAATTTTATCAGAAGTGGAGGTGTTCAACTAGCTCTGAATATGCTTACAAAGAACAACTTTCTACCAAATGCAGACTTGCCAACAAGAAGGTAGATGTATTTTGTATTTGACAGAAATGCTAGCAGTTAGAGTAAATTAATGCAGGCTCAGAAACTTCTTTGTGAAGAATTCTAAGTTACATTACATAGCATACATGTGAAAAATGTGTAAATTATAAGTGTGTTGATTTTCTTTTTCCTTATTGGCCTGGGGACTAAAAGTCCCCAAGGCCTAAGTTAGTATACCACATTTCAAACCCTGCAAGAATTTTAGCCGTGCTATGTGCGAATAACAACTGTAAACATGCGCTATGCGAAAGTAGTGCAAGACAGACCAGATCAATCTTCTGTTTGAATGCCGCATATGATAAGAACATGTTACAAATAAAAATAGTACATAAAACTTCAAACGACTGCAGGAAGGTATATAGCTTACGGGCTGCATTACACTTCTTTTCTGTTTTAGAAATTAATGCGCTGTTAGCTGATTACGGAAGATAATCATATGCATATCAAGGAAAAGTACGGATATTTACAGAAATTTACAAAACGCTCTGAGCTTCGATATAAGAGTTTGTAGTTTGATTTTCAAATTTCCGATGTTATTTCATTGACAACTTTGTTATTTCTGACGATAACATATATATTTACCTAAAAATAAATGTCTCTAAAAAAAGATATAATTTACATACATTCCGAGAAGGAACTAACGTGATCAAATTCACCGCCATTTATCGAGGACGCTGCATGTCGAGGCCCAGTGAACGGTTTCACTGATTACAACTACGAGGTAACCTAGAATCATTTTTGGTTTTCTTTGTTATACACATTGTACAGTACTGTATTTCTATTTCATTGCTGGTATTGCTTTGTTTATTTCTGTTTCAAGGTCTTGTCATTGGTACACAATAATTTTCGATCCACATCATCAGATCATATCGCTTGAAGTTGTACAAAGCGCAGATCGAATTATTTGTACTGGCTTAAACATTTTATAATGTTGACTATGTGATTATTTTTCATTTAACGTACATTTCATAATAAAACAAACTTCCCTGTCACCCATATATTTGTGAATCATTCATTCTGTGTCATATATTGAATTTCGTCCTCTGCACATTTCGACCCGCGCTTTAGGTAAGATTCAACGCAGAACACGTAGGTGAAAAGTTGTTTTTCGGGGAGTTAGCCTATAGCCCCCAGGCCTTCAGCGCTCACAGCGCTTTGATTTTATTACATGGCATTCCGATTCTTGAACATTTCTATACAATGACGAGGCACGGTGGTGTAGAGGTTTAGGTGTCTGCCGCTCATCCCGGCAGTTGCGGGTTTGAGCCCCACCAAGGTCACGACCATACCTCCTCATATCACACCAGTTCTGGTTTTTCCTGGAAGCGGACTCGAGAGTGACTCGATAAGCTCAAAGCTTTCATCACAATCGAGCTAAAATAAATTAGTATAAACTATAATGATGGGGCTGGTTGTTCAAGTGCAAATCTCAGTCCTGTATCTTCATCAGAAAAAAATGACCTTTTCAAACATAAAAAAACCCTTGAAGAAATGCTATATCACACACATCCTGTTTCTAAAACTTACAGCTCTTGGGGGACAAAATACTATGTTGACTTGAAATTGCAAATGTAATTTTCTTAATTGGTCTTTTAAAGCAGTTGTTAAATTATTATTTGTTTGTTTAGCTGACACATGTTCTTTATGTTTCAGATTGGCGTATGTTACAGTTTTAAAAATGTGCAAGCTGATGTTAACTGTGGTTGGGTATGCCAAATTGCAAGTAGTGGTAGATGCGTGCAGTAATGAACCTCGAGGTCCTCCTATCACCTCAGCGGAACATAGTCACGCTGTAATACTACAGCAGGCGTTACATCATATACCTAACCATACGACAGAGTTCACCACGAGGAATGTTGCCATCAGGCTCGGTCAACAGCTTGCTGAACAGGTTTGTGATTGCTGGGCACAGCCTGGCTTCTAAGTTAATATTGGCTGTTATATGCAGGTGCCACTGTTACCTGAAGGACAGAATTCTTGAAACTGTAACAAAGTAAAGGATGTGTAATAAAATTTGTCTCTATACATGATCAAACCAGACAGTCATACCATTTTCTTATACATGTACATAAAACCAAATAGATGTTGTTAATTACATTTTAAATTCAATACATGTAGTCGACATTTAGACTTTCTTGCATGGATTTGTGCTGTAACAATATCTGTTCATGTTTCACAGGCAACAAGTGTTGTGCCAGATCTGAACACAATCAAGGCCATTCAGAAGATAGCCTGGTCATCAGGTAGTGGTTGCCTCCATCTAGTCCATGCTTCAAATGATGAGGTACACAAGGCTCACGAAAAGGTAATGGCACAGGTCAGTCATCTATACTTCCTTCTTCTTTTTCTTCAGCTTCAGCTTCAGTTTTAGATTGATTCACTTTTGCATCTGCATTGTAGCTTTGATTAAAAGTTGCATGCAAGGTACTATCATAAACATATCTAAGTAAGCACTCACAGAATTGATCTGAAACGTAGGTCTTCATGGCTGTCAGACAGTCAAATTAAATAACTCTTGTAACTTCAAATTATAGCCCTTGTTTGCCTTTGAAAATTCGGTTAAAGTTTTGCATGCAAGGTATTATCATGCACATACCTCAGTATTGATTTAAAACTTGTATAATAGTCTTAAGGGGTATCATACAATCAGTTTAGATAACTCCCGACTGAATTTATTACAAATTATGGCCCTTGTGGAAGTAAGAAACTTTGGTTAAAGTTTTGCATGCAAGGTACTCCTGCACATACTTCAGTTACAACTTACTGGGAGTTATTTGAAACTGAGCAATAGTGTTCAGGGTTATCAAACAATTAAGTTACCATAGATAATATTTGACTTCTTTTTATGATTACAATTTTCTAATTTATACTTAGAGAGTCAACATAATTTTGTTCCACTATTTCCTGACAAAGGTTTTGTTTTATTAGCAAGCACTAAAAATAGTCCAGCATGCTGTCTTACCAGCTCTTGTTTCTTCATATCTGTAGACTTTTCCAACTTGTTCACTTGCTCTTCAAATCTACAAAATGCCCTTTGTGTGTCTTCTCAGAAGTTGCAGTTGGTATGAAATTCCGTCAGATACTTGGATTAGAAAAAGTGAATAATAATAGAGCATTTGTAATTTACATTTTAACAGAATTACTGCAGTTTGTTTCAGATTTTCTCATGCTAGAATTTCTGAAAGACTTGCCACAGTGAATCTTACATATTTTCAGGACTGCTCATTTCAAGTATAAATTTTTCTTAGTCAGCAAGTGTTTAAAAATTTGTTTACGCTAGCTTATTGTAGCTGAATTAGAAAAAATACCCTGAAACTGTTTCTTTCATGTGTCTGCTCCAATATTGATTGGCAATGACACCTAAGAGATTCTAACCTGTTGCTTTCAGGTAAAGTGACTGGCACCATATCCATCACAACACTGTTATGCTAACATTATTACGTTATGATTTGCTTAAATTACAAGTAGATATTCATTAAGGGCTCTGTCTAAAATAAACTTGTTTGATATTTGACAGGATATAACCCCTGACCCTGATGACCTGTCAGTTGCCAGGGAGGCCATGGAAGTGCTAACTGTGTGTATGTTGCTGTGTCCCAGTGCCACTGAGGCCCTGCATAAAGACAAGGCTTGGCAACTCTTCATTATAGACAACCTGTTACACTGTAGAAACAAGTAAGTTTTTAGAGCTTTTATGCTTAAAACCCATTGTGTGAAAACTAGGATTGTTATAATTCCAAGCCAGGGTGCTCATACGTGCAGTTTCTGAGCTTACACTGATCACTTATTCATCACAGACAACATGAGTAAAACAATAGCTCCTATAATTAGTATTCCACAGGAATGATTCAATCTTAAATAGAGGTTTTTACTGTTGCAGTGGGCACATTATGAAGAATAAATTGCAAATTTTAAAGAAAAAAGTGTGCTGCTTTGATTAACTTTTCAAACTTTTGGAATTACAAGTCATTTGGTGACTGCTGAATTCTTTCATCGTAATGAAATCTATGATTGCATGTATCGGACTGAAAATTAGCTGGTAGTAGATATTGATCTGTGTTTTGATAGAAATTGGAAGTTTAAATGTAATTCCTTGTTCAGATTTGTAGATCTGCTTGAAACATAGTTTTCCTCGACTTATTTTTCAACTGTTATTCCACTTCAGGCCTGTACGTCAGTCGTCCTCGGAGCAGTTTTTCCTGATGGCCACCAAGTGTAGCAGTAGTCATAGGCCTGTTGTGTTCTTCATAACACTTCTCTTCACTGTCCTATCTGTGAGTAATTCCACATCACAAAATGTTACCTAAATCAATGAATCATGAAAAACAATACAGAACAGTACAATGTAAACTAATACCATTGTATGAATTCTTCACTTAGTGAACTGAATATTGATGTATAAACAGTCAAAAGGTAAACTGGACAGAAATATATGTTTACAGTGTGACCCTGCAAATACCGCAACTAGCACATTATGAAAAGAATGGGTAGTTAAGAGGGTTATGCCTAATAGCTATATTTCATCTCTTACAAGTAAAGCCATGCATGTAGCTATTACATGCAGGACTAAATAGGGGTTAGATCAATTTTATATATGTATCTCATTGTTATCAGTGGAATGTTTACTTCCTTTACAGAATTTAGCAAAAGAAAATGCAAAACAAGCTAGTGAATATTTCCAGTTACTATGTAGGTATGTAGGCTGTTTCTTTCTAGGATCTTTCACCATTTAACTCGTAAAAACACACGCATTTTTCTGGAGTTTCTGTGTATTTACCAAGGATTCACAAGTTATTAAAAAATATTACCAATTGTCAGATTCTCTAATTACGAAAAAAAATGTTCTAGTTGCAGTTTTATTATAGCATTCTAACCCTCACACCACTGAATTTCAAAAGTGAACATGTCAATTGCTGAAAGGGATGTTAAGGGGAAATTTGACTACCTGAAAATGGACAGGGCATTCTTTGATCAGACTACATGGATTTATAAGCAGATTATGATCTATTCTGGTCAAAGTTAAAACAAAGTGTTCAGTAACCATATAGGTCATCTTCCTTGAGAGATTGTGTTAACATCTTTTAACAAATAGTTCAACAGGTCAACAGTATGTTATCATATGCTTGTGATACTTTTACAGGTTGTTAAATTATGCATGCAGTACAGATGTTCATTTACCAAATGCTGAAGTGCTACTCAACAATGAAATCACATGGTTAAAAAGAGTAAGGGTAAGTAAACATGGCTGTATAGCTTTATAAATGCTATTCTGTTTTAACAAAATTTTCATGAGGTTTTACCAGAAAGTAAGTATCATGGCTTTTTAATGAAACAGTTTTCTAATATTTCTTGAAATTTTGAGACCTATCTATAGATGATTAATATTGTTTGCAGCATTATTGATTTGCTCATGTGGGGAAAACGGGGGAGCCTGAACTTCTTAAAAAGAATTAAACAAATTTTGGCATAGGTAAAGGATCTCAAAATGTAGGTTCGTTGAGGCGGAGTTTAAATTAATGTGAACCTTTTGCAGGACCAGGTACTGAATACAGGAGAAAGTCATGTAGAAGAAACCTTACTAGAGGGTCATCTAGGGATCACTAGGGAACTGCTCGCCTTCCAGTCAGCAGAGAAAAAGTTCCAGATGGGATCGCAACCAGGAGGGGCAAACTTGATAAAAGTAAGTACAAAACAGTTGTGTTAAGTGTTGGCTTTTGGTGTATTGAAAGCACTTTTTGACTTCAACAGGCAAGGTACTGACTTCAGTTGAAGAACCTGCCACTTTTGAAATATTTATATGATGAAAACCTTGTCTTGATCAGTTTTGGTAGGTTTGAAAGTGGCCAATTGCAGGAAATGATACTGGTTTTCTTTATGGAACACAGGATCACAAAAAAGGTTAAATGACAATCTTCCACATCTTTTCTTTTTGTTTGTTTGAAGCAGACTTTCCATAATTTCAGTTTATAGTCTGCTTTTTAATGTTTCTCATTTTGTGTTTTGTGTTAGTTATATGTCATTTTGAATCATTTTCTTTGCTCTTAAACCGATGTTTATATTTTTAGGAGTTGGTAGAAGATTTTGTGTTCCCAGCATCAAAAATAGTGCTACAGAGTCGGAAATTGAACGGGGAGTTTCCGACGGACCAGGCAACACCTGTCTGCTCATTCCCGGCATCTGTGATAGCTGCATATGACCTCTTGGTCGCTTTGTGTACGGGATGTGTACCCAACCTGAAGTCACTCGCAGCCATGCTTATTGATATGTATTATAGTGGTAAGAATCTAGAAAGTATTTTGGGAAAGGAAATAGGTCATTTGAAGATTATTAACTTTCAAAAGTTTGGGGGTTTTTTTTGTTTCTTATATTCATTGCCTCTTAACATAGATATCAGTTCATTGAACAGTAAGGGTTTGCTTGCATCAGGCGAGTTCTTACATCATAGTTTGCTCTTTACAGTTGTGTTTATTAAACTTTGAGTGTATGTTTTCTTGAGTTTTGTATAATTAGGCAGGATTATATTTGAAACAGCATTAATGTTAAAACATGAGCAATGTTGCATTTTAAATTGAGCACACTGTTCAAAATTTTCAGGAGATTTGTCATTAACAGAGTGGGAGTATTTACCACCAGTGGGAGCCCGACCCCAAAAGGGATTTGTGGGGCTGAAGAATGCAGGGGCTACATGTTACATGAACTCTGTACTACAACAGGTAAGCAGGTTTTGCAATTAATACTACAATATATTAACAGGAGAGATTTGTTGCCTACGTTTCTTTAAGGTGTTTTTCTGTGAAACCAGTATTATAAATAGTCTCTAATATAGGGGTCACGTTTAACCAGTTTGAGGCAGGAGTTTTCAGATAAGGTTCAGAGCTTGATCAACTAGATACTAGTAGTTTACTATGTCAGTGATGGTTTCATTAAAAATTTTCATTGTTGGGCCATCAACTGATTTATCATTGATCTATACAGCCACATCTGTCTTGAGCAACCAGTCAAGGATCCTGCAAACATTGTCTATAAACTGTCACATGTAAAGTCTTCAGTTAGTTTGTGGTGTTGATATAATTGGTTATGTTTCATTCTGGTTCATCTGCCTTGTTTACTCTTTGCTTATGTCTCATCTGGAAATTCATTTGGATTTGATTTAATGTTGACATTTTTATTTTCAGTTGTTTATGATTGAGCCGATAAAGAATGGTATACTCTCTGTGGAGGGTGCGGCAGATGATGTCGAGGAAGATTACTCTCCCATGGAGAAAGGAGAAGGGGAGGTTAGTCAGCTGTGTACATTTAATGACCATTGCCAGTGGAAAGAGAGCTGGATACATTTTGGTTAAAAATAAGACTACATGTGTGTTAGACTACGTTGTTCCAGATATAACAGTGAATTATTTTAGTTAGTTTCTGAGTACATGTTTAAATGTTATCTGTAAGCAGATTTATTTAATCAGTTCAGAGACTGTACACCTAAATAATATTCACAATTTAACAGTCGTGGACAGATTAAAAGTGTCATGAATTCACTGTGTTGTGTTTTAGTTTAGAGCTTTACATCTTGAAGAGAAATTTCAATAACATGTGTTTGCGGAGTTCAGAATTTAAAGCCTATGAAAGTGACTTAATAGCAAATGATAGACAGTAGTGATTATGCATGTTTGCAGTATTATATTTATATTACCAAAATGAGCTCAAGTAGCAACTTTGCATATTGCTACATCACAAGATTTTTTTTGGTGTGAAATTCAGTGTTCTTGCTTGGAATGACAGAATTTAAAAAGTGTCCTTTTATGTACTCATAGAAAGACAGAACAAAGATGTTTTTCATGACCTGTTCTGAGTAATTGCAAAAGGCATCAAATGCAAATTTTAAAGACTGATATTTTTCTAATACAAAATATCGAGAGTCTGGATTGTTAGAAATCTATGCCCCAGAATGTAACTCTACAAATGTTTTGTACTTGAATGATGTCTTAAAATAAAAAAATGTTTATTCCTTCAGACGAATGTGGACATGGCAGAGGAGGAGAGGAAGGATGAGGAGAAGCCTGTATCTAACAGAGATGAAGAAAGAAAAGAATATAACATGGGTATACTCAAACAGATACAGCTTATCTTTGGTAACCTCTCGGCCAGCAAACTGCAATACTACGTTCCGAGGGGATTCTGGAAACACTTCAAGTAAGTCAGTCTGAGATTTACAAGAATTGCAGAAATGCAAAGTTTTAAAGCACAGTTCATAGTTTCATCAGCATGAAAAATTATTTTCAGTGGTTAGAATTTAGGTGACATGTATAGTTTTCTGCACCTGAATAGCATTACCTTTCCTTAATTTGCTGGTAGGGCTTCTTATTATGTGTGGAGAATGTAAATACAGAAGAATGTAGTACTTGGTTTATTTGCATAAAATTCCCTTTCTTCATACAGATTGTGGGGTGAGCCAGTGAACCTGCGAGAACAGCACGATGCTCTAGAATTCTTTAACTCCCTGGTGGACAGTGTTGATGAAGCCCTCAAGGTGCTCGGGCAACCTACAATACTACAGAAAGTACTCGGAGGCTCATTCGCTGACCAGAAAATTTGTAAAGATTGTCCTCACAGGTAGAGTTTTTTTCAATTTTCAAAGAGCTTGGTAGGGTAAATGATTGTCTGTGTGTCACCAGGAAAATTAGAAGATATGGTGTTGCTTAAAATACTGTTAACTGAAAATCTTTGTGGATTATTGTCTATTTGCATCCATTTTCATGTTCTTGACATCCTGTACTAGAGTATTTAGTATGGAACCGATTTTGTAAGGTTTTTGGGGGCCCTCAGGCCACAGCAGTACAATGTTTTGTTGACAATGAATTTACAGGTGTTCATGTTGGTTTCAGATACCAGAGGGAGGAACCTTTTACTTCATTGAATGTAGATATACGTAATCACCATAATTTATTTGAGTCGTTAGAACAATATGTGAAGGGGGACTTGTTGGAGGGAGCTAATGCTTATCACTGTGATAAATGTAACAAAAAGGTGAGAAGTCATTATGTTGTTACGCATTTAAGTTTTTTTCTTAGCTTCAAAACACTGCATTTGAATTTTCTAAACCATTGATAACGTTTCCAGCAATTATAATTTATTGTATGTATTACACAAAGCATGTGATTGTTTATCTATTAAGACTTGCAAAGGTTTTAGAAAGCAGTCTGAAATTATCCAGTTATTTTCAGAAAGAAAGTGTTATTATGTAAGTAAGTACTAAAACAACAGAATAAGACTAGGGTAGGTTAATCAAAATAAAATGAACAAACTTGGTCCACTGTTAGGAAAATAAGTGTTACTTGCTTCCAAAGAAAGGAAAAGATTTGGTAACAATTAGCTTAACAATGGCAGAATTAAAAAATTGTAAAGCCATACCTACAGCAACTTATAAACAGGTAATGACTTATGTTTCAGGTGGATACCGTGAAAAGACTTGTGATACGAAAGTTGCCTAAAATCTTAGCCATACAGTTGAAAAGATTTGATTATGACTGGGAAAGGTAAGCTCGAAACCATGGTTCGCACAGGCTTGAAAAGTACTTGAATTTGATGCCAAGTCCTTGAAAAGTACTTGAATTCTGTGCTGAGAAAAAGTCCTTGAAAAGTACTTGAATTTGAAAAAAAACTAGTGAATTTCTTTAAAAAGTCATTGAATTGGTATGTTCCGCATAAAAAACCTCCAAAATAATTGTAGCATGCCTTAAAATGACAAGAAAACAGTCTTATCTTTTTCTGTTTGAGTCTATCGAACCTACTCGCATGTGATGTATCAACTACATACCAGATTCGGGAATTTAGACACACTTGCTTCCAGAGTCATTTTCCTTTAACGAAAGTCATGGTCGCGGAAAATTTGTGAAATTTAGCCGAAATAAGTGCATTTTCTCATCGACATTGCTCACGAATGATAGTTATAAGCATGGAAAAAGGATTTTTAGGGGAACAAACACAAGTGTACTTGCGTTGTGTTGGATTAACTTACAGACACAGCGCATTATGGGCGGGTGTCAGTGTTTTGGCTAACTGAAGTTTCGGCTAACTCAATTTATATAGTAAACATGGAGTGTTTTCGGCTAAGTTAATTAGAGTAACACAATAGGTCAAAAGGTACAATCAAAGGTGTTAATAGATGTGTCAATTAGGTGCGAATGGTATATCAATGACAACTTGTCAATTAAAATGTTTGTTCATATAAATAATAAAAGTCTTTAACATGTTGCAACAATTTTTTTAATTTGTATCTAATTTAACACTTTTATCGAATATCTTATGATCTATTGTGCAGCTCAAATCAACTTAGCCGAAATACTTTCAGTTTACTATATAAATTCAGTTAGCCAAAACTGCAGTTAGCCGAAAACACTAGAAAGTGCGTTGAAGAGTCATCAACGAGAAGAAAAGCATTTATAAACAAAATCTGACAAATTAACGTTCCAATGAGTCATAACAGTCGTTCCTCATGACAAAAATCCAGATTTGAATAAGGAGTAAATATTGAGATTATCAACAGGTATTTTTCTCGATATTAATTTGAATAACAAAGATACATATTACATTGTGTTCCAAATATGATTTAAGGTAACATTTGACTATATATCCCGACATGACGTCAGATTTTGCGCATCATTTTAGTCCTTGAAAATTAGAAAAGGTCCTTGAAAAGTACTTGAATTTTGTCTCAGAACTTCTGTATGAACCATGAAAACAAACACTGATATTTCATGGTAGAATTATTTCTAGGGTTTATTTCACTCACTATATGCAAAATACTTTTCCTGAAACTTGTATGTTTATTGTGTTACGAAACTTGTTAATGGAGTTTTTAATATTTAGGCACACACATTTTGATCACAGATTAAACATTCAAGACTTGATTAACAGGTTAACTGATAAATTTAGCTTCCTACACCCTTCATGACCCTTGTAAGATTTGAATGTTTGTTTACTGTTACAAGTCACCTGTTGAGATATAATACTTGTACTGCGGACCAGAGTGTTTATTGTTGGGTTAATGATCTGTATTTTATTTTAGGGAAAGTGCAATAAAGTTCAATGATTATTTTGAATTTTCACGTGAATTCGACATGGAGCCATACACAGTTCAAGGACTGGCAAAAATAGAAGGTAAGTTCTAGAGTTTTGAATCATACCGGTATACCTTTATGCAAGTTACATTTGATCGTCAAAAACAGTGGTGTTTGTGTATTTGTTTTATAGGCATACAAATGTTTGGAAATTTTATTTAATATGGTATAAGACTTATAAGTTGGTTTCAATTATGTATCTTTTAGAGGCTACCTGAAATAAATGTCAGGGATTACCTGATCATCTTCATTGTCATGTTAAATTTGCTGTAACCTATGAAGGACGATAGATTAGCTCGTATACCTGATGTAGTTTATGGTCACATGACACAACCAGAGTCTGATCATAGTTAACACATTTCAGTGCTAAGTTATTGTTTAGGGCGCGTGAATGAAACATGATTATTATAACTTATATGGTAAAAAAATCAGTGCAGAAATTGAACAGGTAAAAATGACTTGTTGCAGTTGTTACTGTAAAAGCAGAAAGAAACCTAAAAGAGTTGCATGTGTATGTTACAGGTGAGATTATTGATGCTGACTGTGATGAGAAGGGACAAAGTACCAAGTACAAGTTGATAGGGGTTGTTGTACATAGTGGTCAAGCTAGTGGTGGACATTACTACTCGTACATTTTACATAAGTAAGTGTTGTATAGACCTTGATCAGTATTGAATATTCAGAAAATACTTTTTAAAAAATGCTTATACAGGGAATGAAATCCACTAAAAATGCTTCTCTAGGTTGGGACTTCAAAAGTTACCTACACGGAAGACAGTGCTTAATATTTTTCTAATGCAGCTAAGGATTTGTGCTTTTGAGACATACACAGTATTAATAAAAGTGAGTATGCCTGTAACTTGGTTTTAATTTGAAAATGCTGACAATCTAAAGTACAGATATGCTATCCATGAGGTGTAGACACTGATTCATAGTGATGGTGTTGGTACATAGAGAATATTAGCATGTGAAAGTTTATCTGGTAAGAAGAATTTTTGGGTGAGCCGGGTGATTGGGCCGGGGCGCCAACCTCACCCCCCCCCCCCCCCAACACTTCTTTTATCCAGACAAGCCTTCTTGCCTAACATTGAAAACACACCTTGAAATGTCTGGTTTTTTTTTGTGAAACTAGCAAGAATATGCGGACTGGACACACGCAGACAAAAAGTAGTTCTCATTTCAAATTTTATTTATGTCAGAATATTGTATATAAAAAAAAATTATATCATTTTATTCATATTCCCCCAGGTACATCGGATTGGGCATAACAAAGAACCTATTGTATAAACCTCAATTACAAGTGGAGCCTCATCATTTTTGCCTTTTCTGATTTTTTAAACTTTTTTTCCCCCCCAAACCCCAAGCTATTGCCTTTCCTGATCCGCTGTGTAAACTTTGTTTACCCTCAAAAAAAAAAGGCCCCCCGGGCAATTGTTTTTTTTTTCCAAAAAGGTTTTTATAACCCCCTGCACACGTTTTTCGGAAAAATAATTCAAATTCAAAGACCTTAAAACTTACATTGATGCTGTTTTTACCTTTCTTTCTTCCCAGACAAAGGCGTTACGAACATAAGATCTCATTTCAGTCGATCAAGGCTCCTTTCCATGAATCCATGAATGAATTTGAATTCCAGTTTTTTATAATGAAAACACTGTCACTGACAATAATAAGTACTCTTCAAATTAATAGTTTTCCTTTCTGCAACTAACTGCTGCTGACAGGACATTCCATGTACAAATTCAGCCTCCGGAATGACCGAAACAAAATACCGCCAGATCAGAGGAAAATCTGAAAACAAATGTCCTTTTCTGTCTTGTTTATGCCCCACGATTTTAATTGTCTTACTAAAAATAAAGTGAAGTCCTTCTCTAATAAAACTCTATTTATCCTTATTTGTGTCACATGAATTACAAGAATTACGCCGAATTAATAATGAAACTGGGAAATCTTTCAATTCAATACACAAGGTACAAATAATGGCTACCAAAACATTATAGCCTTCCTCGGTTTCGGACTTACTTGAACTGACGGAATAAAATTGAAATGGGACCAGTTTAACGGAATTGATTTATTATGTGACTGCAAATAATACAAAATTTCATACTAGGCTAGTGAAGAGCTTTGCTTTTGAGTGGAAAACAAGCCACACGATTATTTTTCTTTCAATAAAGTAGTTCGGCAATCACACACAAGTCACGTGGTCAACTGCCGAATATCAAAAAATTTATCCGGCACCCTGTTATCGGGCCAATAATGCTGCAAGTGACAGGATAAAACTCATTATTTAAATTTCTAAAGAAGTTCTTACAGACAAGTTCTTGACCTCAAAAAGCAGCGTAAAAATGAATACCAGTAGGCTCTAAAACATGGTCTTCATTAACTCTGTTAACATATTAAAATAATGCTGATTCTGTGGTGTTATATTCCACTATTCTAAGTGTTTAAGCATTGCATGAAGATATTGCAAAGTTTTATTTTGAGTTTTTGTTTGAACTTTGTTTAGATTAAGCCATGAAATGTGTAATTGACACCAGTTTGACCATAACTTTGTTTTGTTATATATTTTGACCTTTATGACATTGTATGTATCACTTGTTACAGGGGAGAAGGTGCTCCAAAGTGGTATAAGTTTGATGATGGGGATGTGTCAGAATGTAAGATGGATGATGATGAGGTGGGTTATAGATCACTCTATCTAATTCCTTGTGTTTAAAGTGTGTGCGGATTTTACCATTAGTATGTTAAGTTTAAAACCAGGCACAATCTGAATTTTTCATGCAATGAAATTAATAATAGCCTGATTTGTGAATATTAGTGAAATTGAAGTATGAAAAAAACAAGCTTTTTTCTGTGCTATTGTATTCCCAATGATGCTTATGAGTTATGATTCTATAGTGTAGAGTAAGATACTGTTATTAATTGTAAGTTTTTAACAAAGTAAACAGAGGATAAGAAAATTTAAAGAACTAAATTAAAGTCATAATTATGATTGAACATGTGAAAAAATATCTGTCTGTTAAAACTGCTTCATAGCTGGGTGCACATGGATTGTTAGTAAAGAAAGAAAGTGTAAAAACTGAAAAGAGAATTTTTCAGTAAAAGTGAGTCTGTTTAAACAATAAAGTTAAAAGTGAGTCTGTTTAAACAATAAAGTTACAGATATATGAGACAGACTCTGGACAGAAATTATGTAAAGGTAATTTTCAAAATTCCTAATTTATGTACTTCTGATTTAGATTGGTAGTTGAATAAAGTGTGTTTTAAACAAGTGTTGACATTTTATTTTCATGTTTTTAGGAGATGAAGAATCAGTGTTTTGGAGGAGAATACATGGGGGAGGTGTTTGATCACATGCTCAAGAGGTAACGCAACATCTGTGTGTAAAAATATTTGAAATGAAACAAAGTTTAAATTAGACAACAGAGACACATTAAACATGCACTATTATACAGTTGACTTTCAGTATCTCAAACTCACTTACCTCGAATTTCTGTTTAAGTCGAAGAAATTCTCAAGTCCCGTCAAAATTCCTTCTTTATTTATGTACTTTAACTCCTTTTAAGACAAAATTTAAGTAGATTCGAGATAAAGTGAATCTAACATGTTCATGAGTTGTGGATAAGGAAATCCCACCCAAGGGTTGAGATACGTCCAAAAAGGAGGCTCTGCTGAATTTTTGGACCGTATCTCAACCCAGGTGGGATTTCCTTATCCCACTCAATGGACATGGTAGATTTTTTTCCCACTGTTTAAATCGCATTTTCACACAAGTAAGAAGAAATAAGTGCAAATACAGGATGGGGATGAAAAAGTGAAAATCAACTTTTTCTCAAATTTTACTTCAAAACTGCTATAGATGGATAGAAAATGATCTAACTAAGAAAATGAATACCAACAACCCTATGTTTATTTCAAAAATTACATTTTACAGTCTTTTTCGATTTTTATGTCTGCTTACAATTAACGTAAAATAGTCCGGCAGCGATGTGAGATAGCGATGCGAGATAGTTTATCTCACATGGGTAAATGCGCGGAAATATGTATCTCTGTAGAAAAAGAGAGTTGACTGTAGTTGCCTTACATTGACGTTTTGTTATGCTTGTACAAGTTCTCCCTGCTCACAGGCATAAAATGGCAATCAACTGTAGTTGAGTTACAACCATTTTGCACTCATTTACATCTTGTTTGTGAATGTAACCAACTTTTTACTATATGTTGGATTCATAGTATCATGAAATACTTGTTACAGAATGACATACAGACGTCAGAAACGATGGTGGAATGCCTACATTTTGTTCTATGAGCGTGTTGATGATGTGGAGGATGAAAAAATCTCCAAGAATATACAGGAACTTAGCATTAGTAGTATGTTCCATCTTTTTGAAGCTTTATTTCAAGACACACTTACAGAAACAAACGGTTACTCTACACATTTAGGTGGTACATCCTAATTACCTGGTTAAGAAGAAGTGTTTTTGATGCACCTTGGGCAAAATATTTCCCCATACTAAGTTTTCTTGGTGCTTTGTCTTGTGTATATGAAACTGTCGTCTATACATCTATTTAACTATTTCGTTATCTTACATGACAAAGTTGTATACAAATTGTATTGTAGGGCTGAATCTGTATTGTTTGTTTTATCACATGTGTGTAGTTTGTGGTATGCACTATTCAGAGTTCAGTTACTGAATTTTCAGTGTGCATCTCATTGTACAATTAATTTTAGTGTCTATATT
This sequence comes from Saxidomus purpurata, assembly GCA_022818135.1. Taxonomy (NCBI): domain Eukaryota; kingdom Metazoa; phylum Mollusca; class Bivalvia; order Venerida; family Veneridae; genus Saxidomus; species Saxidomus purpurata. Next base: position 29,927,134 of record JAFMSR010000015.1, read on the forward strand.
GAAAGATGTACAAGTCTGTAGCAGAAATTTAGGAGGGTAAAGATGTATAAAACTTGCTGCAAACTTTGACCAGGCCATTTTACATGTTGGCCAAGAAGTGTTTCTGCATAGTGTCACCTTTAGTGTTACAAGCATGTTTGAAGTACATTAAGTGTCTTGATAGACCAATGTGAAATGTGACTATATATACATCATTATGTATGTGTTGTTCTGAAGTGTGTAAATTAAATCTTTCAGCACAAAAACCAAAGATGCCAAAGACAATAGAGAAGTGTGTACGTAAACAGAACATCATGTTTATGCATGAGAAAACACAGTTCAGTCCAGAATATTTCCAGTTTATGAAGAAACTGTTAACATGTAATCAGATATATACCCATACCAGCAGTACACAAGATAAACTGGTAAGTGTATGATTTGTAACACTACAGTAAATATGCACTGTTTTTACATAAGCTTTTAAAATAGCTCTCTCTTATTGCCTTCATGTTTTGTTATTTAAAATAGTCAGCAGTTAAAAAAGTAATGATGTTTAAACCAACAGTATTTAAAAAGAACTTTCTATACATGTAATATGCCTTTTTTTTCCCGTCAATTCTGTTACGGGATTACGGTATGTTTTGTTCACTGCCAATGTCAAGAATGTAAGGTGTTGTGTCAGATAACAGATACTGTCATGGTATTTACAAATTTCGTAATATTCAGATCTTTGCAAATACTTCTCAGGTAATGTAATCCGTGTGAAAACTGTTAAATGTTGAACTGTATATTTCAGTCGCAAGAAGCAGAACACTTGGCGATGTTGAGCACTGAACTTGCATCTAAATTCCTGTTTACCGTGGGCTTTCATACAAAGAAATCTCTAAGGTATGTATATTTGATATCTTAGAATGTTTTATACGTGAAAAGACAAATTGGTGAAAAAAGTGGTGTAATTGTCAGCATTGAAAAACAGACTGCTTTAAGGTTTAACCTTTTCATTGCTACAGACAGAATTTCTGTATTTGAGACAAATGTAGATCATGACTTGCTTTATAAATCATGGTGTACAGTGTGCAACTCATTATGCAACTGTATGAAAGGTGCAAGTATGGACAAATTCATTTAAGCCAGCCGCGGTTTAGTAACTGGGCATGAAAAGAAAATTATGTTAACCAAACAGAACAGAACTGCAGCCTCGAATGCTCATCAGCTAAATACTAAAATAATTATTTCGTAGTGAAATCTGAAGTGCCTCAAGTTTACATTGTAGATTTAGACAGTACATAAAGTATAGGAATTCTAGTGATGATTAGTGAATTTTTAAATTAATAAAATAAATGACGAATCAAAATGGCAACCTTTTGCCAGATTTTATCACAACACCAACCAAATATGAATATCGGCTCCACTTACTGAATACCTACTTATTTAGGCATATTGTTGATAGATACAAATTGTTAATTCTCCTGGCTATCATATAAATTGTTCCTTTGACTGGTTATGCTTACAGAGGTTCAGCCACTGAGTGGTATGAGGCTCTAACCTGCAACCTGAGGTCAAGTAAAAATGTGAGAATGTGGTTTGCACAGAATGTCATGTTTTCACAACCAGGCAGATTTGCAGAGTATCTTTTGGAGTGTCCCAGCTCTGAGGTATGTAGACTCTAGACAAAGATATGTTTTAGTAGCGTGTGTTGGCCTTTTCTATCACTATGAATACGATATGTCTTTATCTTAACAAACATGAAGGTATTAATATATAAATTTCACTCATTAGGAAATATTGCAAATCCAACTGGATGTGAGGCTTAATAAAGGGATATAACTACATTCAAACCTTAAAAGGGACCTGTTGTGTTTATAAAATATGCATTTTAACAGTGTTTTACAAATGCTTAAAATACTTTAAAAAATCATCACAGCAATTCTTGTTACAAAATTGTCCATGTTACTATATAGAAATCAGCATGAATGATTGGAAAGAACATACATGTTTATTATTGCGTCTGTTTTCAGGTACGGAATGCATTTTGCAAGGTGGTTGTATGCCTGGCACACTTCTCTCTCAATGATGGTGTGTGTCCACCACCACTGTTACAGGGTCTCTATGGTATGTATGACGCCTGGCTTACATTATCATTTCATATAACTACATGTTCATGAAAAGTTCAGTTCTATCATTTGTGAGCAGACATTTAGACATATGTTGGGGTGTAAAACTGAACAGTGTAACAGTGTGATACAATCATGTAGAAGGCATTCTCTGATTGGTTCTTATTTGCAATCCAACTAACTATTGTAACACTTCAACTGGGCAGGTTTAGGGTGGCTGGTTAAGCTGCTAGCTACTTGTGCACTTTGGTAGCACTTAATGTTCTACTAGCTTAACATTTGAAACAAATCTAAGTTGGTCTTAGTATTTGTCAGTGTTAAGCCAAAAATAGGCAAAAGACAAATTGAAAACTGTTCTTAATTTATCTATCTTAAGTTAAATCATCCAAGATCAACTGGGTCATATTTGTGGTTGTACATAAATTCATGTATTTGCGTTGATCTACGATAAACTAAATTAATGGCTTGGATTCGTTATAGAAATTAAAATTAATATTTATGACCCTCATCAAAGATGGAGGAGTATATTGGTTTGCACATGTCCGTCTGTCTGTCTATAGACCCAGTCTGTCCGATCAATAACTAGAGAATTATTTGGCCTAGGTTCCTCAAACTTGGTAGGTTGGTTGGTCATGACAAGTAGATGAGATCATCAGGTCAAAGGTCAAGGTCACAGTGAACTTCAACAGAACAAACTTGTCTGATCAATAACTAGAGAATGTTTTGGCCTAGTGTCCTCAAACTAGGGAGGTAGGTTAGTAATGACCAGTAGATGAGTCATATCGATTTTGAGGTAAAGTGACCTTTAACTAAAAAAACTTGTCCGATCAATAACTAGCGAGCACATGGGCCTAGTGTCCTCAAAATTGGTAGGTTAGTTGGTCATGACAAGTAGATGACCCCTATTAATTTTAAGGTCAACAGGCCCAGGTCATGGTGACCTTTATTGCAAAACAACTAATTGGCTAATGGGCTGCCATCAGGGGGGCATACATGTTTTACAAACATCTCTTGTTAATTCTAATTTTAATTTCTGATACATTTCACTTTTAGCTGGTCATGCTGCAGACCCGAATGCTACATTGAGTGATCATCTACTGATGGCGGTGTTAAATCTTCTCAAGAAGGAAGTGTCCGAGCATGGTCGACATTTACAACAGTATTTCCACCTGTTCCTCATGTACTCAAACCTTGGGGTTTCGGAGGTAATCATTTACTTCCTTTAATAGAAGTCTGTTGTACTGGTGGCATCATACTGATAAACACCTATTAAAATCATAGATCACCATTATTATCAGATTATAAAATTGACTAAATTTGCTTTCTTTGTCTGCTATCTGCAGATAAACTGAAGTTAATAGAATTATGGAATGTAGAACTTGAATGGTAGTATTTTAAAAGAAATCACCAGCTATGAAGTAGCTTTACAAGAGTAGCTTGTTTCAAAGCATTTGAGCACAAGGGTATGACAATTGCACTATTTCCTAATAGTAGTTTCTATGCCATTTTTAACATGATACATTTTTATTCATTATATATCTTATGTTGCAGAAAATGCATTTACTGAATTGAATGTTCCTGCACTTTTTATGATGGTTGCCCTTGACGAGGGTCCAGGACCACCAATCAAATACCAGTATGCAGAGTTAAGTAAGCTGTATTCTGTCGTGTCACAGCTTGTGCGATGCTGTGATGTTTCTTCAAAGTGTACCTCATCTGTGGTAAGTTCCTCTTACTTGAAATATTAATGACAGCATTTATTTGCATCGGAAGATCTTACTTGATTGTCATTTCAGATTACATGTTAGACTATGCGGACCAGTTTCATTCATGTATATACTGTAAAAGAAGAGTTAAGTAAATCAGTATTTTGCGTTTTGAAGTTGAAGAAAACTTAAGACTTAAAATTATTGTCAAAAACTTGCCCAGCTGTGACGAAGCATTTATTCCTTTATCCAGTTTAAGAATGTGGACAAGTTTTTAGACATTAATTCAATGTAATGCACATTAACTGAAATTCTACAATCAAAATTAGATCAGTTTAAGAGGGGTAAATATAAATTGTAAGAGCTTGTTTCATGAGCATTAATCATGCATATTTCAGCAAAACCAGAACCAGGAACCATTACCAAATCCGTACGGAGATCAGATATTGATGTCTATCCAGCCACAGGTGGCTGACATACTCATTAGTAGAACTAGTTATGTGAAAAAACTTCTAGAAGATTGTAACAACTCGGAAGATACCACAAAATTGTTGAGGGTAAGTCATTTTGTTGTTCTTTTCACATATCAGACAAGGTATTTCTGTAAAGTATGCAAAGCCAGATTATACAAATATACTTCTTCTAGCAGTATTAATAATCCAAATATATTAACTGAATGCTTTGTAGCCATTGTTGTACTCCGCTAATTTAGTTTTTATCGGACAAAGATGTCTGTATGTTTGTTTTGTTTTACAGCCAAACAGACAGATGTAAAGTGTCTTGATCCTATATTTGTTTGTTTAAGATATAAGATGAACTATTTTTGAATTGAAAAATGTTGAATATCAGATGAAGTAATTTAAATTGTGTGATGAGAAACACGTGGTATATTAATACAATGGTTTTGTATATTTCAGTATTGTTGCTGGGAGAATCCTCACTTCTCATCTACAGTTCTTAGTGAACTTTTATGGCAGGTTTGTAGATCTTGAAGATTATTTGATATCAGATACATGTGTTCAAAATAAGAACAGTCAGTGAGCCATTTTTGCACTTTTACTTTTGAGTTCAACGTTAAATTTTGAGGAAAAAATGTGTCACACCTCAGAGTAAAATGTGTCACACCTCGGAGGAAAATGTGTCACACCTCGGAGGAAAATGTGTCGCACCTCTCTTACTGATGTTGAACTACAAGCAATAAAGATTTAGTTTGACTAATTTCAGGCTCCGTCAAAACTCCTTGGTGTTCAACAGATATTTCTAACCATTCAGTATAAGGAACTACTCTGTTTATTGGTATTTCAGGTAGCCTACTCTTACACCTATGAACTTCGACCATACCTAGACTTGCTACTACAGATGTTACTTCTAGAAGATTCCTGGCAAAACCATAGAATACATAATGCTCTCAAAGGTGAAAATATTGACATTTCTGTTTCTTTCTTACCAGTCAGGATAAGTCCTGGCTAGCTCATTGTAGAAATCAGTGAAGCATGGTCACTTTGAACTTTCAGCTACTTAAATCTATATGAAAATAGCTATCCATTGAGAACTTGTCATTTTGATAATGGAATATGTTTGAGTTGTAACGTAACCATCACTGCAGGTCGTAGTTTGAAAGTTGACGCTGTTTTGAAATCCTGAACAGGGTGACTTTTATTACATGGCTAAAAGATTCTTGAAAAGCCGTGTAACAAGAGAGTGTCTCTGTTAATTTTTGCCTGAATGTCTTGCCTGATTCCTGGTTATCCTTCAAGTTTAATCTTATAATAAGAGACAGTGTTGCAAAATAATTTTATTACAGGCGTATAGAAAATTTAAGACTGCCTCCAATGACTTGAAATCCCTGTAATCTCTCATTGATTGAGGGTCACGGGTTAGAGTTGGCAGCTTTGTACTGTTCCCAGGAATGCCTCCTGTTAATAACTAAAATACGGTTGAAATAAGTGTAAAACCTCGAGAAAAAAAATGAAAATTTAAAAAGGGGAAAAATCTCTAGTACACATGATCATATATGAATATTGTATGAGTATTAAGCGATGATCATTATTACTTAAGAAGAACATGTTTATATTTGATTATTTAGGTATTCCTGATGATCGGGATGGATTGCTAGACACTATACAGAGATCCAAGAGTCACTATCAGAAGAGGGCTTATCAGTGTATCAAAATGATGGTTGCTTTGTTCATGCAGTAAGTTGCATTTCCAAACATTTGCTTTATATTTGCCTTTCATGCAAGGCCATCAACTTCTTGAAATTCTTGTATCATTATTATTAGATAAAATCATGTCTTCAGTAAATAATACTGCAGGATATGTACATTGACATATCATTTAGGCTTAAATGACGGAGGTTTGATTGAGGAAAATGTACCAGATTTATAGCCTACAGTTAGGTTTGGAAGGTTTAAACAGCTATTCATATAGATCTACCTGTTTGTAATGAAATCAGTTATGTCATACAGTTGTTTTGAAAAACTGAAAATTAAGCAATATATTATAAGAATGAAACTTGTTTTTCTCAGTTGTCCACCAGCCCAGCAGATGTTACTAAGTAACAGTGACTTGAAGAGACGTTGGACTATGGCTGTTGAATGGTTAAACGATGAACTAGAAAGGGTAGGCTGTTACACATTACATTGAAAACACCATTTATTAACACTTGCCATGCTCAATTTCTTCAAGTAGACTTGTATATATTCCAATTTAGACACTACCATTTATTGTTTAAACGAATGCTTCGTGAAAATCTACTCGCAGGATAGCAAACATTGTAGATCATAATTTAGTGCAGGCTGACCCTGATCTGCACTTTAATACCACAATATGACAGAATCCCTGCAGCCAGAGAAAAATCAGTCTTCCAAGATCTTATTTAAATAGAAGACTTAGTCTAAACCTTTTTAGTTTTAATGTGTTTTATAAATCACTTGTTAACATGTTTTTTATACCTCGGACATATTTTATATTTTGCAGAGACCGTACCCAGGCAATGCACAGTATACTTACAACAACTGGTCCCCACCAGCACAGTCAAATGAAACATCCAATGGGTAATTATGTTTTACCTATGGTAGTCACAAGCTTTGTGTAAAAGAGATTATTTGTTCATGATCAAAATAAAAAGGAATTAATAAGAATATTTTTCAATTGCATTAAGTAATTTAAGCGACATTTCCCTTACTAAAGTCAGTTTTCTGTGGGTATGTAATTGCTGACCCATGTTTATTGTTGTTATTTGCAGGTATTTCTTGGAGAGGTCACAGAGCGCTAGAGTCACACTTGCTAAAGCTATAGAGTTATGTCCTGATCCTGAGGAGGTAGGTACCTGTTCTTTGTAACTTTGCATTGTTACCTAGTAAACTGTATTATTGTATGATTTTGGTGGAAAGGTTACAATTTTCAGTATCTGAATTGCCAAGGTACCATGCAATACTCCGGTGCAGTTATGAGGATCCTGTCATGCATGTTAGGGTTGTACCATTACATCAGAGGACTACTGTGATTTTAGTATTGACCCTACACTCCTGATTTAGCATAAAGAATGGTTTGAAGTCTTTTGTATCTTTAAATAGATGATTTACACTGTTTAATATTAATTCCCAATTTTTTCAACCTCCGCAGGATCAGGAAGATGCAGACTTGACAGATGACCAGGAGGGATCACACTTAGATGACTCTCAACAAGGGGTTAGTCAAGAAGATTGTGAGATTTCTGTACAGGGGTCAAGGTCAGCAGATGGCAGACAGGTGCAAAACAACCAGGTCAGTAGTCTTGTACTCGAGTGTTGTATTTCAAGTGTCCAGCAGTGTTAAATTTGATGGATATGATCACAGTAGAAAGGAGAGATGGCGGTATTACCATTATGAAAAAGGAATGTAGCGTCTCGCCAAAAACCAATACAAAAACTACTTCAGAAACATTAATCAAATATGGAGATCAGTTTTCTAGAAATTTAAGAATCTGGTTACTGCTGTTGGGGATAACATTGATTGCATATTTCTACAAATAGTTGTTGGCATTTTAGGTAACGGTAGAGAAATCACAACCAACTCCACCTAACAACCAGATCAACAACCAGCTGAACACCCCGTCAACAAGTGATCAACAGTCACCGCCACCAGAGAACTCGGAAACAGGAGAAGAGGAAAAGGACAAAAATGAAACCAAGGTATTTTTTGGGTCATCCTTTGCAACTTTTGCAATTTTACCTATTCAAATTCTAGCTGGAGTTTAACTGTAGAGTCAAAGTCCCTGGTATATAAGCAATATGTTTTACAATGGAGTAAGTACAGAAAAGTGGGGAAAGAAAACCTTACCCTTTCCTTTTGTACAGCAGTCTGTCTGCATCATAGGGTACGAGTACACACTGTAAGAAACCAGGATTTGCTTTTTAGCATCCACATTCTCCTCTGGATCTTAACTGTTTATCTGTCTAAAACTAACGTGCCACTCAGTATGTTTTGTGGCCTTTTAAGACTACTAGTATCATACTGATTGCTTAGCGAATCAACCGACATAGGTTTTGAATCTCAGGCATAGCATATTAGAGGTGAAATGATTTTTCGATGCGATTCATTGGAATTTGACTACCGCCTACGATCTGATTCTCGATTCAATCCCGGACATTTTCGATTTGATTTATTTACTCCTAACCATAATTTAGTACCGGAATTCTGGCCTTTAGCCACGCTTAGTCGTGCCGAAGTCACTTCCCGTGTTGCTTATAATTGTACAATTATACAGTGATAAAAAATGGGTTCCGTCGTGCTGCTGAAGGACCCCCGAAAAAAAAAGTACTTGTAAATTGTGAAAACATTTTGCCTTCAGGGCTGAAAATGCTGAAATTGTTGTGACATATTCATGTAAAAAATGGTTGAATCGAAAAAATTGGTATCGGAAAAAAATAATTGAAATCGAAACGGTTGTCAGCTGAATTGTTGCAGTCCTATGGCATATCTATTCCTCAGTGTTAATTTATTCAATATTTAAAGTTTGACTGGTCATTCACATGTCAGTTTTTAGAAATATTATGTGACAAGGTTATGAGTTTCTCTTGGAGACTTTGAAACGATGCAATAGGCTAGACTGAATGCTAATAGCTAATATATAGTCTTTATACAGAGCTAAAACCAGGTGATTATTCATGTCTTGTTTACAATCTGCATGTGTAAAAACTCCTAGACATTATGTCATGTTGTACACATGTTTATGTAATTTCTCTTTTCACAGAAGATATCATCTGATGATGTTGACAAGACAAAGTCTAGCCAGGATTCAAGTAGTACAAAAACCAGCCAAGAATCCAGTTCCTTAAAATCTGGGTTGGAGTCTGGAACTTCGAAGTCTGGGCAGGAATCCAGCACAAAATCTACAAACAAAGAACCTAAAACTCCAATTAAAGACAAAGGAAAACCTGTATGAAAAGACAAAAAATATTGACTGGTTGAATTTATAATGAACGTTATAGTGGGCAACAGATATATATAGATAGACAGTGTCAAGTGAATATAAAAACAAGTATTCAAAGCTTTAGTAATGAATTATATGATGTTATTATAAGTGTTCACTTTTAACCTACACAGTTACAGCTCAACTGAGCCTCGGGCTCAAGATGGCTTATAGTGACCACCGTCTGTCTGTCTGCTCATCTGTTTATCTTTCAAACTCTTACTTTGCAACGCTAGTGATCACTGTTTGAATTGGATCCTTCGGAGTTGTTGTCGGAATATTGAATAAAATCTGGGGTGTGATTGCAATTGGGTCAAGTAATCTGAATGGGGTCTAAAATGGAGAAAACTCTTGTAAACTGTAGAAGCTCTTCTACATATTGGAACATTAGAACAATAGATGTATGTTTGGATGCAGACTGGATTATCTTGAATTTTGTTTTAATGTTTTAACAAGAGAAACAGTTCATTACTCAATAGCAAGTTTTGTCATCATTAAATGTTGCGTCAACTTTGTATTAAGGAAATTTGTTATGATTTCCTGTCTTGACTAGAAACTAGGTCAACGGAGAGGTCATTAGCAGGTCATGTTTGATTATGCATTGCAATATTTTGGGCACATATGTAGCCTTTTGTAGACCCAGCTGTACAGCAATGTTCTATCTTGACTCTGGTGAGTGGTATAGGGCTATTGTTGCTCACTTGCTTTAGTATGTTACTTTTACTTTATCATTTGATCAGTAATTTTCAGTCATATGGCTTCAACTGAAGAAATGGTTTGAACTTGGATATGTAGAATGTCTATGCTATCAGTAAAACATGATGGTCCAAATTAAAATTTTGGACAAGTCCGTTTTTTTATAAGACGTGTAAGTTGGGAATGAAATCTTACAATTTGTTATTGATATTTTAGCAAAAACAGGGTTGAATCATATATTTAGGGATATAGAATGTCTGGACTAAGATCTTGGAGGTCGTAGAGGTCTTAGATGCTTATCTAGTTTTTCTGGAAAACTATGCATTAAGCCGAAGGCAGGACTTGAAAGTATATTTAGTGAAATCCATGTTATATAGACTTACTGTATATTGCAGTAACATTGGTTTGTTTTCTGCGAAGTTATAAAAGTGCTGTTAAGTTTAAAGTTACTGTTAAGTATTTCAAAAAAGTACGAACAGTCTTCTTCATTCGTATCATAGTGAAATATCTATATTGTGTAGCTACAGCATCACTTCCTGTTTTGTGAAAAGGATCGGGATATTCCCGACCCTGTGTTATCACCCAAGTATGCATGTACTGTATATTTTGTATTTGTATATTTTCGGCAAATATGGAGAAAATGATAGAATCAAAGAAAAAAGATATCTGTTATTACAAGAAGTATTGTATTGAAAGTCTGAAGAAGAAAATAAATGAAGTATCTGTAATACATTTTGTTGTTTGGCAATTTTTTTTTTTTCAGTACAGGTAAGAAATAGTTGTGATATCTAATGAATCTTTTATATGATCAAAACAAGAATATAAGGCAGTGAGACTGATGTTAACATGTTGTTTGTTTTGTATGTTCATATAGTTGTAATGTTTAACGACAGTAAAATGCTTATAGACTGTAGGTCATGAGGAATCTCCAAGATTCCATGTTGTTTTATATTATTATGAAAAATGTGCTATTGGTTCTTTTGATGCATTGGTGTAAATAGAGTATGTGAAGTGTCCACTGGCTTGTTTTATATCTGTGTGCATAATTTGTGAATGTCTGTTCTTTTACTGTGCATCTCTTATTACTGTGTTGTCCAGTGTACAGTGTGTATTTAAAGTAAATGTTTTGTTGTCATGGATACAGAGTTGTGTACATAGAAGCAGTTGTTACACGTGCTGTAAATATGGTAGATAGTGCGGGTAATAAAAGTATAACCTGCTTGCTTGCATATTTAAATGCTTTTAGCGTCACACATTGTGAATTATTAACTTATTGATAGGGCCACGCTAAGTGAAAATGACCTAACCGGATTTTTAGCTGTTATATGTTTTTGGTTTAAATACATGAATTTTGCATATCGAGAAATGGATGTCAGATTTTTCAAAAGTTTTGTTTAGTTACATTTAGGGTATTAATACAAAGTAAGATATGAAATTTGTGTAGAAATACATTTACTTGATATGCAAATGTAAGATAAAAAGAGCTGACTGATACATAGCATCAGAAATTAAATATCTTCTTCAATACTGGTCAAATTACAGATGTTGATGTTTTATAAATGCTCTGCTATTGTATGCAATCTTTCCTTAATGGTATATATCCTAAGCACATCCTGTTTGATGCACAGCTGAATATGTTACTGACTTAAAATGAATGCAGATGTTCATACTGGTTCTAGCCCTGTTGCAAAGCAAGTTGCCACAGTTTTATGTTAAATATTATAAATGTGTCCGTTGTCAAACTAACCAATTAAAATGAAGCTAGGTAGACTGGAGTCCCTTAAAGCATACTGTGTCTTGCTGAGGTCCGACACTGGGTTGCAAGGCATAGGCAATAACCACTAGACCACTTCTGCCAAGCCCACGTGTGAGAAAAACTGGAGTTGCAGCACTTATATCAATTAATTAAGAAGTTAGATTATGATAAGTTTTCGATTAATTTTCACATATGAGCAGGAAAATGTTTTTGCATTGAAATGCATTTGCTTATCACTTGAGTGAAGTTACATCCTAGCAAAATCAAATGATAACAGTTTTCAAGTTAGTGTTAGTTGACGTTATAATCAAATATCAGCAGAAGTAATGCTTAAAGTCTGTGAACAAATTCTGGCACCAGATGAGGTTTGTTTTTTTTTGGCATCATTTATAATCTGAACAATATTAAAGTTTTGAAGAGAGGTACATTTGCTCTTGGCGTGGCTTATTACCTGATATAGGATGTATTCATACAGTCGAGTGCAAAAGATAGGGCTAGGATTATTGTTACAGTTGGAATTCTTGTTATCTAATTGAGGTATTTGCCAGATCAGTTTTGAACTTTCAAAGAAGTTTTATTCGTAAAATGTTACAAAAACAGATGTCTGAATCATTTATTAATAATTATCAATCAATGTGTTACTCCACTCACAGTTCAAACCTTTTTGGCATTACTATAAAGGTCTTTTAACATGCATGTCAAAAGATCAACACACTGGATTCAAGAATATAACTTATGAAAACCCAGACAACACGTATGCTTAGAGAACTAGTGTTACTTAGTGTGTAGATAGAGATGGGTGCTGTACTTGATGTATGGCATATTGTTAAGGTTCTGTAATTTATTGTTCATCATTTTGTATTCATATTGAATAAATATTTTTGTTGCTTGAATGTGATTGTTCCATAGCAAGGATCTAAATTATTTTATAATGAAGTAAAATTTTGACACTTGGATAAATTTTATTATTTCTTGTGTTGGAGTGGGTGTGTGTTCTGTAGATAACCTAATGACGAGCTGGCAGTATGGTAGCAATGGTTGTAAGTCTTTGCATTCTAATTTAAGTCCTGTCCATACGATATTTCCGGATGATTCTTACAGTTACTGTATCCCAACAACACCATTACTTACTATGTTACCTACACCTATAGTACGTATACTGTAGTCTCTGGGTGAATAGGTTCATCTGTTACCTAGGCAACGCTGTAATTCCTTTCTCAGGGCATACCAATCTATGTTACGGTGGGGCATGCGTTTGAAAAAGATCGGAAATACCAGTCTGTGTTCTGCACATGTGCATAGAAAATACCAACCAAGGTTCCTAGTTTGATGGTTCAGTTTTGCACTTTTAATTGCTCAGGCTTTTACTGGATTACATATCAATGTTGTTGCATATTGAGGGATACGGAAAAGGTTAACACCAAAAGATCAAGTATCACATACATTGACTACTGTATGGCCTCCTGCGCTTAAAATTATAATACACTATTATGTATCAGACTCCTGACTGAAATCTATGAGACCGAGATAACATCTTGGCTCCTTTCTTACTGGTAACGGCACTTGTCATAGTTACGGCCCTTGAGTTCTGATGCGATAATAGATATAGCAAAAGTTGACAGCTATTCACAAAAATAATCTTTCACGCGATTTCAGTGACATTTATTTCAAGACTGATGTTCATTAAAAGGAATAGACCTGTTTACGAAGTACACGCACAACCTGCTTCATATAATCTGGCTTACTCTTACTAAGATTTAAGCAGGGTTTTTCTTGCCATTGCTGAACAGGCTTGAAGAATATTGCTTCATATACCCGTGAAAAACTCCTCAGCGGTATACTGTCAGGCGGAGAGTTTGCATGCACATGCCAAATGAAAGCAATCGAAACACCTCACTTGTATTCCAGGAACCTTAGCAAAGCTTCCGTAATAAGTTACATTGCATTGTGTGCTTAAAGTATATTTTATTTCTTCCGTACATAGAAGGCATTGGCTCTAATTAAAACATTTCCAACCATGAAATATATATCACGCACCACATTGTTGCACAAACATATAATCGGTCTACTAAAAATAAGTAGAAAAGATTAATTGAAGTCTTGGCATTTGTCTTTTCTTCATCATTTTGTGTATAATATCAAGACAGCTGATACAATCTGGCCATGTTTGTTGACATTATTGAAATGAACAAACATATTGAAGCATTTTGAACACTTTCGGTAATATATGAGTACCACAAAAGAAATAAACAACACGACATTCATCATCGAATACGTCAATATTTGTCTTTGCTAAGCACTAGCTCCTTGTCGCTGGTTTTGCTGTTAAAAGCTGTTACAAGAACATCTACATGTAAACTGTACAGAGGGTTTGCTTTATTGAAAATGTAAAATATTTTACATTTAGGAGGCACTTGTATTGTCTTAAGAGTCTTTAATAATCTGATCTATTAGAATGCTCCACACTTCCATGCCAGTTTTGTTTAAGACAATCTGGACAATCTGATAATATTGCTTGAAAATTATATCAAAAACATCAATGTCTCCTACATCTTGTCCGAACAAAAAGGAAAACGTGTTGATAGAGCATATTACGAACTTCGGAAGCCGACGTGTTTATGCCTAAATCATCCAAAGATTTAACATTATAGCTATGTTTTGGATACTTCTGATTTCCTATACGTAAAATTTGACACAAGTATTTTATCAATCTTCACGGTATGACAATCCATACAAAGCGGCAGACGACCAGATTCAAGTAGGAGTTGTTATCTTTACTTTATAAAAAGGAGATTGAACTGATTCAGTCACTGGCGAGTTTATTGTGTATTCTACACCTGTGCAATCCTTATTTTACTATTAGTAACCTAGTTTTTAAGCAATTTTGGAAAGTATAGAAAGTTTTAAGTAAAACAAATCTAATCCTGTTATATACGGGCCGCGCCACTACACAACAGAACCGAGCAGTCAGCAAGACTTACTTCGGAAATAAGATTTTTTTCTTGTCGGTAACTAAAAGGTGTAACTGGTGTTCTTGACGGTAGCGCTGATCTCTTGTCGGTTAGTTAAAACAGCATACACGAAAAATCATTGTTAAATCATTCTACAAATATTGCATAAAATGTTTATTTAGATATAGCTAATGTAAACAAACAAGAATTTCTTCTGTGTAAAGTTATCAGTTCTTGATGGTGGCACTGATTCCTTGTCTGTATGCAACAATCCTGAAATATATTCGTTTAGCTATGATTAATATAGTTTAAAAAATATATATTTATTAGTCTTTGTTTAAAGTTTAAACCGACAACATGAAATCATTTAAATAAACATATTTTCTTCTTGATGATACCAATTATGTTTATCTGCAGTAGCGCTAATTTCTTGGCGGTATGCCGAAAAACGAAAGAAAAACTCATTAAATAGTAAGATATATTATTGAAACAGCTTGGAAATACTTGAAATACAGTGTATTATTAAATAATCATATTTGAAATATTCCGTGTAAAATCAACATCCGAAAATGTAAAACAAAATATATTTTCTTGTCTGTTTTAGTCGGTTCTAGTGGGTAATTTCCGAGACTCGTGCTATACCCGGGCAGATGTATTGGTGAGGAGCTAGGGTGTGGTACCCGGATTCCTTGTTTCTGCATCTGTTAATTTCTTCAACCTGCATCTGTCAGGGGTCTTGGCAGTTTCATTTGACAAGAAATCCTAGGGTCGGCTCGGACTATAAGCGATTAAAAAGTCAGTTCAGAGCGGTTGTTTCAGATTGGCAATTATTTATCCCCCCACCGAAGGCGAAGGGGATATTAGAAATGGTCTTCGTCCGTCCGTCCATGCGTCCGTCCCAATTTTGTCCGGAGCATAACTCCAAAAGTACTTGAGGGATTTTCTTCAAACTTCATACACTGACAGAGCACATTGGGAGGAAGTGCAGTGTGTAAGAACAATAACTCTACCTTGCCTACTTTTAGAGTTATTCCCCTTTATCAGATTTACTTGAAAAACTTTGTCCGGAGCATAACTCCAAAAAGTACCTGAGGGTTTTCTTCAAATTTAATACAATGACTAGCACATTGGTAGGAAGTGCAGTGTGCAAGAACAATAACTCTACCTTGCCTACTTTTAGAGTTATTCCCCTTTATCAGATTTACTTGTCCGAAGCATAACTCCAAAAGTACTTGAGCGATTTTCTTCAAACTTAATACACTGACATAGCACATTGGTAGGAAGTGCAGTGTGCAAGAACAATAACTCTACCTTGCCTACTTTTAGAGTTATTCCTCTTTATCAGATTTACTTTAAAAGTTTTGTCCAGAGCATAACTCCAAAAGTACCCGAGGGATTTACTTCAAACTTGATACACTGACATAGCACATTGGTAGGAAGTGCAGTGTGCAAGAACAATAACTCTACCTTGCCTTCTTTAAGAGTTATTCCCCTTTATCAGATTTACTTGAAAAAAAAATTCCGAAGCATAACTCCAAAAGTACTTGAGGGATTTTCTTCAAACTTAATACACTGACATAGCACATTGGTAGGAAGTGCAGTGTTTAAGAACAATAACTCTACCTTGCCTACTTTTAGAGTTATGCCCCTTTATCAGATTTACTTAAAAAGTTTTGTCCAGAGCATAACTCCAAAAGTACCTGAGGGTTTTACTTCAAACTTAATACACTGACATAGCACATTGGTAGGAAGTGCAGTGTGCAAGAACAATAACTCTACCTTGCCTACTTTTAGAGTTATTCCCCTTTATCAGATTTACTTGTCCGAAGCATAACTCCAAAAGTACTTGAGTGATTTTCTTCAAACTTAATACACTGACATAGCACATTGGTAGGAAGTGCAGTGTGCAAGAACAATAACTCTACCTTGCCTACTTTTAGAGTTATTCCCCTTTATCAGATTTACTTTAAAAGTTTTGTCCAGAGCATAACTCCAAAAGTACTTGAGGGATTTACTTCAAACTTAATACACTGACATAGCACATTGGTAGGAAGTGCAGTGTGCAAGAACAATAACTCTACCTTGCCTTCTTTTAAGAGTTATTCCCCTTTATCAGATTTACTTGAAAAAAAATTCCGGAGCATAACTCCAAAAGTACTTGAGGGATTTTCTTCAAACTTAATACACTTGACATAGCACATTGGTAGGAAGTGCAGTGTGTAAGAACAATAACTCTACCTTGCCTACTTTTAGAGTTATTCCCCTTCATCAGGTTTACTTGAAAAAAATATTCTGGAGCATAATTCTAAAAGTACTTGAGGGATTTTCTTCAAACTTAATACACTGACATAGCACATTGGTAGGAAGTGCAGTGTGCAAGAACAATAACTCTACCTTGCCTACTTTTAGTCAAATAGAAAAATATCATACCTATACTGATAATGAACATTAATATAATTTTGCAAACCTTCTCTTCATTGCCTTATTCTTTTTCCACTTACTTGAAAACTGTACTCAGCATGACCATAACTATACGGCTTTTTAAGGATTTCCTCTCACCAAGTAAAATGTACGAAAGTACAACCTTCAGGTAACTTCTTCCCGGCGGGGGGATTAACCATGTGTAACATGGCTCTTGTTTCAGTAAGTAGGGTCTTCTTCATACACATCTTTAATTGGTTACCTGCTGTAATTGGGGCTAAAACATTCAAAGGCCCTGTCATCAATAGGCCTATTTAGCTCAAAGGCTTGTCTGGGCTATCCCCATGCAATTGCGCACAATTTCAGAATAGTGATTATTTTGATTAATGACTTACTGTTTCTCATATTGTATTATTAGAATAAAATTTTCGCAGTTGTATTTGAAATACACACAAAGGGTCGGCCGCACAACGGCGCTTCATTTAAGCGTGACAAAAGCCTCTATTTCTATCGTGATATAAATATTTTTGCGGGAAAGATTTACAATTTTCATTTGTTCTTTTTAAAATAAAAGTTAAAAATTAGCCTTTTGATATATCAATTACAACAAATAGATTAATGTGATTGAATTAAATGAAAACAATCTGACGAGATTATGTTCTAATATGCGCGTGACTGTCACGTGATTATCAATCAGCTGAACGAAAACAAAATGACGGAAACAGAGAAAACTCCGTTGATCAAAAATTATGATGATGAAGAGGAAGAAGAACTCACCGGGTGCGGGGCCACTCTCCCCTGTAACCCAAGACGACCTCTGCACAGATATTTGATCTTAATCATTATGTGTTTTCTCAGTTTTGGTAAGTCTATTGTCAGATTATCTGAAAATATGGCTTCGTACTCAAAATTTTATACTTTCGATCCGGAAAATCTTGTTTCATTTTGCTGTAAATACAGTTTCGCATTCTGATTTTAATTTGCAACGAGTTGTTTTATATTGACACTCAAATTTATTTTCAAATCCATACACTACATCAAATGATTATGAATGTCTAGATTATGATAAATATGAAATGCAAAAGTTTTCGGTATGACAGCACTTGGCTAGTCCAACTAATTGTATGTGAGTGGAGGTATTGTGTTATTTTTGTATGGGAAATATATCTCCTCCATGAGATTCTGACACAAAACAAACAATATCTTTGAATTTGCTCAAGATGTCTCTTGATTATTCTGACAAGGCAGTGGCTTGAGTTAGTCACACTCATGCAGTTACGGTAGCGTAACTCTAGCCACTGCTTTTCTGTATAGCCTGTTGTGCCTTATCAGAGAGGTTACCATTATATTAAACTATTAATGCTGAAGGTGGTCAACTAAGATGTTCAGGTACTGTCTAAATGTAGTTCAAATTAATAATTGTACTCAATGGATGAATATACATGTAGTTATATTTTTGCTAGGCGATATCCAGCCTCTGATATCTATAAAATGTCAGATATCTGTAAGATGTCAGATTATGAGATACCTATAAAATGTCAGATATCTATAAAATGTCAGTATGTAAATTGGGTCTACATTTGGAGTCGAAGTATTGAGAATAGTCTAAATGTTGAGAGAACATTCTTAGATGTGACCATGTTCCTGGAGTCAGCTGATATTCATAATTAAAAATCTTAGAAAAGTGTATAATTATGAAATCTAAAAATTCTAATGATTTGAAGCCGCCATATATAGTGCAGTGGTACTGGTAGAACATTCACCTTCGGATTGAAGGTACCCATGTTTGAATCCTACTAGTGCGTATTTCTCCTTTCAAGGTGTAGTCCATCTGCAGTTAGTCTAAATAATTGGACTCTAAATGCAGACCCATTTTACATACTGACATTTTATAGATGTCTGCCCTTTTACGGCTTGATATCGCCTAGCAAAAAGTAAAACTATATTCATCAGTTGAGTACAATTATTTGGACTAATCTGCAGTAAGTCTTGAGAGCATTCTTTTTAAAGTTAGTGTGTAAGATGGTAATGGGCATAAGTCATGAATGAAAATATTTATGATTTCACTTTAGTCCCTTTGTTGAGACGAGGCATGAACTTTGAACTTCAAAGCAATGTCTATATTGCAACAACGGTATTACTAATTCACAGGAAGCTACTTTTGCTACGACAATCCAGCTGCTCTCCAGGACAACATGACCAGGGATTTGAAAATATCGGTTGGAAAGTTCATGGGATTTTATTCCTGGTATTCCTGGCCTAATGTAATACTGTGCTTCTTTGGAGGATTTTTGATTGACAGAGTGTTTGGTGTTCGTCTTGGTGCCGTTATCTTCAGCTTGTTTGTTACAGCTGGTCAGGTTCGTAGTTATTGGTAATATTCAATGTCATTCTTACATGGTCTATGAAACCAGTCAAGAGAGAATGTAAAAAGTAGTAATTTAATGCATGTGTCTGTTTGATAAATGTATATTTACCTTAAAGTTGGCTGTTAATATATGGCTAACTGTTTTGTAATTTTGATATTTGTGACTGTATATATGATCTTTAATGTTTCCAAGTATTTTTAATTGTGACGGTGTTAGCCGGAGCCATTAAAACTGTTTGCGACCATTTAAACTGAGTACACTTTTGTAAATGTCAAAATCACCAAACGGTTAACCCTCTAATATATGATAATTATAGATCCTTCGATTTTGAGACTGTATCTATGTTATTTAAACGTCATAAATTTTAATGATGTAGCCAATCAAAATTGTCATAACTGTGTAAGAATCTGCTTAATGTGACTGATGTCTGAGGATAGACCTCTATCATAGGTTTATTATAACTATGTATAAGCTTATATATTGAAATGGCCAAAAGCTAGAATACAACTGTATCAGAGTGATAAAAAAACAGTGCTATCTTAGGTTAAATTTTCATTAATTAAGAATTACCATTTCTTTTTTTAAATTAATATTTACCTTAATTGTCTACACATTTTTATTCCAGGTTGTATTTGCCGCTGGGGCCTTGGTTGACAAGTACTGGCTTATGTGTGTTGGAAGATTCATTTGTTGGGTGGGTAAATGTATTTGTCTGTAACTTTATAGAATGATATTGTGACCTTGATTTTTATCCATAGAACATGTTTACTTTTTGAGCATTTGCATTTCACATTGTACTAAAGTGATATTAGTTTCAAAATCAGGAATTTATCAGGCCATTCAGGCTTTAAAGGGGCACTCCCTACATCTAGCAAAATACATACTCCAGACATAAATAATGTTTTCATTAATTTAAAGGTAAAATGATAAATAAATACAAATTTAAAGAACAACATGTATCAAAAAATGCCTCATTTTAGCATAAATAATCATCGACAACAAACAAACCTCCTATAATAAATTGCTATCCACCCATTAATTGTACAACAGCTTTACATAGATTATTGAACATTTTATCGTACTGCAACATATTTTAAAACCCTGCTTTTACTGATACTGACTTGGATGTATAGCTTTAACTTTTAAGTAAAGTATGTTCTATTATTTTTGCTTATAAAGTAGCCTAATTTGACACCAGTTGTAGGGAACCTTGTACTTCAGCAGTGTAATAGTATTTTCATAAATATGCTTTGGTTCTGGTAATGTTAGTGCTGTATGTTTCACAGAATTGGTGGAGAGTCGCTAGCAGTTGCACAGAACACCTACGCCGTCAAGTGGTTTAAGGGGAGAGAACTCAACATGGTGTTTGGTCTACAGCTGAGCTTCTCAAGAGTTGTATGTATTCGTGTAGTGTCTCAACACTTCAGTCTTTGTTATATAAGTTTGAAACATTAAAAGCAATTATATTTTATCCTATTTCGAGTAACTTAGTGCAAAACTTCCTTTGAAAAGCTGGTATACTTGTCTTATGAGGATGTGAACAGTGACATAGTTGATGATAAGATTTGATTCATCCAGCGAGGGAGGTTCTGCAGTGTGTGAGTAGAGTGTTGGATTCCTAAAGTGGGGGTCGTACGTTTGAGTTCTGTTGGTGAAATTAGGAGTCGTCGACAATACCTTCTTTTGATGTGAGAACTGATCAGAACTCCGGGAGGCAGTCATATATAGAATACTAAATATAACTCACAAGAACTTAATTCTAAATGAATATAAGATGAAATGAGCTTGAACAAATTTCTTTAAACTATCATAGTAAATGTATCATTAATATATTGAACAATTAAGAATTGATATATTGAACAAACATTTTCACAATTAAACCATCTAAGACACAGGCTTACCTAAAGTAATTATTGTAGACTAAAGGTTAAATTCTTTACAAATATTCCTATGCCAGTTAAAGACAAGAAATAAAAGTGTATAAATTTGATTCCAGGGTAGTACAGTGAACATGAATGTAATGCAGCCTATCTACAAATATGTATCAAAATCAGTTCAAGGATTCAAATGTCTTGGTATATCTTTGTTTGTCGGTAAGTACTTGACCTTTAAACTCTTCTATAAGGAGATAAAAAATTGTGAAATTGAAACACATGTGGCTTACCGTAGATATGTGCCAAGTTGTTTTCCAGGAGACTCCTGATTTTAAGTTTGATTTTTTTAAGAAAAGGGGAGCTATAGCTCCCATACTACTTGCCTCGGCATCTGCGTTGGCGTCACACCTTAAAATTGGTTACCTTTTCCGTACCACCTCACTTGTTTAAAAAAAAATACAGATATTGCTTTGGAGCTTATGATAATTATTTACCATTACCCCCATCAACAGACAAGAAAACATAACTCTGTGAAGGTTTTTGTCAGAATTATGGCCCTTTTTTGACAGCCAGTTGTAGCGAAATTGGTCAAAATTGAGGTTCAAATACTAGAATTTCCGGTAACTTTTCTTTTTAAAATTTTGTACTCTCCTGGATTTTCCATCCAATCTCCTGAATTTTGAAATGAAATCTCTTGGAAATATGTTTTTGGAAAGCTTGACATATAAACCGGCCAGAAGCATTGTCTGACCACTTTCAGTAGTAGTCACATCTTCAGTGTACATGTATGCACTGGTCACAAAGTATGTGGTAGGTGGCTCTGTTATGTTATCTTTGTTAGAATTTATGACATATTGTGACATTTGATGCAATATTCTTTCACATTTCAGTTAAACTACAAGAAGAGAACTGGAACTTCTTTTACAGAAATTCTAAATTTTTGCAGTACATGTACTTCATATTTCCGATAATTTATCATTTGTATTTGCCTTCATCACATAACTGGGTGTTTATATTAATTTGCACATTACTGATGGGTATTGTAGATAACAGTACTCACTGACTTCTCTACAGTGGTGTAGGACAATTCTCTAATCATGTCTGAATGTTTACAGGTGGTGTCATGTGTTTCCTATCTTTGATCTGTGCTCTCGCACTTGGATACTTCGACAAAAGAGCTGACAGAGTTCTTAAGCGAGCTTCAGTGACATCAGGTAATGATAAAAAAACATCTTGAAATCTTGACATAAAATTGATTTGTAAGCTTTCTGTATGTTTAGTATTTAAAGAAGTGTTGTAAAGTGAAAATGAAGGGGTCATTACCTTGACATTTTTCTGTCAAAAAAAGTATATCACGACTATTAGAAGTTTAAACATATCTTTTTTACATGAATATTGTGGACGGCAGATGCTGATTTTACATATTTACATGAATATTGTGGATTGCAGGCACTGATTTTACTCATTTACATAAATATTGTGGATTGCAGATGCTGATTTTACATGTTTACATAAAAATTGTGTATTGCAGATGAAGTAATCAGGATAAAAGATGTAAAAGATTTTGGTTTCAAGTTCTGGTTGTTGTGTGCAATCTGTGTGGCATACTATGTTGCTGTGTTTCCATTTATAGGACTTGGTCTGTAAGTTACAGATATCTTCAAACTGGTTCTGTTAAATATATATATGAATTATTCAGAGGGATTGTCATTTTTATACCCCCGAAACGAAGTTTTGGGGGTATATAGGAGTCACCCGGTGGTTGGTCGGTAAGTCGGTTGGTCAGGCGGTCTGTTGCATTTTCGTTGTCCTGAGCATTACTTGAAAACTACTAGTTGGAATTTAATACAACTTCATACAATGGTCAAACACATTGAGAGGAAGTGCAGTGCACAAGAACCATAACTCCGTCTTGACTCATTACAAGGTAATTGCCCTTTGTTACTTTTCCTTGTCCGGAGAATAACTTGAAAACTACTGGTTGGAATTCAATACAACTTTACACAATGGTCTAGCACAATAAGAGGAAGTGCAGTGCACAAAAAAAAACATAACTCTATCTTGACTAATTACAGAGTTATTTCCCTTTGTTACTTTTCCTTGTCCGGAGCATAACTTGAAAACTACTGGTTGGAATTCAATGCAACTTCATACAATGGTCAAGTACATTTAGAGGAAGTGCAGTGCACAGGAACCATAACACTTTCTGGACTCATTACAGAGTTATTGCCCATTGTTACTTTTCCTTGTCCGGAGCATTAACTGAAAACTACAGGTTGGAATTCAATACAACTTCATACAATGGTCTAGCACAATGAGAGGAAGTGCAGTGTACAAGAACCATAACTCTTTCTTGACTCATTACACATTTATTGCCCTTTGTTACTTTTTCTTGTCTAGAGCATTACTTGAAAACTACTTGTTGGAATTCAGTACAA
Source organism: Saxidomus purpurata (assembly GCA_022818135.1). NCBI lineage: Eukaryota > Metazoa > Mollusca > Bivalvia > Venerida > Veneridae > Saxidomus > Saxidomus purpurata. The sequence goes on from JAFMSR010000015.1 coordinate 29,950,893, forward strand.
CTTCATACAATGGTCAAGCACATTGAGAGAAAGTGCAGTGCACAAGAATCATAACTCCATTTTGACTCATTACAGAGTTATTGCCCATTTTTACTTTTCCTTGTCACAGAGCACAACTTGAAAACTACTGGTGGGAATTCAATATCACTTCATACAATGGTCCAGCACAATGAGAGGAAGTGCAGTGCACAAAAACTATAACTCTATCTTGACTAATTACATAGTTATTGCCAAGAACAATATCTCTATTTTATTTTTTTTTCGCAAAGTATTCTGTCACTACAAACTTCCTCAGTTTATAAAGCAGTCTTTCGGGGGTATTAATCACATTTAGTGATAGGTCTAGTTTAAAAAAGTTGTAAGATTGCTTAAATGGAGCTTATTATTACAGATTTTAGACCAAAATGTCACTGTACTGAGTGTTCTTTTCATTCTTTAAAAAGTACAAACTGATTTGTTGCATTTTTTTTGAAAACATATATACCTGGTATTAACTATATTTAGAAAATTTAATGTTTAAATGATCACTTGGAATTTCCTCGAATTGAATAAGAAATTTATTGTGTCTGTTGTTGTTGTGCTTCATCAACAATTTGCTTCAAATGATATCTCCTCCTAAACTTGACGGATGCTGATGAAACTTATAATATTTGGCATGTAGTAGTGCCTAGTGAACCTCCATCAAGATTGTTTGAATCATGACCCCTGAGTCAAAATTGACCCCGCCCTGGCGGTCACTTAACTTTACATAGGTTTATATAGGAAAACTCTTCTCAGATAACACAAGGCCCAGAGTTTGCCTAGTGGACATCTGCCAAGCTTGTTCAAATCATGGCCTCCCTGCCGAAACTGACCCTGCCTTGGGGGTCACTTGATTTTACTTAGCTTTCTATAGGAAAAGCATTAACAATCTTTATGGCCTTCTTGCTTTCTTATTCATGTCATTTCATCACAATAAAGTACTGTCAGAAAATGTTAATAATTACTTTCTATGTTTTATTATGTACATATTAATAAGACCGTCATAAAGTATGAGCCGAGTTGAGTCGAATAATCAAATACTGAATACCATCATATGTGTCAGATATATCATGTAACATGCCTTTATCTTGCCACCTGTAGGTGTCCAGTATCATAAAGACATTTAAGAAGTGTTTGACATTTGTATATCTTATTTTTTCTCTTCAGGGTATTCTTTGAGATGAAGTTTGAAATGGACCCTTCAGTAGCTAACAGTGTAAATAGGTAAGTGATTTTAAAGAATTTTACACACTTTTTGCTGTATGAGTCCTAGATAAAGATGGCATGAGCAATATATATTGAAAATTGGTAAAGGATAAACGTGTTCAGTTAATCCATGTACAAGTCATGCAAGAGAACCACCACATCTTGCCCTTACCTTCAAAAGGTTTTTATCATGAGTCATGAAAGTATGAAATTTTTTTAATTAACAACAAAGTTTGCTTCGAACATCTACAGTATTATCATAAAAAATACATTTTGTTTCAGTGTGAAATGGGTTTGCTTTATTTAAATAACTAAATTGTATATGACATTATGAAACTTTCATGAACCAAATTTTCCGGATTTTCAGAAGCAGCATTCATTGTACGATATGTAACTTGTTGTTACTACACAGTGAGCTGACTGAAGTATTCAGGAAACTGAATAATGATAGTGTCCTTGCTTGTCAATTAGATATTTCATTTCTATTATTGTAAATAACCAGTTTCAAATGTTCTTGTGTCCTTATGTTGTTTCAAACAAGTCCAGGTATTGAATCAGGACATTAAGATTACAGTTTGTACATGTACAGCAAATATTTGTTATTGTGTCAAGTGGGCACAGTTTCAGTGTCATTCTGTTATCAGCTGTAAACATTTAAGTGAGACAGTTTTGGTTTCACTAAATATAAATATTTACAAGTCTTCACTCTAATCTGGATCAAGTGACTGCTGTCTACAGTTGAGATAGTGTCTTCCTAGACTTATAACGTTATACAGGTTATAAGATAATAATTCATATATAGTCAACCATTTTGTATGTTGATATTTACATTTCAGTTTGGTATATATCATATCAGCAGTTGCCTCCCCTTTCTTTGGTTTTCTCATAGACAAGACAGGCAGGAATGTATTCTGGGTAATTCTTGGAACGTTCACCACAATAGGCTGTCATGCAATGCTGGCATTCACATTTATTACGCCTTTCGTTGCCATGGTAAGATGCTTGTTGTCTTAAAGTGACATTATGCGCATCTTACTGCACATAGTGTATTTTTGGTGACAATTTTATAAATGCAATTTTTGGTTGCTGTGCATTTAAATGTGTTATATTAATGTTATGCCGCATTAGTATTTGAATTGGTGCTTTGATATAAAAAAATGGCTGATAAATGTAGTTGATTGTGTTGTTGTTGATGATGGTGAGATTTCGGCAGTGGAAGGGAGGAACTCCTGCTGCAGTTGTTCTTTTCTTTAAATTGACTCTCCCAGTCAAATAAGAAAATCAATATTTGGAAAGTTTTTTTCATACTGGTAGCAGGAAGAGTTTAGTGTTTGGGTAAGCTATTTTTAACACCTATGACCACACCATTTTCACTGGTTGTTACTTGAAAAAATCTGTCTTTCAGTATTTGGTTTGTTAGTGTACAGTAGTTTTCTCCTTACATAGTAGCCTACCATTAAACCAGGTAAACACTCAGAACTTTTCACAGGTAAATAAGTATGAAGTAGAGAAAATCTATACATGCTACAATGATATTTGTCATGTTTCCTTTTCACTTCAATATAAAGATTCAATCATGTTAAACATGAATGGAAAAACTAGCATTTATTATGTCTTCCACCTAGTGGAAGGGGAATCAGTGATATGGTGTTGTCCGTCAGTCTGTATGTCACAAAAGTTTATCTGCGCATCTTCTACACACCTGGATGGATTTTACTGAAACTTGGTAGAAATGTTTGGTACTAAATGTTGTTGCGCATATCATCTCCAGTTTAATGATTCTTAGCTGAATTATTGTCAGTTTTTGTAAACTATAACCCTAGCCTACATCTTGTCTGTGCAACTCCGATTAACCATTAGACGGATTACAACCAAACTTTGCATGAATGATCAGTACAATGCCTAGTCATGCATATTGTTTGCATTTTCCGGTTCAATGATTCTTATTGAATTTGTTTTTTTATAAGGTCATAAGAAAAGAAGTGGTGTTTCGAATTATTTGAAATTCATGACAAACATACTTGTCTATCCTACAGTGTTAGGTGGTACTTATACGTTTTTTGTGAAAAACAACCAATATTTTGAATTTCAGAGCGTAATGGGACTGGCATACTCTGTGCTGGCAAGTGCACTGTGGCCAATGGCTTCCATGATGGTCCATCAACATCAGCTTGGAACAGCATATGGCATGTTAGTAAAATTCTTATCTGTAATATTAGGGCATTAACTTTGATGCTTTTGAGCTGGACTATTTGAAGAAAAGTCTGTGCTATTCTACTCACCCTGACATAGGTGTCGGCATCAGTGTCACACCTTGGTTAAGCTTTTGTTTGCAGTGCAAGTTGGTATCTCCAAAAGTACTGAAGATATTGGATTGAAAGTTTACACTTTTTGAGATCACAGAACAAGGTCATACCTTCTAGTCTCATAAATCTTGATTTGTTTTTTGACTAAATTGTCTGAATGTCCCTTATTGGACTTCGAAAATTCTGGTTGAAGTTTTGCATGCAAGTCTACAGCTTAGTGAGGGATTGGCTGAAACCTTTATACTAGTGTTCATGATTCATTGTATTAACCTGTTGTAAGCAGCTGTTCTTTACTGGCAATGCTATAGTTTGAGAGTCAGACTCTTGAAAATTCAAGCTTGGCTGTCCTATTGACAGATCTCATTACATTTTAATCCCAGTTTTAGCATTCCTACAAATGTACCAAATACAATGTACATACATTTGTAATTATAATTACATCATGTTTTTGATATATGTTACTTGCATAGAAAACAAGATGGCTGAACCATAGGAATCATAGATCTCAAGGTGATAAAAAGTGAACTAGTGAAATACTTGGGTAAAATAACATACCATTAATAACTAAAATAGCACCGATTATTTCACTAGTTTTTGTATCAGGTGTACATTTAGTAGAAGACATGTACCCAGTGCTCAGAGTTTTAGAAGTTCTAGATTATTAAATTTGCCATGGTTAAGTGTGTATGCCTGTATTGCAGATTATGTTTTGTATTTTTACAGAATGCAGGCCATTCAGAACTTGGGTTTAGCCAGTATATCAATAGCTGCCGGCAGTATAGTAGATTCCAATGGCTACCTTATCCTAGAAGTCTTCTTCCTTGTATGGCTATGTAGTATGTATAGTTTTGCTGTGTGCATCTGGATATGAACTCTTTTTGACCCTTATGCTGCCCATACCTGTTCTATCTCCATATTTGTTTGCTGTAGCAATTGTAAATTTTTGCACTACATAGATACTAGTTTTTTTTGTGTCTTGACTGTATGTTTTTATATTAGTAGACTTTACTTGATTAAGAACTACTTTTATGCTTTAAAGTTTTTCTTCATGTATAGCTTTTCAGTAGTATGGAATGTAAATTAGGTTAACTATCAACTGAATTATTCCTATCTTTTTGTTTTAACCCTTGCCGAAATGATCTTGGGATGTCAGAATCATCTTGGTCTGTCAGTGACAGAACTCCTAAATGCCTTGAAGGATTTTCATTTAACTTCGGTTAAATGTTTATCTCATCAAGATGACGTGCAGAACCAATATCCCAACCCTGCTAGCCCAAGGCCAAAGCTACGCTTTGGGGACATTGGTTTTCTATATCTGCTCCCCTTGAAAGGGTTTTCATGAAACTTCGTTCAAATATCTGTGAACAGATTTTGTATACACATTTCATATTTCCCTTTTAAGCACTACTGTTACATGGATATGTACTTTGATCTTGACCTCTGACATTGTCAAGGTCAGAAAAACATATTATGATATGTAAATTACTTTGATTACTATACTGCCCTGACAGATTTAGTTGGTATTCATACTTAAATTCTTTGGATAGTACCATCTCGAGCCTACTAAATACTTTTAACTTTGACTTCCATTTGGTCTTGACCTTTACTTCTATTTCAATGAAAAGTTTTTGAGTATTGCACACTTTAGTATTATCCAAATTTTCTCTTTGGTCAGATGGTTAAGGTGTTTACTTGGTACCATTAAATCTTTACTGAAAATCATTTGTGTGAGCCCCAGTATTGACCAGGCTCTCAAAAAAGAACGGAGTCTAGAACTGCTCCTTCCCAGAAACAATGGTTAGGAACCTGTGTGCCTAAAAAGAACTTAAATGCTGTTGATTGCAATGAACATTACCCCCCCACCCCCTTTACCCTGCCCACTCCCACCCCCAAAAATCCACAAACGAATTCATTACCTTCTGTAACCATGCTCATCCCTCACTGCTGCTGCATTAGTTACCCTTATTACTACTGTTGCCCTCATTGCTGCTGTATTTTTCAGTTGCCCTTATTGCTGCTGTATTTTTCCGTTGCCCTCATTGCTGCTGTATTTTTCATTTGCCCTCATTGCTGCTGTATTTTTCAGTTGCCCTCATTGCTGCTGTATTTTTCAGTTGCCCTCATTGCTGCTGTATTTTTCAGTTGCCCTCATTGCTGCTGTACTGTTGTACCTTATTGACGCTGCTCAGGGAGGTGTTCTCAATAAATCTGCAGGACAGAGGAAGAAAGAGAGGGAACTAGAAGAGGCAGAAGAGTAAGTTACAGATTTTATCATTTTGTTTATGTGAATTATTGTAACCAAGTTATAGATCTACTTACTTTGCACCTTTTTCAATAAGATATTTGCTAATTAAGGATATGACTTGATATGTTGGCAAAAAATGTAAGCTTTTTAAGGAAGCGATGTCAGAGCACCGAATACTTACATATCATGTAAGAAATAACTTTTAGCATTTTAATATGTATGTTTCTTTGCAAATGCTTACATCACTGTCCAACTAACAAGTCAGGTCAAACTCAGGCCCAGATTCAGCATTAAATGGAAAGAAAGGACATTACCTGTAATCTGTGTAACTCCTTATTTCAAGCGTTATTCACATGTGATTTGTATGATGCTATATTATGTTTCACTAAATATCATGTTTTTCTCTCTTTTAGGAAAGCTGTGATAAACTAACAGACCTATTTTCAAAACCAGTGCCAAATATTCATTCACTTATTCCCTTCACCCTACCTGAGCTGTAGAACATTCCACAACTATCAAAAGGAAGGGCCCACTCTAGATGTGTAGGGAGTGAAGGTGTTAGAATAAAAGAACAATATGCGATGTCTTGAAAACTATTTCAACTCTTGCCTTGTTTTCTCACTGATTTTATTTTACCTTTCCACATTTTTTATCATGCTTGTATTGAACACATGTTACTGGTTTAACTTTTTGACAGGATTTAAGAGTGTAATAAGGAAGTAAAATAACAAAAGTGTGATTTTTGTAGAATTTCTGTATTGGTTTGGATAAGCTAATTTTGATGTGATATGGTGAAAGCCTTAATATTATTTACAATCACTTATCATGATACAATTTAAAACAAATCATTTTTCAGTTTTTTCATTGTCTTCTACAAATATTGTGTACATGTAGTTAAATGTTGAAGTAGCACTGTTTTTGTCTGGGCATAGGACATTTAGATAAACCATCTAAAGTTTACAGAATTAGATCCTGTCATCACAAAATTTATGTGCATTGTTGTACTTAAAGTCATATGAGCTCATAAGTATTTCTAGGCTCTCTGAGCTTAAGATAGGCTATTGTGATTTCTCACTGTTCATCTGTCTGTCTGTTTGCCAGTTTCAGCAAATGACATCTTTTAAAAAAAAAGTGAAAAAATTGTTTTACAACAGTTGTCAGTGCTACAGCTATAATAAGAACTGTGAGAAATGGGTCTTCTTTTACAAATCAAGACAACTTGCTTATCAAAGGATCATCTTTTTACAATAATTTTGAAAATGGGCACATGGTTTACCACAAGAAGATTGAAAATAAGATTTTTCTTTCCAAACCAGTATTGATCAAATAGTTATGATTAACATCATGGCTGTCGGAGATAAAAACTAACAAACCCCTCACTACATTTCCTTCTCATGAACTGCTACATAAATTGCCACCAAACTAAAGCTGTCCTAGCCTTACATTGCTCAGTTTTCTCTCTGGTGGGTTAATGCTTGTCCTATAGGTAAGACCTGACATAACATACTTTAGTAAACTTATTTTACATTGTCTCCTGTTATGTTGGGTCTTATTGGCTTTCTATGTATAACTGTAAGGTCTTCGCCACCCCACACCAAAAGAAGGGACCCCCCCCCCCCCCCCCCAAAAAAATTGGCCAACTTTCCAGTGTGTGCCCTTAACATGAAGCAATGTCCAACAAGAATTTTTGTCACTAACATTCTTATAGGTTATGGACAATTAAAGCATACAAACAGTGAAATAACAATGCTCGTTATAAAATAAATATTTTTCTAAAATTGTGGAAAGGAATATTTGTTAATACCTGAGTAGTAGTTGTCACACAGTATCAAACTCTAAAACAAGTTGTGTAAGGTTGTGTTTAACTCCCGTCACAATACAGCTATCGGATCTATAAATGAAAAATGCTTTTACCGTTTCTTAAATAATTTAGCACTCGGGTGTGTGATATGGTCATTATGACCCATTCACTTGGTTTACTTTTAAATTATTTTGTCTTATTTTTACTTTTCTCCCAAATGTTTACTTCTTATGCATCAGACATTTTTACTGGCATGTTTGTTTTCTTGTGCAATATTACTAATGGATCTTATAACTTATAAAGAATGTTTAAAACATGTTTTATTTGAAAAATTGTAAATATAAATGTATAGTAAGAAGTGATGTATGTATTAATATGTTTGAGACTGTTAAAAATGATTAATTATATCTTAAATACATGTATGTATTTTGTAATAAAATGTTGGCGATTTTAAATTGATTTATATTTGAAACATTTTATGTCAATTGTTGTACATTCAATCTACTTGTCCCTATCATGAATGTTTCCATATAGAGAGTATGTAATTGTATAAGAATGAACTGTTATTTCAATCATAGTTTACTTGCTTTTTTACTTGTCAAAACAACATTTACTATAACACAAATACATGATAAAAATCGCAAAATGGGTCTGGCAACAAGTTCATTGTTCTTGTGCAGTGGATTTCAAGTGAGCAAGATAGGTTGTTAAAGCTCTTTAAAATACTCAATTTCTGTTTTTACTTGTTATTTTACCTTGACACAGCGCTTCTCAGATATCAAGAATCTGTCTTGGCAACAAGGTGACTTTTTTGTGTAAAAAATGTTGACTAAATCAGAATAATTGTTCTAGAAATTATTTTTTATAATGAAGTAGTTTGAATTTATTTTTCAAATAAAATGTGAAAGTTTTACAGGACTTGTTTGTTGTACAATGGATTTTAAATATGCAAAGCAGTATACTTGTGGAAACCATGCAGAATTGAGACCAAAGATGGTGTTGCCCATATAAACTGTAGTTATACCCCCGAAACAAAGTTTGGGGGGGTATATAGAAGTCACCTGGTGGTCGGTCAGATGGTCAGGCGGTCTGTTGCATTTTCCTTGTCCGGAGCATAACTTGAAAACTACTAGTTGGAATTCAATACGACTTCATACAATGGTCAAGCACGAGAGGAAGAGCAGTGCACAAGAACCATAACTCTATCTTGAGTAATTACAGAGTTATTGCCCTTTGTTACTTTTCCTTGTCCGGAGCATAACTTGAAAACTACTGGTTGGAATTCAATTTAACTTCATACAATGGTCAAGTACATTGAGAGGAAGTGCAGTGCACAAGAACCATAACTCTTTCTTGACTAATTACAGAGTTATTGCCCTTTGTTACTTTTCCTTGTCCGGAACATAACTTGAAAACTACTGGTTGGAATTCAATACAACTTCATACAATGGTCAAGTACATTGAGAGGAAGTGCAGTGCACAGGAACCATTACTCTTTCCTGACTCATTACAGAGTTATTGCCCTTTGTTACTTTTCCTTGTCCGGAGCATAACTTGAAAACTACTGGTTGGAATTCAATTTAACTTCATACAATGGTCAAGTACATTGAGAGGAAGTGCAGTGCACAGGAACCATAACTATATCTCGAGTCATCACAGAGTTATTGCCCATTTTTACTTTTCCTTGTTGAGAGCATAACTTGAAAACTACTGTTTGCAATGCAATACAACTTCATACAATGGTCCAGCACAATGAGAGGAAGTGCAGTGTAGAAGAACCATAACTCTATTTTGACTAATTACAGAGTTATTGCCAAGAACAAAATCTCTATTTTAGTTTGTTTTTGCAAGTTATTCTGTTACTACGACTTTCCTCAGTTTATAAAGCAGTCTTTCGGGGGTATTAATCACATTTAGTGATAGCTGTAGTTTTTTTTGGTTTTTGGCATGTCACTGAATTACTTATGTTCACACATGTTACTCCTAATTCAAACACTTAAAAAGTCATTAAAAGCACTAATCAGTCCTAAATTATTGTTGATAACAATCTGGGTCAAATTTAAATCTCCCCGCCCCGAACCCAGTGTTTATTCAAATGTTGTTTTTTTTAGAAAAGAGTTTACTGTTTGTGACCAAGGATAACAACATTATCAGACAAGAGGTTCGAAATGTTGACCAATCTCTGGCTAAAAACAGACTTCCTCAACACGGTACTTTTCTTGACCACAACTATGCATGTTTAAAGTGGCAAGGAATTGGTGTGTTTGTACATTTGTCCCACATGCTTGACCAACTCCTATGCTCCAAATTTTCACTGAGAACAACAATGACATTAAGTAGGTCAAAGAAGGAAGGAGTTTTGGCTGTGACGATTTCACCAGAATTATGGCCCTTTGCTTTGTTGTGAAATATATCCAAAGTAGATGTGCCAGTTAGCGGTAGAATTGTGAGAAAGAACCAGTTAATGCTGGCATGACCAGACTGACTAAAACAAACTGAACACAGAAATAAAAAAGAGACAAAGTCATTATTGTCAAAATTAATGTAAAATACAAAGACACACCGAAAATATTCTTTGGCTGGCCATCCTGACATATGATAGGTTTGAATGAACTATCCCCAGCATCAGTACAGGCAAAATCAGTATCATACACAAGTAATATAAAGCTGACTTCAATAAAAAGGTACCAGAAGGTGCAATCCATACAAAGGCCCAAGAAAATCAGAGCACAACTTCAAAAAGCAAAACATGCTGTGATTAAGACATTGAGTAATGTTTGTAGGACAAATGATACTGGATCATTTTAATCTCAACACCGCTTGTCTGTTTACATCGACACCGGTCACGATTTTGACAGATTTCACAATCAAATAAATTAATAAGTCACAGAAAAACACCGAATATTAGAAAATCTTTAGTGTTTAAGTGATTCTTTAGAAAATGACTGTCGGTTGGGTTACATTAGACGTAGGAGAACAGGTAAATATTCTCTTAAAGAAAACACATAAAAATTTTCATTTCCTGAATTCCTGAACGGTGGTAAAGCCCGCGGGCCCCCCCCCCCCCTATTGCCCGATTGGGCTTAAATATGAAAAAATAAGGATTTTATAAATATTTTAAAAAATATTTTTTTAATTGCTTTGAAAGTCCTTGAATTGAAAATCAAAGTTACACTTTTTGCTGAGGTTGTTATGACATTAAAAATATATGGAAGGTGAAATACAGACTGTATAAATTCTGGCCCCCCCCCCCCCCCCCCCCCACTGTTGCATGTAACATATTCTTGGACTTCAGATGTAATCTATAACAAACTTATCAAAATATTTACAAAAATGATAATTCCTATTCATAAATTTAAGCCTGATCGGGCAATAAAAGCTTGATTGGGCTTTTAAGCCCGATCGGGCAATGTTACCAGCCTGCTCAAAAGTGTGCAATGGAAGGTAACAGATTGAAAAATTTGGATTTAAAGGCATATTATGTTCAAATATAGCGTATTGGTAAGAATTGGTAATCTATTTCATGTGGAATCTTGCCCAACAAATTGTGCGCCAGGGCTTTTTCGACGCCCTTCCTTAAAGACAGACATCTATGTAATATCAGTTTGTAAAATCCGTCGGTCGGTCTTGCAGTTGAAATATTGAGGCTATGTGGAAGCCTGCTACTAAAGTATTTCTGGTAGCTTAATTCAGTTGGCCCAGTCATCATGTTTGACCTATTTTTTGGATCTGATATTTAAAAGTTGTAGAAGAAAGCGCCCATCCAAAAATTATCTCGCTGGTTTCATGTCGAATTTATTAGACTTTAGTGTTTTTATTATCTTGGTTTCTCATATAGAAGTGGGTAGGTAGCTGGATCAAGTACACATGTATTATCATTAAGATTTAATCATAGGCTGAACATTTGCATTTTTCAACTACGTTGTGATGTGATATTTTGGTGTAAATGGCAAGAAGGAAAAGCATCAAGAAGTTGGATTTTTAATTTAAATTTTATTCATGATACCCCCAAAATTGGGTATATTAAAGTCGCACCTTCCGCCTGTCTGTCCGAGCCCAAAAAGGTGGGGGTTAATAGGCAACGATAGGTAATGGTTAACTCTCTTTGATGCCATTTATTCTGTGTGTATTGTGTGGCTATTTTTGGGTTTAGATGGCTAAAGTAGTACAGAGAGAACAGAAAAATAGCCACACAACTGCCAATTTATAGTATGTCCGTCCTTACACATTTCTGTGTCTGGGCTGTAATTTTGTCATGCATTTAAAGTGACATTATGCGCATCTTACTGCACATAGTGTATTTTTGGTGACAATTTTATAAATGCAATTTTTGGTTGCTGTGCATTTAAATGTGTTAAATTAATGATTATGCCGCATTAGTATTTGAAATTGGTGCTTTAGATATTAAAAAATCGGACTGATAAAATCACACAAGAGTTTAAAGGTATTTGAATCCTGTATATATGCACACATCCGTGTCTGGACTGTAACTTTGTCATGAATGTATTGAAGAAATTTTAAATAACTTGGCACAGATGTGCAGCACATCAAGACAATGTGTCATGTGCAACTTCCACGTCCCTACCTCAAAGGTCATGGTCACACTCTGAGTTTAAAGGATATGGAATCCTGTACTATATATGCACACATTTGTGTCAGGACTGTATTAGTACCATTACACGTGATGTTAAATCTTGCATGTATATATGTGTACATGTAATGCGTGCAAAGACTTCTTAAAACATGTTGCTGGAATAGGATTAAATACTATTCATAAGTTATAAAATAGCAGTCCATGAGATAACTAAATTGTGTACATGTATATGGTATGTGCTTTACTTTAGGGCCAAGGTAAAAACAGTTGCTTAATGTATAGGATTTACTGTTCATAATTACTAAAATAGCAGCTATAATATGCCCAAAAAGTCAGTGAGCATAAACTAAATAAATAAGATGGTAGGTTTAACAAACTGTTTTCATAAATACTTATGTTGTAACTTATAATAACTTTGTAACAAAATTATAAGATGTTTATAACTTCCCTTTTTACAGGCATTGGTGTATGACCATCATGGAACAGCAAGAATAGAAGATGGACCTAAAAGGGTACTTCTTAAAATTTCCTTTCTTTGTTCGTTTTTCTTTGTTTTCCTTAAATATACATGTTATGCAGTCAAACAAGGATCTTGGGTAATGTAACAAGATCTCCACAGCATACAACTGACAGAGATTTACGGTAAATACTTGGCATAAGTCGACTTAACTCATCAGACTAGGGGTATACTTTTGTGTGAGAAAAAATTTGAATATTGTTGAATAATCAGCTACATTTGGAAAAAAAAATGTAGATGCACACCATTTTGTTCCATGCAGGAAAGTGTTCAGTGCAAAGATTTGCTATATCAGTCTCTCAGAGTTTCAAAATATAATCGGTTTAAATTCAGATGAGAAGTGTGAGAGGAAGGGACTTGACTGTAACAGTTAAGTGATCATTTTACTGTGTTAACTGTAAAAATATGTTGGTTCTGCGAGCTTTCAGAGCATCTAGATAGATTAGATACAATATTTTACGATTCTTGTATTTCAGCTGTTCTTGTTTCGTGAACGAATGGCACTGTTGACACGATATTCAGCCAATCAAAATGAATATTTGGTGGTTAAGCACAGAGATGGTAGAATAGAACATATGCAGGGGTATGTTTAACAATACCTATTACACTATCAGTTATACAAATTAAATTTAGTTTTCAGTTTATATGAATTTGTTTACGCTCAGTTCAGTATGTTGTGAAGAAAGCTTCTGCAGCTCATTGAATCACTCTCGAACACACATTCCAGATTTCATTACACTTGCAGGAGAGAGAAGCTGTGAGTTTTCCATTGATAGTACCTATTTACGACTGGGTGGATTTAGGCATCAGAATTGTTGCCCAAGGTCACATCTCGTGCTTCAGCTGGGGTTCAAACCTGGGACCTTCAATTCTGGAGGCTAACGCCTTAACCACTTTGCTATCTTGGCCCAACCTTTCAAATGTAAAAGTGAACTATTAAGACTTACATGTCTGAAACTAAGCTAAGCAGTCTTTGACAACCAAAGTCTTCTGTAGAAATGCTTTGAAAATGGAGCTGCAGTGACATCTAGAAGTCTTAGAAAAAAGCGACATTAAATTATAGATCAGACCCTTTTTCTACAGATGCTGTTGCAAATACTGTGTACTGTACTTGTACAAAAATAAAACAAAAGAGTCTGTTTTTTAACCAATTATTGTCAGTTTGTCTGAATGCTAAAATGTCTCAAAGAAGAATCATAATGAATCTGAAGACTGACTTATAACAGTTTATACATACTTATTTTATTACGAGAAAATCTCTATAGCTTTTTGAATTGCTCTAGGACACTGTCTCCAGATATTGTCCAGTAAGAGCGAGTTTTTCATTGCTGCTACTCATTTACAGCTAAGTTGTAGAATGAGGCGTATGTGGCATCAGTTTCTTTGCCCAAGGACACATAATTTTGTGCTCTTGCTGGAATTGAAGGCGAACTCACAAACCACTGAGCTATTTATGCCTGTCTAGTTATAGGGTGAGAGGAGTAATACTTGATATGAGTTAGTATGTAATATGTTATGTACAGGCATCTGAAATGCTTTTGGCTTTTACCATGTCAGTTATGAGCAAAATGTGCATTGTAATTCATTTTGAAATGAATGAGTTATTGGAATGTTATTACGGACATTTTCTACGATGTAGACACTATTAAGTTGCAAGCGAAAAGTACGATGTCTTGTGAACGATGACATTTAACATTTCAGGCCATGTGTTATGTTTCTGAACACAATAGCTTATCAGTCTATCAGGAAAAAAGACATGATTTCATTGGATGCCAATGAAGCTTTGGTTGTATACAAGCAGGATGTGAAGACCAATGAGGTGAAGCGTTACATCAAGTATGGACCTACACTCTTCATGCCACTGGCTAATGAATGGTAAGATTATAATTATTGATCTTTTTTGTAGCTGTTTTGGTTAAAAGGTGACAAATGTTATTTATTTGCTTTAAAGCAATTAGGTTTTAAGAATTATAAATGATAAGAGTAAACAATTACATGTGTTTGATTTGTGAACATCTATATAGTATGATGTATAATTTCAGGCTTCACTCTTTCTCTTGGCATGGTACGGACCCAAGTAACAAGACAAGACTGATCCCAAACAGTAAACATTTTGAGCGACTTCAGATCATCCCCGACCAGTTCTACTACAATGTAAGAAAAATAGGATCAGTGGAATATACTTCAAATAGATAATTATGTCTTTTAAGACTCGAGATATGAATTCTTAGTTACCGTACTGTGACCATAATTTAAGCATGAGAAGTGGTAAACAGAAAAAAAAAACGAATGACTAAAAGTCAATCGGAAAATCATTATGATACTCTAGGTTTCCAAAGATTATCTGATGTCTTTTTTTTAATCAAAGAAACTATGGTCTTTCAGTGCTTAGGTACCGTAGTCCTGTGTTCAAGATGCACATTTTATGGTAAATAATCTGTTTTCCACAAATGGAAAGTGGATTTTAGGAATGAAGCATATAGGTTAATAGAGAGACTGCTTTTCAAATGAACCAGCCCCCAACTGAGGATAACAAAACAAGCCATTAAAGCTAATCTTCACAATAGAAAACTATTACGTATGAAAACTAGTACCAGCGCTATACAATATACTTTGGTTTATATATCAGGTAGATGAAGTTCGTACAGCAGACGATGCATTGATACGTGTAAAACTGATGATGTTTTATGAGCTTAATGACATAGAAACAATGGTAAGTACTACATGTATATTACACATGTAATTTAAATTCAACTCTATACAAAGAAAAATGATTACAGTTTGAACTCCACTACTGGTAACAATTTATTTTCAGATGGTTCTTTCAGAGAACATTTTGAGCTTGGCTGTTCATTGGAAATATACAAAAGGTCATAAGACCATACCTCATTAACCCTTGGAAAGATTTTCATGAAACGTTATGTCAAATGTTCAAATTATTAATATGACATGCAAATGTTCAAATTATTAATATGGCATGCAAAACATATGTTCTAACCGTGCCAGCTTAAGGTCAAGATCACAATTAAGGGTCAAAGGTCATGCATGGAACTTGGGTCAAATGTTCACTACATGTCAAGATGATGAGCATAATGTGTATATTGGCTGTCTTTGTTAATCATATAGTTATTGAGGTTATGGTAATGAGTAATGCCTATTCTTGTAACAAGGCGCTTTTGTAGGGTTATGTTAATCATGTTCAATGATAGCTCTAGTTATTTGCATTGTCATTCATTGAAGGCCCATACGAAATGGTTTGATATGTCTTATTCAAGACTTTTTTCTGTACTTGAATGCTATATCATAACCAAGTGGCCGTTTTAGAATGAAATCAAAGAAAGTTCACTGCAAATGAGCTGATAGAACGTGTTGGCAAGGATGGACTTAGAACAGTAGAACATTTCAAATAAGGACAGAGTGACAGGTCAGACGGACAAACTGAGTTTGCAGACTTTTGACAGACAAATTTACTAGCACTACACAAAGTAGCCATCTTAAGAGACATGATGTTGAAACAGTGACGTTGTTGCTGAAGTTGTGTATAAACTAAGAATGATGTATCATATTTACATGTATATATCCTTGATGGAAGTTTTTAAATAATATTTAACAGAATACAAACTTTTAAGTGGAACTTTTTACTGTGTATTTCAGCTGGAATCAACGAAAGATCCAGTTGCAGATTTTATCAAGTAAGTGTCATGTACAACAAGTTTTGAACTTTATAGAATTTAATTACCCTTCCATGAAATTTCCAGCCTTTTGATAAGAAATTGATATTAATGGGCCAGGCTGGTTATAGACAGTTGAAATTTCCCCGCGTTGTACCCTACGTCAGACATGTTAGATGTGTGTGCAGTTCTTCAATGCACAAAGAAAATTTGCATTTGACACATAAATCGACCGGAACTGCAGATAGCATGCCACGTATCTAGCATACATGAGTTCTTAACAAAATTCTATTGAATGTGCATTTAGCCCATCTGTTTACATGTGATGTGCTAGTTGTAAGATATGCCCCCTCAAATACATTAAGACTGAATTTTTATGCCTAACATGATTATTATATTGTTCACATCTGACATTGTTTACGGACCTACTCAGCAGTATATTTTGTTTTTCAGTTGTTTGTGTGCAGATACAGTAGCATTTGCTGGAAAATACACGTAAGTAAAACAGTATACAGTTACATATAGAATACGTTCCTTTGTTTAGATTAATGTACCCCACCCGCTCCAGTTTCTCCCTCAAAGGGATGCATTTGGTGTCTACTGCATTTAATGTAGTGACTGTGTGCACTGTTCCAACTTTGTTGTGCATTATGGGCTTGTAACCAAGGTAATAGCAGGCTGTTTAGATGCAGGAAGGTAGGATCTCTACATTTTTTCTTCATCCTCTGGTATTTTCTCAATCCTCTGGTAGCAAATATATTCTATCACATACTGTAATCTGGTACAATCATGTATCTGACTTTATGATCATAAAAAAATCTTCGCGCCTGCTTTGCTTTTGAAACCATAATATAAACTTAATTAAATAAATACCCAAATTTTCATATAAGTTACTTAGCCTTGTCTGATTTTTGATGTTTTCCTGCTCCCAAGTGATTCTGTCGTTCTGACCAATGAAGATCATGGTCTGCCTGCTCACCTAGACACTCTGATCATGATCTGCACCCGTCTGCTATTCTATCAGTGAATTTTGGCTTTGTGATTCCCGAATTATAAATGGTACTGCCCATGATACTGCATGTAGTATTGAAAACTGACAAGTCCATTTTAGAAAGTTAGGTGGGCAGTGGATAGATAGTTGCATAAATACCAGCAACACCGTAAAATTGAAAATGTACCACAGCCATTTAGATTATGTATCATTGTTTGTTTACTTCAGGTATATAGAGTTTATAGAACACTCGGCAGAGTTGAACAATCTGAGTTCATTTCCCCAGCTGACAGAGAGAGCAAAGTCTATCGGTTATAATATATCCAAGGTGGTGTTTAGAGGCTATTTCGCTCACGATAAACTGCAGAAACTCCATGATGGTGCTATAGAAGTTCGAACTAGGCTCAAGATTGCTGTAAGTGATATATTAGTCATGTGATAGCAAAATAAAAATTATAGTAACGGCAGTTTAATTTGCATACTTATCCATTCCAGTTTGTTGAAGTGTTAATATATTCTTCAACCATTACAGTATGAATCAGAGGAGCAACAACAGAAAATGACAGACCTGAAATTAAAGAATGAAAAAGACAGAATTGATTTAGGTAAGAAACCCTGCTTTTATCTGTAAAAAAAATTGCCACGTGGCAGCAGAAAATTGTATTTTTCATTCTTGATACTGCTAAGTATTTGGAACTATTGGGCCTTAAAATTTAGTTTACAGCTTTTTATTTTTCCCAGACTGTACACATTTTCTCTTGTAAGTTGTTACTATAATTAAACATGTAAAAGGTCTGCCTTAGTGGAGTTGTGTTTAGGGATTGAGTTGGCAAATGAATTTTAGGAGTTGAGCCTGCAATATCCACTTAAAGAGTATGAAACTGTACTCCTACACTAAAGCCAGTGTGCCTGACCTTTAGGATTATATATGAATGTAGGCTGAACTGGTGCTGAAATAGGTAAGGCTGTATACTACATTGTATTAACAATAGAAGCAATGACGTTTTTGCGCCTCTGTTCCAAGATTAGGTACAGCCTGAAATAGTGCCGATATAGGTAAGACAGCGTACTTTTAACACTAGAACTGTTTTATGTATAGAACAGAGGATAGAGTTGGAGGAACTGAAACATCAGCAAGAAATGCAAAGATCAAAGGTGGAACATAAACTAGAAATGGAGATGAGGACAGCGGAAGAAAAAAGCAGAAAATTGGAAATGGAGAATAAAGGAGAATTACAGGTAAGTAACTTTTTATATGTATAATTTTAGTCTAAGTGATAATGGCAAAAAATGATATTTATAAAAAAAAAGCTTTATAACTTCCCAGGGAGAGAAGTATTTGTTAGAACCTGAGTTTGTTAACATGATTGACTTGAGCAATACATGTACCGGGTATATGAAAACATAATAGAATGACACAAGACCACACAGTTTAATCATACAGTTTCATATAACATTTTTTTGTGGCTTTTTTGGAAAAAAAAAAAAAAAAAAAAGTTTTTTTTTTTTGGTTTTTTTTTTTTTTCTACAAAAATAACGTTGGCCATAACTTTGCCATTTCTTAAGATTTCTTCATTAAACTTTACAATTGTATTGCTTATGACAAAAGGGTCATGATGCCGCCAAATTTTGTAGGTCAAGGTCATATTTGATAGAGTTATGCCCCTTTTTAACCAGGTTTTCAATTTTGAAAATCCTGGTTATTAGATTGGGGTATGGCGGGCGGATGGGCGGATGGGCGGATGGGCGGATGGGCGGGCGTCAAACGAAATTGTGTCCGCTCTGTAACTCTTCAACCCTTTGAAGAATTTTGATGAAACTTCAGACAAATGTTTACCACATCAAGATGACGTGCAGAACGCATGTTCCGCATGGCTGGCTCCAAGGTCAAGGTCACAGTGACTTAACATTGAAAATCCTGTCCGCTCTGTAACTCTTCAACCCTTTGAAGAATTTTGATGAAACTTCAGACAAATGTTTACCACTCAAGATGACGTGCAGAACGCATGTTCCGCATGGCTGGCTCCAAGGTCAAGGTCACAGTGACATTGCCGGCCACCAGGAAACACAGATAAAATCTTAAACATTGCACTCAAACTCCACTCAACGGATGTTCCAACTTTAATAGTTGGAGATTATAATATTAATCATCTAGACCTTACAAAGTGTACTAAACTCGTAGATGGTATGTGTACGCAATTTAGAGCAAAACCTGTGATCCATGAGGAAACAACAGATCATCACTCATCTTTTGGATCGATATACAGTACGCCCTCGCAACCAGAGGTGGAACTCTTGAGACCTATTGGAGTGATCACAAAATGGTGTGGGCTGCTATATAGAGTCGGGTAATAACATTGATTAACAATTGTTGCCCATTTTAACAATATAATCTATTTGCTTTCTTTTTCAGCGTTGATGTCTCAATGATTGTACTAAAACATCTATAGAACCCTCTCAAACTTGCTTTCATTTAACTCAAATTGTTGTCTCATTATTAAGTATACTCCTTGCAGACAGTATTGTTGCCGAAATTTACATCCTACTCATTATCATGTATTCTCATGAATATTATCTTTTCCTTCATGTCATGTTATAATCTTTTGAATATTCATAGCAATCTTCATTCCAAAATTCATACTATAGTATAGAATCAGAACAACATTTTTGAAAACCTGGTTTCGTGGCATTGCCATGTTTCTTGTTGTACTTAGATTTTGTCACGAAAACTTAACGTTGGCTATAACTTTGCCATTTCTTAAAATTTCTTCATCTAACTTTCAAATTGCATTGCTTATGACATTAGGGTCATGATGTCGCCAAATTTTGTAGGTCAAGGCCATATTTGACAGAGTTATGCCCCTTTTTATACTTAGATTTTTGCTATAATTTTGCCATTTCTTAAGATTTCTTTATCAAACTTTCAAATTGTATTGCTTATGTCAAAAGGGTTGTGATGCCGCCAAATTTTGTAGGTCAAGGTCATATTTGACAGAGTTATGCCCCTTTTTGTACTTAGATTTTGTCACGAAAACTTAATGATGGCTATAACTTTGCTATTTCTTAAGATTTCTTCACCAAACTTTCAAATTGTATTGCTTATGACATAAACGTCATGATGCCGCCAAATTTTGTAGGTCAAGGTCATATTTAACAGAGTTATGCCCCTTTTTGTACTTAGATGTTGTCACAAAATTATTGGTTATTCTGAAAAAGCGTAAGAGGGCGACACAAGTGTTCTACTGAACACCCATCTAGTTTTTCACTGTTGGAACTAAATAGAACAGAATACAATATAGAAAATCTGTGGAAAACAGATGTTTTAAATTTACTCATGAAAATAATGTGTATCATAGGTCTTAAATAAGCAGTTGTCAACATTGTGAAGTATAACCACAGTTGTCAACATTGTGAAGTATAATTGCATACAAGTGGAAGTATGATAAGGCTACAGTCAAACCATCAAAGAATTACATCTAGAATGGCCACTGAAAGTGGTTTGCTGCTTAGTGTATTTAATATAAATAAGCTGATTTAGACAACATACATATTGGCTGCTCAAGACAGGAGACTGTTTAATAGAAATGATCTTCAACACAGGTTCTATGTGCTTGATAATTTCAGGCGACAGTACTTCAGGATCAGCAGAAGCTTGACTACTTCAAGAACCTGCATGGTCTCGGTGTCGATCTAAACCAATATGTTCAGTCATTGTCACCAAGACCGGAAAAAGTGACACGGATCGTTGCTGATAATTCTGCCAATCTTCATCTCCATCATTCCTAGGATACTTAAGCAGACCAAACAGTAGATAGTCACGTGCAGAAATCCTTGGATAGTTTTGGATTTGGACCATACAATGTCTTGTGTGGATGATGTTATATTTTTAATTACATGCACAGCATTCATAGTCCATTATCAATCAGCATCTGTTTTATTCAGAATCAGTCATCAGCAAA
The DNA here is from genome assembly GCA_022818135.1 of Saxidomus purpurata. Taxonomy (NCBI): domain Eukaryota; kingdom Metazoa; phylum Mollusca; class Bivalvia; order Venerida; family Veneridae; genus Saxidomus; species Saxidomus purpurata. Next base: position 29,972,204 of record JAFMSR010000015.1, read on the forward strand.
TATGTGTATGTTTGGTTGTCATGCCAACAGTTGAACATGTTTCCACAAATGATTGTCATGCAGTATAACAGTTGATCAGCAGGCAGCCAAACAGTTAAACATATGTTATAGACATATGTAATAATGTACACATGTTCACCTGGTAGGTGTATAGTTGTAGATTGTTTTGTGAAAGTGTGTGCAATACTGAAATCATTTATTATTAATAACTCTTTTATACATTTATTATCTTTTTTACAACTTTATCATTTTTGTAGATTAGATTTGATATCCATTACATTTTATCTCTTTTCTTTTGGAGTGCAATTTTGTACAGCACTTCTGTTTTAAACTGTGATCTTTGACTTTCTATCACTCTACATTATACATGTATCTGCAGATTTAGTTTAGTGAGATTTTACAGTTGGGAGATTGGAAGGCTTTATAGTCTGCTACAAGAGTTGTGCATTTTTCATATAATTATAGTTAGGCATATAGTAACCACACCTTCATGCAGTCTGTTTGTTGATTGGTCATCTGTTTAGAATGTTCCTCAACTGTATTGTATCATAAGTATGCCAGTTAAACTTTGAAGAATTGTAGAGTAGGTGTGTCTTGAACATGCAACAAGATAAAATTAAAATTTAAATGAATGGAATAAAAAGCTTTCATTTACTGGGTTTAGAGTAGTACCCGTACAAAAGCAGTACCAAATTTTTTCAAGTAGAAGCTTGAATCAAATCCTTTGATCATTGGTATGAAATTACCCAGAGGTTACAACTAATCAAGTCTAGGACAGAAGTTCGGAAGCAGGTGACTGAAAGTTGCTTTTATCAAGTCAATTTTACAGATCTGTTATTAAAAAGTGACAATGTAAGCATTAGGGCCTTTGGTCTGTCAGCACATGCGTAAGAAAATTACAATGTGAGGCCCCTAAGAAGGCTCTTGAATATACAGCTTCTCTACATGCTAAGTATTGAACAATCTACGCCTCAATCTAGGCCTCATAACAGATGTGTGCTACATCTAAAATACACCAGAATTCCCAGTATCATGTATGGCAAGCTGAATTTTGATGTGTAGCAAAGAATTTTCTAAGGGGCTAATTTTAAAAGGAATTTTTGAAGAATATCTTTATTTTTTTCACATATAGAGCCTCAAGTAGGCTCATTCAGCATTATATATATGAGTGTTTATCATTTACGGGGTAGATTTAGATTTTTTTCTAATTTGTTTGTCCTGTTTATACATGTATTTATATTATAACATTTATTATTTTCATGTAAAATGTGTAGAACACATTCAGTTTATTGGTCTATTTTACAAAATAAACAAAATTACAATTTCTAGTGTTCTTTTTAATCCTTTTCCTGCCTGCTTGGAAATTTGTTAGGGATTTCTTTTCCATTTTCTTTTCAAGCTATTATTAGCTCACATGGCACAGTTTCAGGGTGAGCTATTAGGACCGCTCAAAGTCAGGTGTCTCTGTTGACAATTTTTCTTCAAACAACATCTCTCAAACCACTCGGCCATCATAGTTATTCAAGTAATTTCCATTCCATGGATCACTTTATTTTACATGGGCCTGTATAGGAAAACCTTTAAAAAATCTTCACAAGGCCTACAGCTTTTGGCATACAGCTTTGCCTAGTGGACTTATACCAGGATTGCTCAAATCATGACCCCCAGTTCAAAATTGACCATGACCAAGGGGTCACTTGATTATTCCACCACCAATGTGGAGGGAATATGGCAATGGGATCCATCTGTCCATCACACTTTTGTCAGGAATGTAACAATAAAAGTATATAGGGGAATTCATTTAAAGTTTACACACAGAGGTCTTTGGTACTGATCCAAATTGCATATATGTACAAGAGGACATTGAGACGCAGTGCAGTGTTCAAGAACCTTAACTGTACCTTACTCCAGTTTTGAGTTATCTCCCCTTATTGATTTTCAAATAATACTTTTGTCTGGAGCATAACTATGAAAGTATTCAAGGGAATTTATTTAAACTTTACACTTGAAGGACTTCGAGAGGAAACGCAGTGTACAAGGACCTTTACTCTAGCTTGTCCTATGTTTTAATTATCTCCCTCCATTGACTGTTCTTGTCTGGGCCAGAACTCCTTTAGTACTGAACCGAGTTGATTCAATTTGCATATAGTTATACAGGACACCAAGACGCAGTGCACAAGAAATATAACCCTACCTTACTCTTTTTTTCAAGTTAACTCCCCAAATTGATACTCGAGTGTGTCCTATTTTTGAATTATCTGCCTTTATTACTTTTTCTCATCAGGACCGTAAGTACTGAACTAGATTGATTCAAATTGCATACAGTCATAGAGGACATAAAGATGCAGTTCAGTGTCCAAGAACCACAACTCGAACTTACCCTGGTTTTGAGTTATCTCCCTTTTATGATTATTTGCATAAAATGTTTGCGAAAAGCATACAATTTCAGATTTTTTTAATGGAAGTGCGACATTCACACAGAGAAAGTGCAGGTGAATTAAACTCTGTATGTATAATTACTAATATTTCATTGAATTAGAACCTATACCATATCCATTCCTCTCACCTCAAATTTCTTAGTCATAAAAAGAGCACTTGGCAGGGGGTGGGCCATGTCGCATAGGCTTATATTGAAGAAAACGTTAAAAATCTTCTCCGAAACCACAAAGTCTAGAGCTTAGATATTTATTTATTTTATTGTTAATTTATACTAATTTATTTAGGTCAATTTGTGCAACAAGTTATCCAACTTATATTAATCACTCTCGACACCTCATTCCTGATGGTATCCGAGATTGCCCCGAGGGTATGAGAGAGACCAGAGTGCCAAGCAAGGGAGCTACTGGTACCATTTTTTACGTCTGGTATGACACAGCCAGAGAGCGAACCCACGGCCTCCCACACTCGAAGCGGAAGCTCTACCACTAGGCGATATTTAATGTGTAATAGTGTCCCAGTGTGACGGACTCCGCCCAGAGCCCATTACCATATCCCCTCCGTCTTGGAGGGGGGATAACAGGTGACCTGGGAACTATACAATGCTGTACTAATTATCTAAGCTCTAGGCCTTGTGGGTTTATTTTAGTTTTTCGTATATAAACCTTTGATGTATAATAAAGTGAAATCCAGGGTGGGGTCTATTTTGACATGGGGACATTATTTGAACAATCTTGATAAAGGTCCAATAGGCAATGCCACATTTGTAATATCTTAGCTCTAAGCCTTGCTATCAAGTATTTCATATTGGTTGCCATAGCATGTTCTGCATGTAATGGAATTCTTTGAACAAATTTAGTAGAGCTTCATGCAAGGACCATCCATGCCAAGTTTCATAAACATTGGCCCAGTGATGTCATTTGAAGCCAAATGTTGACAAACCGGCAGTGGGCGGTAGGAAAAGGTCAAAAGCCTGGCCTAAGGACCAATTTTATATCATGTATGATCAAAATTGTTTGCAAGTTACACCCAAAAGAAGACATAAGCAGGTAAGTTGACATGGGAACTTGGCTTTTTATGCCCCTGAAGGATTGCATATTAAAATCACACTGTCTGTGCATCCCCACTTACACATTTGTGTCCGGTCTGTAACTTTGTCATGCATTGAAGGATTTTAAAATAACTTGGCACAAATGTCTAGCATATCAAGACGGTGTGTCGCATGCAATACCCTCGTCCCTACCTCAAAGGTCAAGGTCACACTTAACCCATTTCATTCTGGATGGTAATCAGATAAGATAGTTTCATTATCTGAAGCACTTGTCAGCTGTCGACTTTGAAAATGTTTTATACATGACAATAAAAAATTGTACCTAATGATAAAAATTTTACTTTTAAAATTAAAGCGTACATCTTTTTAAAGCATATAAAATTATCTACGCATTGGTGTAATTTTCATTAAAGAACTTTTAAAATAAAGGACAAATTTTATGTAATAAAGACAGGTTATAAATCTTAGGAATTTTTTTCTTATAATTGTCTTTGGAAAAATCAACATTCTTTTTCATTTTTCAGGTAGAAAGAATAATCTTATCATAATAATGTTACTGTATGTTCTGTTGCAATTTTAATGCTTAATTCAGTGGTGAAATTTTTTTAAATCCATTCACTTTTAACATAATTATCATATAAATGTACATATTCGTGTGATTTCAAAATTTCACTAATATCACCAAACTTGGATTACTCAAGTTCCCCTTGGGGCTAAAAATTAAAATTAACAAACTTGTGCAAAGTGACCACATAGTAGGGTGACTTTCTGGCTTTAAAAAATGGGAACCTGGACCCCCCAGTATAACAAGCTGAGTCATATATCAAAATGTTCGTAATAGATTGTAGTTTATGAAACTGCCGGCATAAATTGGCATAAATGGTGGCGTTCCGAAAAATCCAAGATGGCGTCCAAGATGGCCACCAAAACTAAAAAGTCCAGTTTTTGTAGTACTGTTGGTCCAAATTATTTTTTAAAGACTGTGTTTTGGTTTAAAACATAGACATGTGTAAATGCACACTAAATATATAATTTTAGGATGTTTTTTTCATGAATTTAGGGAAATTTATGAAAAAAATGACAATTTTACCCGTAAGTGTGATCAATTTTTCGGTTTTGAGAGGTATTTTTTTAACAGCAGTTCATTTTTTTTACCAATTTGATACACTTATGTGACAAGAAATAAAATATGACTCATGGCTTATCAAAATAATTATTAAAGCAGTAAAAAGAGAACAAAATTTGAATGCACATGCATTTAAAAGTGGGTGGGGTAATTTCACATGAATTTTCGCTCTAAGTTTACATTGTTTATTTGAATATTTTATTTATTTTACCTTCAATATTTTGTACTCCAACCAGATAGTTTCCAGCTAATATGTATTATTTAGCAAATTTTGATGTGCAGATCATTTAGTAGAATCCAAGATGGCTTCCAAAATGGCCGCCATTTAGACTAAAATATGGTCAAATGTAAGGGTACTGGGCATTTGGAGTGTACTTTTCTTATATTGATATATTCTTTACCAGCTAATATGCACGGTTGTTAACAAGACACATTCATTCATTTGACCTCAAATATGAGTAATACTTTTGACTGAAAACTACAGTTTCTAACAACACGGTCGGGTTTTGGAAAGCAAACACCGTTATTGCTTTGTTACACAGAGAATAGCTGAGCAGTCGAAACGGTGAAAACTGTTACTTATTTCAGCTTCATTTCTCATACTGTTCTATCATATAATTGTTTTAACAACATTTTCTGATTGCTTTATAAAATGTGGAAATAAATAAAAATATAGATAGGACAAAATTGATGAGTAACATTTAACAATATCACCTCTTCAAGTTTAGAAGTGGGAAAATTCAAATATGAAACATGTAAACAATGTAAAACATAGATAATTGTATACATATAAATCATGAATGAAAGGTACACTCTAAGTAAAATTTAGTATACATTTGTACTTAGTATCTGCCTCCATGGCTAAGTGGTTAAGATTGCTGACTTGTAAAACTTCTCACTGATTGAAAGTCATGGGTTAGAGCCCCGCTTCCAGCCATTACTCTTTATTTGAAAAAGTTGGCAGTTTCTTACGGAGGAAAGGGGTCTAGTACTGGTCCTTCCAAGGAACGATGGTTAGGTAGATTGCCTGCCTGCCTGTGACTGAAATACTGTTGAAAAACGGGCAGTAAACTTAAAATCAAACCGAACTTAGTATATGATACAATGTATATTAAACACCATTTAACCTACATGTATTTCAAAAGTCAGTAAGCGTAACAAAATGTTTTAAAAGTGCACTAATAGCAAATGAATACATTAGGTCAGTCTGCCTGCCCAATTGTATCTGACATGGTGTTGTTAACCAAAGCCCTTGGAATTGTATGGGCCAGACCTACTGAAGTTGAAGGAGTTTTATTTTTCACAGGAGGTATCCGGTTTATGATGTCAGTTTTTGATTGCATTGGTCAGTTGTATGATGATGCTGGCTTTAAAGACTTCATGATGGATTCTAGTATTTTTTGCAAGATTGACAGCAGAACATATTGTGTGTGGAAGAGATTTTGATAGAGCCATGCGTTCAATTTTGATTATTAATGAGATACTCAATCGCAGACTCTGTTTTCCGTTTCAGAAATCATCTGATGCAAATTCAAAATCTTTGCCTGCTCTCTAACTTGAGGAATTCAAAGCTATGAATCTCACCTCTGATGTTCAGGAGGAAGTTGTGCAAGAAATGGTAGAAGAAATTGAAAGTTCGTTTCTCCCTATCATTGCTGAACTCAGATCTGCATGAAGATCTACCTATAACTTGTTTAGATTTCTTGACGACTACCTACAGTAGTTCTCTCTTCCTCTCATACTGTACCTTGCGCCATCAAGGCATGGATTGTAGGATGTTTCTTGTTTGCTGCAAATCGAACAGTGTACAAAAGTACATGTTATCTTTGGCCAGTATTTTACAAATAGTTTAAAACTCCAGACACGCCAGAAACGTGGTAATAGTTCTTCCATTGCCACTGCTGTAATATATGTAAATTAACATGCTGATACCAGACTTGGAGAGAGTCTTGGTCAGTAGTAAAAGCAAAATTGAAAATTGCCAGGGTCTACTTGGGAGGGAAGAAATCGTTTTCGTCTTTGGTGGTATGATTGAAAAGCCTTTTATATTCGCTGTAATGCTGTTATTTCTTAATGACTAAATATAGTCCAGTCAGGAAGAAGCTGATGGAAGAATAAGTATGCAATTGGCATAATAATTTTCTCTGTGGGATCAAGAAAGCCGTTTCTGTTAGTCCAGACAGATTGTTTGGTTCTGTTGGTTCATTACTACAATAGTCTTGGTATTGACACACTCTTTCTCAAAACTGGTCGAAAATCTATACATTATATGTCTTTAAAAGGTACACGTATATACCAATCCATTATGAGAGTTGCAAATTTGTTGCCTGCCTAGCTAGAAATCTTGTTGTCTGTTTATTATCTTAGGTATGATACATGTTTCATCCATGTATGGCATACTAATAGGTAAAAAGAAAGCAGTCCAGGTACTTTTAAAATATGCAGAGAAACTTGGTTAACTATCCGGCTTTGGCTGTAATCCCAGTTTGTCTTCTGCATCTAGGTCTGCGGCCACTGCTTTTGGTGGGTGCCTAACTGTGATTCCCTTAATTCTTTGCGTAGAAGTATTGTTCTTGAAGAGAAACGTGTTAAACCAAGAAAGCTTCCTCCAACTGATGACAGTTTTATGTTGCATTTACTTCGTTGTACTTATCACTTAGTAATTTTGAGAAATTTGACAAAAACAAAATTGTTTCTGCCTAACCCATTAGGTTTTTGTTATGAGGTTGACAAAAATACAATTGGCTTTAGGATAAAGATGATGTCACAACCCGCCGCAGCACCTGAACTTTTAAGTAACCTGGTTCGTCTTTGTTGTGCTGTGATGAATGCATCTGCACAATAAATCAACAACCTTGTACACAAGTCTGTGTGTGTAAAGGCACGAGTCAAAACGTGTTTATGATGTTAGCTTTTACTGGAAATCGAGGACTGCTAGACTTATGTCTTACATATCCTTGAAGTTTGCCCTGTTTGCATTTTGATATAATTTACTCTGTTTAACATAATTAAATGAATAAGTACTTTACTGTGCAAAAGAACAGATCATAATGCCGCTATTGCAGATTTTTAAGTCTCTGAATGAGTTTTGCTGTAACTAACAATTAGCTGAAAATTTCAATTAATACATTGCTTCCTTGGGTTATTTGTTACATACTATATGATTATGTGATGAGTTCTACATGTTGATAATGTGATGTATTATGTTAATGAGCCTTTGTGTCTGTAAAGAATAAGCAACAAACGAAGTTATACACATACCTTCCACTATGGGAGTGGAAAACACGTGTAATATTAGGTAACTCGTGTATTTGAGTTTTATTTCAGACTTAGGTCACTATATACTTTAAGATTATAACTGTTTTAGTCTCAAAGCTTTTCTGTGCATTTTGTTGAAGAGGAAAATGCAGTTGTTCTTTTTTCTCTTGTTTAAAGGAATTTGCTGCCTGCCTAACATCACATAATTGTTTAACACTTATGAAAGATGGTTTGCAGCTGTATGATGTGTAACACTTTCTCCTGTAAATTGCATATTAACCTACCCCACCCAATTGTCAAAGCTAGAAAACTATATAGAGGATGTTTGTTTGATTCAGTGAAATATCAAATTTATGTCACAAGTGAACCCCAAAAACTGATATTTTCACGAGTTGCGTAGCCACGAGTGACAATGTCAGTGTTTTTGGTGTTCACAAGTGAAACAAACAAATTTTCTTTTTATTTCATGTTTTCTTGACAAAATAATCAGGACAATTTGGAATCATAGTATTTTCATTCCCCATGGAGAACCCCATAATAATAAGAACCGCATTACTTCAATCATTACTGATAGAGCAAAAAAAGTAGTTCTAAAGTTTTTTTCAGATAAAAGTATTTAAAATGTCATATCTATCTCTATCATCCAATGAAACTGAAACATCAATCTATAAGATATAAATTGAAACAATTGTTAAATAAAGAAGTCTGCACTTTGTCACGCCATGAATCGCGGAGTAATACTCAATCTGCAAGAACAGTGAAAATAAAAATGGTAATCCACTGTTTCAGAACTGTGGATTCTTACTTTTATTTCACTGAGAAAACTATATAATTCACTGGAATACATAAAATAAAGTGTATTAATATCAAATACCAAATTGATATTTAATAGGGATTGAATTAAATCAAACTATTTTTACACCTTATTTCTACTCAAAATTATCTATAATTAAAATATGTTTCATTTGCATACACTAACAATTTATGCGATTTACGCTTGAATTCAACAAATATCAGTGTGTTGGACAGCCGGCCATTTTGAAGCCATCATTGATTTTGTAAATAAAAGATTACAATGTATCTGCTAAAATGCAACATTCCTGCAAAAGAATATGCATAAAATTAAACTAAAAATAACAATCATAGTAACTTAAAAGTTGAAATAAAGCTTAAGCATTTACATTGCAAATGTGTGTGAAATTACCCCACCCACTTTTAAATGCTTGTGCATTTATTATTTTATTTTTCTTTATACTGTTATGTAACTATTTGAGAAGCTTGTGTCAAATTTTATTTCTTGTCACATAAATGTATCAAATTGGTAAAACAAATGAACTGCTGTTACAAAAATTTCTTTCCAGAACGGAAAAGTGTCCACTTTAAAGGGTAAAATTGTCTTTTTTTCATAAATTTTACTGAACAGGTGATATTGTTAAATGTTACTCATCAATTTTGTCCTATCTATATTTTTATTAATTTCCACATTTTATAAGCAATCAGAAAATGTAGCTAAAAAAATTATATGATGAAACAGTATGAAAAATGAAGCTGAAATTAGTAACAGTTTTCACCGTTTCGACTGCTCAGCTATTCTCTGTGTAACAAGGCAATAACGGTGTTTGCTTTCCAAAACCCGACCGTGTTGTTAAAAACTGTAGTTTTCAGTCAAAAGTATTACTCATATTTGAGGTCAAATGAATGAATGTGTCTTGTTAAAAACAGTTGTGCATATAAGCTGGTAAAGAATATATCAATATAAGAAAAGTACACTCCAAATGCCCAGTACCCTTACATTTGACCATATTTTAGTCTAAATGGCGGCCATTTTGGAAGCCATCTTGGATTCTACTAAATGATCTGCACATCAAAATTTGCTAAATAATACATATTAGCTGGAAACTATCTGTTTGAAGTACAAAATATTGAAGGTAAAATAAATAAAATGTTCAAATAAACAATGTAAACTTAGAGTGAAAATACATGTGAAATTACCCCACCCACTTTTAAATGCATGTGCATTCAAATTTTGTTCTCTTTTTACTGCTTTAATAATTATTTTGATAAGCCATGAGTCATATTTTATTTCTTGTCACATAAGTGTATCAAATTGGTAAAAAAAAATGAACTGCTGTTAAAAAAATACCTCTCAAAACCGAAAATTTGATCACACTTACGGGTAAAATTGTCATATTTTATATAAATTTCCCTAAATTCATGAAAAAAACATCCTAAAATTGTATATTTAATGTGTATTTACACATTTCTATGTTTTAAACCAAAACACAATCTTTAAAAAAAATCTGGACCACCAGTACTACAAAAACTGGATTTTTCAGATTTGGCGGCCATCTTGGACGCCATCTTGGATTTTTCGGAACGCCACCATTTATGCCAATTTATGCCGGCAGTTTCATAAACTACAATCTATTACGAACATTTTGATATATGACTCGGCTTGTTATACTGGGGGGTCCAGGTTACTTAAAAAATAGAGCCCTTTTGGACTGATTGTCACCCTACTAACAATAAACAATAGCATTACCGACATAATGACCTGAATTAATCCTAGATACATTGTTTTTACAACTGTCAGATCATTGCTTTCCGTCCCCTACAAGAGGGGTCATAAAATGTGCCAAATTTAATGCCCTGAAGCTAAAAATCATCATCATTTCTACAGTGAGATTGCTTACATTCAGCAGATTAAATTCATGTGCAACTGCTACATCAGGTTTTGGTTCAATGATGAGGTTAGGAGAATAAAATAAGTTTTACTGAGTAATATTTTCAGGAGTGCAATTATTTGTCCTTCCATGTCAGTTTTTACATTGTTATTAACTCAATATTTAAAATACAGTTTAAGAAGTTTAACCACAAGATGGGGAATTTTTTCTGATAAAGAAAATTATAACTTTAAAAGCCTGATTTTCAGTATAAAATGCATATTTTAACAAAAAAATACATGCAGTACATAAATTGACCAACATACACTAAAAGGTGTATCCAGAATGAATCGGCCAACTACACCAAAAGGTGTATCCAGAATGAATCGGCCAACTACACCAAAAGGTGTATGCAGAATGAAACGGCTAACTACACCAAAAGGTGCATCCAGAATGAAACGGCTAACTACACCAACAAGAGCTGTCACATGACAGCACGCTCGACTATTCGAAAGGTTGTTGGTAAAATGGGTTTTTTGTCAAAGAACAGGAGTATTGTGTAATTGTCTGTAAGAATTAAGGTCAAAGATATGAAACTTGTTCAAAGACCTTTGTAAATGTACATTACATTCAAAGCCTTACTCTGGATTCTGTAAGCCAAGTGGAGGGAGGAGGGGATAATTTCAAAGAAATACATAACCTTGTAAATTTGATCATGAATAACTTTGTAACTTTTCAAAATTGAAATGTATAGAATTAAAAAAGCATGACCGCTGCATGCTGCATAATTATTCTATGATATTTCAAAAGAAAGCCATTTCGAGTATTTCCATGTTAGTCTGGTAAAAACTGTGACAAAATTCTAAGTTAAAAGGGGCATAAATGTCAAAAATCAAAAACATTGGTGAAGATGTTGACAGTAAACATACATTTTAAGTCCATAAAAAAAATCAAAATTAAAAAGGGGCATAAATCTGTCAAAAATTAAAACAGAGTTATGGGGATTGTTTCCTCAGATGTAGATGTTGATGGTAGACACATACTTTGAGTTTCAAGTCAATACCTTTGATAGTATTCAAAACATTTGACTTTATAAAATCTTTTACCAAATATTCTAAGTTAAAAAGGGGCATAAATCTGTCAAAAATCAAAACAGAGTTATGGGGATTGTTTCCTCAGGTGTAGATGTTGATTGTAGACACATACTTTGAGTTTCAAGTCAATACCTTTGATAGTATTCAAGATATTTGAATTTATAAAAATCTTTAACAAAAAATTCTACGTTAAAAAGGGGCATAAATCTGTCAAAAATCAAAACAGAGTTATGAGGATTGTTTCCTCAGGTGTAGATGCTGATGGTAAAGATATATTTTGAGTTTCAAGTCAATACCTTTGATAATTTGCAAGATATTTGAATTTATAAAAAACTTTAACCAAAAATTCTAAGTTAAAAAGGGGCATAAATCTGTCAAAAATCAAAACAGAGTTATGGGGATTGTAGATGTTGATGGTAAACATACAGTTTAAGTTTCAAGTCAATACCTTTGATAGTATTCAGGATATTTGACTTTATTAAAAACTTTAACAAAAAATTCTAAGTTAAAAAGGGGCATAAATCTGTCAAAAATCAAAACAGAGTTATGAGGATTGTTTCCTCAGGTGTAGATGTTGATGGTAAAGATATATTTTGAGTTTCAAGCCAATACCTTTAATAATATGCAAGATATTTGAATTTATAAAAAACTTTAACCAAAAATTCTAAGTTAAAAAGGGGCATAAATCTGTCAAAAATCAAAACAGAGTTATGGGGATTGTTTCTTCAGGTGTAGATGCTGATGGTAAAGATATATTTTGAGTTTCAAGTCAATACCTTTGATAGTATTCAAGATATTTGACTTTATTAAAAACTTTAACCAACGCAGACGCCGACGCGAGTGCAATAGTCTCCTTATTCTTCGAATAGTCGAGCTAAAAAGTATATCCAGAATGAAAAGGGTTAAGAGTTTGAAGGTAATGGATTCCTCTATATATGCATATAATTATGCACACATTCGTGTCCGGACTGCAGCTTTGTCATGCATTGAAGGATTTTAAATTAACTTGGCACAATTGTCTAGAACATCAAGACGTGTCGCGTGCAAGATGCCATGTCCGTACCTCAAAGGTCAAGGTCACACATAGTGTTTAAAAGTAATGGAATACTGTATGCATGGTAACTATGCACATGAAAACTTTCCTAGAAACAAATAAACTACTCTTTCCTAACCAATCAGGCTTTCGTTCTGACCATTCATGTGAAACTGCCCTCACAAACGTAATAGATGAATGGATCAATGCCATAAATGATAAATCCTATGTTGGAGCTGTCTTTCTAGATTTAACTAAAGCATTTGACCTAGTAAATCACTCTCTATTGTTACAAAAGCTCAAACTGTACAATGTCAGTGAATCCTGTCTAAATTGGTTTAATTCATACTTAAACAACCGCTTACAAAGAGTATGCATTTCAGGACATCTTTCCTCTGCTAAAACTGTATCAGCGGGAGTACCTCAAGGTTCCATTCTCGGGCCAATCCTATTTATATTATATATAAATGACCTTCCACTGCATACAGACAAAACATCTATGGACATGTTTGCAGATGATGCAACAATGTCTGCTTCTGGGAAAACAATTATAGAAGTACACAATTCACTACAGACAGACATTAACATCATAGATGAATGGTGCAAAGACAACTCTATGCTTCCAAACATATCAAAAACAAAAGCCATGTACATCTCAGCTTCATATAATAACAATAAATTGCAAGATCATATAAACTCAAATGATGTTAAGATGCAAGGTAAATCACTTTCATACTCTTCAACTGAAAAACTTCTTGGAGTTCATGTTGACAATCATTTGAACTGGAAATTCCAAGTTGAACAAACATTAAAAAAATGTAATACCAATTTATATCTACTTCTACGAATAAAATCTTTCCTTAGCCTACATTCACGAAAACTATTTTTTAATGCATATATCTTACCACATCTTGATTATTGTTGCACTATTTGGGGAAACTGCAATAATGAACTTTTAGAAACTGTCCATAAATTTCAAAAACGTGCTGCAAGAATCATTCTCGACAAAGATTTTCAAACTCCATCAGCAGAATTATTCAAAGAATTAAACTGGATGACCTTCTCTGACAGAATTAAATATAAACAAGTGACAGGAAATTGTCACAAAACCAGGTTTTCATTTTCCAGTCTGCTGGCCGAGCGCAAATGTGTTTTTAAAGTCAGTAGATATACATAATGTGAAAAAGAAACAAAGGTCTTCTTCTATATATTACAGTGTGAAAAAAAGCAAAGGGCCATTATTCAGGCAAAATTGATCCAAACACAAAACCCAGACAATATGCCAGAGGGCACTTGATGACAACAGTTCTGTGAGAGTTTGGTTTAAATATCTTGAGAAATGTAGGAGGAAGTGGGCACGTGACAGTATTCTTCTATATATAACATATGTGGAAAAAAAACAAAGGGCCATAATTCAGGCAAAAATTATAAAAAAAAAAAGAAAGAAAAAAAAAAAAAAAAAAACTTGCTCTGTGTGGGGTTTGAACCACTGGTCTCATGAGAAATTTTGTCATCTCACTGTAACAGAATACTCCAAAGTATACAGGACTGGTAATCTATTCTAAAAATAGACAGTAATAACAGAGTATTCTCCCTTTCATAAAAACAGAGTATTCTCCCTTTTATATATACTTAAATAAGGAGACACAAAATTGCTAATGGACGACGGACGACATGGGCATTACATTATATATTCAAAATTCTTTAGTTCACAATTATAGTTCTGTGAAAGTTTGGTTGAAATCCCTTGAGAAATGTAGGAGTTGCACACAGAAGAGTATTTCTCTATATATATTACATTATGTGGAAAAAAAACAAAGGCCCATAATTCTGTCAAAAATGATCAAATCACAAAACCCCGACAATATGCGCCAGGGCACTTGGTGACAATAATTCTGTGAAAATTTGGTTGAAATCCCTTGAAAAGTGTAGAAGGAGTGCGCACAGAAGAATTACATATGTGAAAAAAAAACAAAGGGCCATAATTCTGTCAAAAATGACCAAATCACAAAACCCCAATATGCGCCAGGGCACTTCATGACAATACTTCTGTGAAAGTTTGGTTGAAATCCGTTGAGAAATGTAGGAGGAGTTGTGCACAGAAGAAATTGTTTACGCCCGCCCACCCGCCCGCTGACATACCTCAATCTAATAACAAGTTACAAAGTAGACATGAAATAATATATCATATCTTTTTTAAATTACCTCCAAAGATGATATGACCTTTGACTGCCAAATCAAGTTAAAATCATGTAAACAGGATTTTCAATGTTAATGTCACTGTGACCTTGACCTTGGAGCCAGCCATCGGAAATATTCTGCACGTCATCTTGATGTGGTAAACATTTGTCTGAAGTTTCATCAAAATTCTTCAAAGGGTTGAAGAGTTACAGAGCGGACAGGATTTTCAATGTTAATGTCACTGTGACCTTGACCTTGGAGCCAGCCATGCGGAACATCGGTCTGGCACGTCATCTTGATGTGGTAAACATTTGTCTGAAGTTTCATCAAAATTCTTCAAAGGGTTGAAGAGTTACAGAGCGGACACAATTTGGTTTGACGCCCGCCCATCCGCCCATCCGCCCGCCATACCCCAATCTAATAACCAGGATTTTCAAAATTGAAAACCTGGTTAAAAAGCAATACTTGTTTATAAATCCATCAATAATCAATCACCTGAATATCTCTCAGAAAAATTTAACCATAAAGAACCATTTACACATGAACTAAGATCATCAGGGAACAATAAACTTAAAGTACCAAAACCAAGAATAGAATTTTTCCGCAAATCTTTATACTACTCTGGATCAGTAATCTGGAATAGCATACCAAACAATATACATTCTTCAGATACACTAATAAAATTCAAAAAGTCTTATATTCAATGGCATTTTTCTGAACAACAAAATTAAATTGATATGTATACTGTCTTACACTGTAAATAATTATTACAAACGATTCTTGTGCACAGATAAAATTTGATTTTATTCTTTGTTTTGCCTCGCTGTATGTTTGCTTGAACATTTATCTAGATGCAAAATAATACTCTTGTCAATTACTTTAACATTATGTCTTATCGAATTTGTATGTCTTTGTAAATGTTATAATTGTTTCCATATATATGTTTGTAAATATGTTAAGGGTGGACCACATTGTAAATTGGTTTAGCCAAATGTTGTTATCCACTATATAAATAAAGTCGTTATTATTATTATTACTATCATGCATGGAAGGATTTTGAAATTACATAGTGCATGGAGAGGACACAGACTGTGAGACACCTCTTTTTTTGGGGGTGGGGGGGGACGGACAGCTCGTTTTCAGTTGCAATTGGCGTTTGATGTAAATAACGGTGTTTAGAGTACCTCTAAAGCACCCTTAGAAAATCCCACTGACAATCATTGATTCCAGGAAGAATTCTAGTAAGGAGTGTGTGTAGCAATGGTATAGTTGGCACTCTGGCTTCCATAACATTGAGCTGACTTTTTAAGCAAGAGATTGTCCTCTTAATGAACATGCAAGGAACACCCCTGTCATGTGCCATCAACATAATGGCCCACTGGTTTCAGCGACAAGTGTTATTTAAAGAAAATATGGATGGACAAAATATGGAAATGTGTCTAGGGTATGTCGGTGCAATTGAACAGCTAGAGTAATTTAAGAAGCTGACCATCCAAATATTATTCCTATGAAGTCAAACTGAAATTGGACTAGGTTCATATGTAAATTTTCTATTTTCACATCTGCTGGCCATTTTGCACAACAGAGCACACTGGTTTGTGCAATTCTGAAAGAGGACAAAGTAAGGAGCATTCCTGTGAAGTCACTGAATTTTGCCTGCTGGTTCTTGAGATGTCAATCTCTGGCTGCTATTTTAGCAACAGATTTGGCATTTAACATAGTGTCAGTTGTCAATCAAGTTATTTCTATACCAATCAAAATCCGCCTTTGCCTACAACAGATCCATGCATGGGGAACGGATGTCATTTCATAATGAACACACTTAAAGAGAATAAAAAAACACACTTCAAAACATCAAAGATTGAAACATTTATTCAGACAAGAAGAGAAGACTGAAGTAGAAACAAAGAGCAAGTGAATTAGAGCACGATTAAAACAGTTGCACCAAGCAACAAAGACTTGGAAAGTAGGACATTATCACTTATTCCAGAATAAAAATGTTCACTTCAACTAAAACACTATTTAAAAATTCAGTTAAAATCTGTCTCATTCATAACCACACACTGTCCTTGTATTTCTTGAGGGGAGATGATGAAGATGAGGAGTGATGATCATCTGTGATGGGACGGATGACTGGAATCTACCACCATTATCTGCAATAGATGACAATATATACTGTTAACACTGCAAGTTTGTCACACATCCATTATGTATTGTATATCTGCAGTCGCATAGTAAGATCTGACAATTCACAACATTCACTCCTTCAGAAGAAGTCAAACCACTCCAAATTCTTTACAGCCTTTTACAGGTCGAATATATTTGATTTCAACTCCCCAAGACCCAACATTGTAAAAATACAACATTGATTTGCTCAACATCACAATGTGTGCTGATTAAATTATAAATGTACATGTCACAGGACTAAATTATTCCGCTGTTGTATTTATCAGCAAGTAGAGTATAAATGCACTACGGACCGTGCAAATGTGTCCATACTTATCATTTTAACAGGCTGGTGCAATTGCCCAATCGGGCTTTCGAAAATCAGCTTTTTTAAAAATGATTTTCTTCACTTGGAAAAGGTGTGAACACGTTGTGCATGATAAAAACATCTAAAAAAAAGTTTAAAAGTACAGAATTATTCATGTTTTCCTGCAAAAATTTGTCTCCGAATTGTGAAAAAAAAGACATTTTTGGCATTTTCTTTTAAACTTATCGACAGAAAGTTCTAAAACAGCTCAGATTCATAGAAAATACACACATAATTATAAAGAAACCCAAATTAAGATACACAAAGGTATAGTTTGTTGCGCCGTCCTTTTTTTGATTTCACATATAAAGTATATGGAAACTGAAAGTAGAAGGGCCAAAAACCTGGCGCAAGAAATGGCTGGATGGAATTTGGTGATGTGGAGTTTTTTCATACCCTACTAATGCAAATAACATTCCCTAGCTGTTTCAGAAACATTCATGAAGATTTGCACTGTTTTTCGGTGATTTCAAACTTATTTTAATTGTGTTAAAAAATCTCAAGATGACTTTTATTCACTTTTAAATTTATTCTCTACATCTGAACTTTGTAATAGAATGTAAATTGTATGAAATTATTCATTTTTAAAAAAGTTTATTTTTGGAAGCCCGATCGGACAATTGCATCAGCCTGTTTAATATAATAATACAGTATGGTCATTCCTTGAACAAATTCACAATGGCGCCCAACGTGGGATGTCATTGCAGTCTGTCTCCAACACCTGTAATTGCTTTTAAAATTTAATAGTACTTGCTTAAAGGACAAATTTCAACATAATGGGAAGTATGTCACGGTTACAGACTTAATAATGAAAAGGGGGAGAAACTGTGTAGGCAGCCAAATCGTATATGGTCAAAAAGTTCAAGCGGTAGAGCATTCGTCCTGTATGCATAAGGTCCTGGGATCGAGCACATTTTCTCACCCTGCGACACACGGTCTCTAAGTGATCCAACTATCAAAGTCATGCATTTGTATCAAGGCACCCCATCTCTTTTAATAAGAAATTACTTATTAATATATATAAACCATTTATTTCACACAAAGAGAACTTGATAAAATAGTTACCCAAGATGTCTAATATTCCTGACTCTGTGACGATGCCTTGCCTCCTTTTACAGCACCAGTCTTCTTTGGCAACAACACAGCCTGGATATTTGGCAGCACTCCACCCTGTGCGATTGTGACACCAGATAACAACTTGTTCAATTCTTCGTCATTCCGGATAGCCAGCTGAAGATGTCGAGGAATGATTCTGCTTTTTTTGTTGTCTCGTGCAGCATTGCCCGCCAATTCTAGAACTTCAGCTGCTAGATATTCCAACACTGCTGCCAAATACACTGGGGCACCGGCGCCAACTCTTTCGGCGTAGTTGCCCTTTCTCAAAAGACGATGTATCCTGCCAACGGGAAACTGTAATCCAGCTCTTGAAGACCTGCTCTTTGCCTTTGCTTTGGATTTACCACCTTTTCCACGGCCACTCATGTTGAAAATTTCTGTTAGATGTGTTCGTCACGAGAGTAAACGACAGACTAGTGATACCTGGGGGTTTTCCCGCTTACTAAACATGCGCGAAACCGCATCCAATCAGACACTCTCTTCCAAAACATATGACCAATGAAAAACATTCATGCTCCGTCACTTCGCAAAATCCCGCAAAATGATGTCACTTCCGCATCAAACCCTCGCGAGATCTAATATGGTGGTCAACGTCAACTTTTAATTGAAAACGGAAGATAATTTTGCAAAAATGGACTTGACAGACGCTTATATTAACCTTCTAATTAACGCGGGCATGTCAAGTATTGGGTTTTTTGTGTGCTTGAACATTATTCCAAAGTTTAATGACATGTTTATCCGTGCAAACCTGTTTGGAATTGATATGAGCAAGAGGACTAAGGTTAAAGTGTAAGTTTTCAACGTTTCATCAGCCGGTTATCAGCTTGCAGTATGTCATAATACACAGAAATGTATAAACAGGGACAGTAGCACCTGCAACTGAGTGGCGAAACCTTTAGTTCATTAAGTAGACTCTCTAGCCCTCTAGCATGTCGCCTAAAAAGCCAGAATGGCAAGGAAGTCCAGATGCTGTATTTTGGCTTTGGCCTACGATTCAGACACACCAGAATCTATCCGATGTAAATGGGTATATTCAAGCCCCATTGCCGATAATGTGTTGGATTCCTCATCGTATTAGAAATGAATAGTCCGGCATACGCCATCGTGCGTGAAATGTACTGACCCAAATCCGTGATGTCTTACTCATACTGGCCAGTTTACCAATCCGATTATTAGATTGCATTCATTGGTAAAAAGTGAAAGTTTGATCCGTCAGGTAGGGAAGTTTGCAAGATTTGGCTAAATTTAATAGCGTAAAATGGCTAATTTAGCTATATAGCTAAATGTGCACACTTCCGTTACCTTCACTTACAGTACAGGCCTGGAGGATTATGCAAAAAACGCAAAATGTGGAGTTTTTCACTCCACACTATGCGTGAGTAACTCGGAGACAAATAGCATGACTTCAAGTGAGCTTGAAGTGACTTCGCGTGTGGAGAAATATCGCGTCACTTCGCGGGAGTAAAATCGCGGCACTTCGAGTGATTTTACAGGTAAATGAACTGGTTTACGAGACATAAAAATCATCCAGTAGAAATTAATGTTAATGAACTTCTATACATGAAATGTTTTTGAGTTGTATGCATATTACATTCAAAGATATTTGCCATCCAACGTACATTTATATAGCGTGTTCAATATATTTGATCACCAAAAATAAAACTTACTCATAACATTATTATTTCTATAATCCAAAATTATCTGTGTATTGTCTATAATGCTTTTTCATGTCTCAAACTGTCAAATATCTCGGTCTGTTTTATGCCACGTGCTTCACTCAGATCAAACAAAACTCACATGTACAATGTGCGTTGGTGTTTGTTCTTTGATCTCGTAACACCTGCAGCTTTATCTCTATGTATAAAACAGGCTGAAGTAAAAAAAATATTTAGGCAAAGGTTATTCACTAGAATAAATAGTAGAAAATTGTCACTGAAAAAATATTGGCTTTGATAGTTGATGAAACAATTGACAAAAAATCCGGACACGCTGGAACGCTGCGTGATTTCCTTTAAAACAGAACATTTTGATTTAAATACAGAGCAATTGGGAATGTTAATTGATAAATACTTTATGTATTCACAACTCAGAGGTGTCACACAGCTTGGATTTACAAACAAGTTCAAAAATGACTGAATTAGTACGACAGGCCATATTTTTCACACCAATCGCGAGTGACAATGCTAAGAGACCAATTACATCGGAATTTTTAAACGGAAATAGATACTCTAAATCAACATAAAGGTGATAAATATTTTAGGTTCTGACAAAAAATAACTCGATGCTTTTTGAAACAACAAACAAAAACAACATAACACTGCAAACAGTAGCTGCAATTATCAACGAAAAACGTCGGCGGAGATGTCTGATTCGACCTCTGTGATTCAATGGATCTAAATTCAACAGCTTGCTTTTACAGGTGTGTTTTACCAATATTTTAATTAATAAATATTTTCATGTGAAGTCACTCCAAAATACTCGGAGAAACACAAAGTCCTGCGATCGAAATTTTCACTCCAAACGGCCGCGAAGTGACTCCATTCAATGGAGTCATTTTCGTTTTTTTCTCTGAGTTACGCGAAGTCACGTTTTTTCTACTCACTCCACACTTCGCGTTTTTTGCATAATCCTCCAGGCCTGTACTGTATTCTGCCACTATGTCGACATATTCCTTACAAATTTCTACACCTGAAGTAATTATCAAGTACAAAAGTGACTGTTGCAATAATTCTCAGCTTTGCCGTGGTGTCACACTGGCCAGTTGACCAATTGGTAGGGGTGGCATTAAAACAGGTATACCTACATATTGCTTGAGATGCAATACGTCAGGTATGGTGTGACCCCTTACAGCAGTATATTTATCTAAATAAGAAACTGCAATTTTTCTGATCTTGGTTTAATCATATTGTATTGCATATATACACAAATACATGTACACACAAACAAACATATGACACAACAAAACGAAAGCAAATGGGTCGGGCCACAAGTTCTATCAACATTAGTGGACGGCCCTTCCCAAATTTTTCTGATCTATTAGCGAAAACTTGAATTTAAATAAGTTTTGTTCTTTTTCCATGACTACGACGGACAGTAGACTTAGTAATAACTATTGGCTTATTATTTGATCTGAAAACTAAAATTAAAAAAAAATGAATTATCTCAGACTGTACAAAATAAATTAACAAAATTAATAAACATTAATGACTTTGTCCAAGGAATGTTTCAATTACTTTATTACCATGTAATAACCAAGTTTGTAAACTTAAAAGTAATTTTTGTAAAAGCTACTGTCAATGTATTTACTGTAGACTTATTATAAATTATGCAAGATTAAAGTGGAATTATGCTCATTTTTTTACCTGAAATAGGTGTGTGTAAAAAAAGGTAGAGGAAATAATAGCTTTTAACCAAATACACCAAACTCTTCCTGCTACCAGTACGAAATAATAACTTTCCAAATATTACTTTTCCTATTTTGACTGGGGCAGTCTTTTTAAAAAAAAAACCAATTGCATGCAGGAGTTGCTTCCCTTCCACAACAACAACACAAGGGAGATCACTGCGAAAACAGGAACTATTATTTTATTAGTCCGATTTTTTTATTTCCAAAGCACCAACTTCAAATACTAATGCGGCATTATCATTAATTTAACACATTTAAATGCACAGCAACCGAAAATTGCTTTTATAAAACTGTCATCAAAAACAGACTATGTGCAGTAAGATGCGCATAATGTCACTTTAAATTCATTTCAAACAAAACAAAATTATTAAAACTTTAATTCTTAGTATGATTATAAGCTAATGGTAGGCAGTGGTTTTCTCTCATTTTCATTCTTTGATTTTGTACTTTTTATATATGCGGTACGACCCGTGGGAGTTACACTACATAAATTTAGATGAATTTATGAGAGGAACTGCTGCTGAAATGGTGTCGGTTACAGATATAAAGTAGCATACCAGGAAATAAGTGGCGTGGCTGTAATAGTTTAGTTTTTTTTTCAATCATTTTCTGCAAATGAGATTCATATTTACATAAGAATTTAATAATTGTATGACATTTTATAGTAGCTTGTAGGCTCAGTTTTGTGCAGAAATTAACCCCTTCTTCTTTTTGCAATGGTGATATTCTAAATTTAAAGCTTGATTTAGTAATATAAAGTTGGCAAATATTTCTGAAAGACTTATTTTATCAACGTATGTAGAGTCTGAGATAATTGTTATGCTAATGCATTTAGAAGATGATCTGATGAAGGGGCTAATGTTTGCCTTTGCAAAACTATCAAGGCTGAAGATAGATTGTGATTGAAAAAATCCAGTTTATGTAATGATGATGGACCTAGTGAAACAAAAGTTGAGTCCTGTTTCATAATAATTTTGATGCAATAGGTTTAATACATGTAACTATGTGTAAAATTTCGGTGAATTGATTAACTCTTTATTTTGACTTGCCTCTTACATAGTTTCTGTTTATTTTAATCAGTGCCATAGTTTAAGAAGCCATCGGAGGACATTATCTGGGTCTTAAAAGTTATAATACTGTCAACCTTATCATACTGTCAAGTTATCAGGTGTGATAACATCCTGTCTTAACTTAAACACATGGCTGATATAAGTTGATAAGCTGAATGCCTGCCAGGAATAACACAGGAAGTAATTGACAAGTCTTTTGAAACTTGGTGAAAAGCCTTGTAAAGGGTCTTTGCCTGAGGGTGTTCCTGGCAGCACAGTTAGGTGAGAAATGTGTGGCACCATAATCTGCATTAGCTCATAATGTGTCATATTATCTCTATTATTGAGGTATCTCTATTATTGAAAATCATTTTGATACTATCATCTGGCTAAGACTAGACAGCAATTTTTTTAACCTAGATAAAGATGTATTTTTTTGTGGATTGTATCTATGGTCAGACGAGTCGCCGGCCGCCACGCTTGTTGAAACTGATCTTTTTGATATTCTTGCTCAAGATGTTTTACTTTACGAAAAGGTAGGGAGAGTATATTTAGCAGGTGATTGGAACTGCCGCGTTGGTATTAGGCCTGATTATATTCTTTGTGATCGAATCGTAGATAATATGGACGAGGAGGATTATCTCCCAGACCAGCACTCATTTAGGGCCTCACTCGATAATATGTGTAATGCACGCGGACGAAAAATGCTTGATCTGTGTAAAACGACCGGTTTGCGAATCGCTAATGGAAGATTAGGCCAAGACTATAATTTAGGTTCATACACGTTTTATAGCCGCGGTGCAAATAGCGTTATTGATTATTTATTGTTGAAAGAAACAGACTTTTATACTATAAGTAAATTTAAAGTTAGTCCTTTTAACATGTATAGTGATCACGCTGCATTACAATTCGAGATTCGAGCAACGAAGGCTCAGTGTGAGGTTACGAGTGATCATAATAAGCGCGTCGAAGTCACATACGTTTTTCAAATGGAACAGTGAACACAAAGAACTGTTTAGGCGCGGCCTAATCGGAAAATTACCCGAGTTTAATTCACTTCTTTTTGACAGCAATACAGGTGAACAGGTTTGCATAGACCGTTTGATAAATGATTTTTCGAGACATATATGTGAAGTCGCTACACCACTATTCAAGCGTGAATACTCGAGCAATACTCCTGCTAATCTTAATACGCGTAGACAAAACGCATGGTTTGACGGAGAGTGCGTAGAGCTTAAGAGCATGTATAATAGGGCTTTGCGACAATATAATAATTGTTTGTCTGAACAAAATAGGTTACATGTATGTAACCAGCGCAAGGCGTATAAGTACACAGTACGAAGAAAAAACGTGCGTACAAAATAAAGCAAAGTAAGCAACTAATCGAGCTAAGAAAAAGTAAACCGCGGGAGTTTTGGAAACATTTCAAAAGTAAAAGTGTAAAATGCGATACAAGCGTACCAGTTGAAGAGTTTCGAACATACTTCTCGGAACTATTTAGCAATTTAACGACCACTCTTATAGACAAGGTTGAAGCATTTAACGATAATGACGATTTGAACATAAACGATCCTACATTCGAGGAGTTGAATCGTTTAATTACACAAGCTGAGGTGATATCAGCTATTAAGTGCCTTAAACGCAACAAGGCTTCTTGTCCTAGCGATAACCTTCTGAACGAGTATTTTATTGAGTCGGTTGATATACTGGGAGGGCATATTACGGATATATTCAATAACATTCTAGATGCAGGGTATTTCCCAGAAGTTTGGGCCAAGGGTTTCATCGTACCCATACACAAAAAGGGTGATAGAAGTAATCCAAATAATTATAGGGGCATTACACTGTTAAGTAACCTAGGCAAGTTGTTCACGGGAGTGTTGACAGCAAGAGTAGAGGAATGGTTTGAAAAAAATAATTTTATGTCTGACTCGCAATTTGGATTTCGCAAAGGTTACAGTACGGTTGATGCTATTTTCGCATTACACAACTTAATCGAACATGTTATTTCACAAGGTTCTCGTTTACCATGCGTCTTTGTAGACCTGCAAAAGGCTTTTGATTCCGTTTATCGCCGGGCACTGTGGTTTAAATTATACCACTTAGGACTGGATGGTAAAGTTTTAAAAATGTTTAAAGCAATGTATTCTGTTGTAAAATCATGTGTTAAGCATTGCGATTCATATTCTGATTTTTTTGATATCTCCATTGGGTTGAGACAAGGTCTAAATAATTCTCCGGTGCTGTTTGCACTATTCTTGGAGGACCTAGAACTGTTTTTACAAAGTAACAATACGTGCGGTTTATCTCTGTATGACATGTGTATTATCATTCTTCTATTCGCTGACGATATGGTCATTGTTGGTAATTCAATAGAAGATTTACAAAGTAGTTTGGACAAACTCTACGAATATTGCCAGTACTGGGGTCTCCAAGTAAATACGTCTAAGACTAAAGCTGTAGTCTTCCGTAAGAGAGGTCCGATCAAGCATAATGAAATATGGTATTATAACAATGAGCCACTGGAGATAGTGAACGACTTCAATTACTTAGGGGTAGTGTTTAATTACACAGGCTCGTTTGTATTAAACAATCAGTATATTGTTGGAAAAGCACTTAAAGCACTGAATGTTCTACTCTGTAACATTCGTAAATATGATATTAACCCTACGATATCACTGCAATTATTCGACTCCTTTGTAGGATCAATTTTGAACTATGCTTGTCCGGTCTGGGGTTTTAGTAAGTCAAAGGACATAGAACGTGTACACCTAAAGTATTGCAAAGCCATATTGGGCGTGAAACAATGTACAAGTAACGCAGCTGTGTACGGAGAATTAGGCAGGTACCCGTTATATATAACAAGATATGTACAAATAGTAAAGTACTGGTACAAACTGCTCAGTACCGATAATGTCATATTGAAAAACGTATATTTGAATGCTTATATTAAGTCTGAAAATGGTGTTAATAATTGGGCAAGAAAACTCAAAATATTATTGTATGAACTGGGATTTGCTGAAGTTTGGGAGTTCCCACAAGATGTAGAATTTAAAATATTTCTACCCACTTTTAAACAAAGATTAATCGATTGTTATCATCAACAGTGGCGAGCCGACGTAAGAAATAGCAGCGTATTAACCCATCTTTATTGTCATATTAAAGATGATTTTTCTATGGAAAAGTATCTTAACATAATCCAGTGTACAACTTTTAGATATAGCCTGACAAGGCTTAGAATATCAGCACACAGGCTGCGTATTGAGTCTGGAAGGTATGGTAGAAATCGTCTCCAACGTCATGAGAGAATTTGTCAATTTTGTGATCTAAACGATCTCGAAGACGAGTACCATTTCATTTTAAAGTGCAAAGCATACGAACATTTACGTAGTCAATTTGTTAAACGGTATTTTTATATCCACCCTAGTATGTTTAAATTCATGCAATTGTTACAGTCGAAAAACAAACCGATTTTGGTTAATTTATGTAAATACATTTTAAAAGCTAACAATAGACGAACTGAACTAGCTCCAAATTTGTAAGATTATATAAGTTTGATATTTAGTCTTGAGATAAATACTAAATTCATTTAATACCTAGTATTAATATTAATCAAACTAGCATAGTACAACACATCGCTTGTTTTTTTTTGTTTTTTTTTTATTTCAGCTCATTCTCCAGCTTGCACTATATTTTCAAATTTATTGAAAAAACTGCCACCACATCTCATTTTTCAACTTATTATATATTTCACCTGTTCAAATTGATTGAAATGTTTCATAAGTTCAGTCTATTGACATATTTACATGTGATCTCTTTGTGGCCTTTATTGCTTGTAATTATGTTTCGTGACCTGTTAATATGAATTGTGAAACTTTTGTAATTTGACAATGTACCTGTATGTGTACTCGTTAAATAAACTTTCTGTTCTGTTCTGTTCTGTTCTGTTCATATTTCAAGACAACCTGTTAACACTTGGCAATGCTTCTAGAATTTAAAAATACCTTTTATATATATGAAAATTAGGATTGAAGATTTTTGTTTTGTATGTGAAATTTAAATGTGACGGCTAAGATGAAAATAAGATTTATTTTAAGTTGACAAGACATGATAACAGTTAAACAGTAGCTCTGTAGAGCTTTTTTAACCAACATGACCAGCTTGTTCTGGCTAGTAAATGTGGCATAGAATTGTAAAAAAAGGAAATATAGTTCACATGAAAATTTTGTGTAACTTGATGAAAGTAATTCTGTTTAACTTATTCCATTGAATCAGTGTATATAATAGAATAATACTCTCAATGGTAAACATACATTAGCCCCTAATTTCAGTTTTGCCAAATTTATGTGGACTTAGTCATTAGCCCCTTCATGATATAGCACATGTGGACATTAGCCCCTTCATAAATATTTCATTTTAAAAATGTTTTAATAATTATATAATATAAATATCACAACATACTTTTGTAGAATATATAAATCAAACTAAAAATATCTAATTTAATTTCTTACTAATTAATATCATTGAATAAATTTCAGACTTTGAACTGTTAATGGGCTAATGTCAGCATGTACTAGATTGAGGCAAAAACTGTAGTCGATAGTGTCACTACAGTGTATTCTATTATACTGATAATTTTAAGGTAAAGAGGATGTTGTAGTAAATATTGGATATATGAAAAATTTTAGATAAAAGAGAGACTGGTTAAATGTTACTACCAGACAAAATTGCGGCTGATAAGGTTGCTTCATATTTCCCAAATCTCGGGAATGGTTAGTATCATTGCTGGTAAGAATAGGAAGAAAGATATACACAAAAAGATAAAAATTTAGTTGCAAGTTTTGACGCAGAAAGGATTTTGTTTTATTATTCTTATGTTAGAGTTCATCTATGCTGTCTATGGAAAATAGACAGATCAACAAGAATGTAGCAACTGGTGACAGTCAGACTTTCTATTTTCCGTGAAATAAGTAAGCGTGAATGCATATTTAAACCCAACAATGCTTAAACCAACCTTAGTCCTTTGTGACAGCAGTCACTGATCCAGGTCAACCATCTCATTTGTACAGTCATAGTTGGACACCCACAGTTGTTGACTCCACAACACTCAATACATAATATCATGATGAATATAGTGTAGCCAAGCTTACAACCATTGGTGTCTGACCACGCTGTGCAATCTAATCTGGATACTGGCTGATAGCTTATCCATCACAGACATCCCCAGTAACAGTGTAGCCATAAAGTCACGCCTGTTTCACTAATCTTTACAAATATTATCATAAATTTAAATAATTTGTTCTGCCACAAATAAGCTCTATTTCCATCCACCAGGAATACTGATTTCATCCAATGTGTATATTTCCAGACCTGAGGCTGCGGGTGTGATATGTGGGGCAGTGTTTCTAGTGATCATGTTCCTGTTTATACCAGTGCCATTCTACAAACATCTTTCTGACCAAGCAAACAAGAAATTCCCACACCATGAGGTTTGTTGCTGATCTTGTAAAAATAAAATGAGCTTCTTGAAATTAAAAGTCTTGTATAATTCTATCCTGAACAACATTTTTTTTTTATCTTTACACGTTATGCATATCTCACTATGAATGTAATTATCATTTTGAAGATTTGAATTTCTCAAAAGACTTAATGCAAGATGGCTGAGTATACTGCAGTATGATCAGTTATGTTGTCTGCTATGCACAATTTGCCTGGATTACTTGCAAAACCAATGTAGAAGTTTAAACAGTATAAAATAATAATATGTTCAAGTAAGTAGAAATTAAAGCTTTAGCCTATAACACAGTTTAGCCCTTGAGCATAATTTTGCACAGGCAGACATTGGACTCATAATTATGTTGAAAAGGCTGAAATTAGTTCCTTCATTTTTCAAATTTTAATTATTCAGCTCAGTGTGATTGTAATTTTGCAGTATATCGAATACGTTGCTGCTCTGCTGTCAATATGTTGTATGATATTCCTCGGATTTGCGGATGATGTCCTCGCTCTGAAATGGCGTCACAAACTGTGGTTGCCGACCGTAGCCTCACTTCCTCTCCTGATGGTCTACTTTGTCAATTTCAACTTAACCACAATTATTGTTCCACTACCATTCAGACCATTGCTGGGTTATAATACTGATTTGGGTAAGTGTGGGTAATGTAGAAATTAAATTGACAGATGCAGTAGAGATACCAATGTATTGAATAAATTGGATGTTAAGACAAATTTTGGACGTTTTCCAAAATTCTTAATTTAAAATCAGCAAATCTGTTTGTGCAATTAATTAGAATTTCAATTAACTGCATGCAATATTTGAATTTATGTTTCAATTAATGGCATGCAATATTTGAAATGAAAAGAACATTTTGCCTCAATAAAACTGTTTGAATGCATGTCATATTTTCTTTCAATGGTGGACTTGGTGAAATTTAGCTTGAATGTCTTCAGCTTTATACCATGTACATGTATAATGTATTAGAGAATTATTTTAATAATTTGTTGACCAATTTTCATGGGCGTATCTTGAAACATTATTTAGATATGGCACATCTTTAAGGTGTATACTTTAAAGAAAAGTTGTTGTGTGTAGTCTTGATAATGAAATGAAAGAAAAACTAACTTTCGGGTCTAACATGCACCGTCGTGTCGGGTAAATGAGTTTTTGGTTACATGTATGATGCTGTAACTGCCATACAGATATTAAAGGTCCACTACTAACCGAAAATTAAGTGACAGTACATTACCTTATGCAAGACACTAAATAATGAAGATTGTCAGGTTAAAATTTACAGAAAGTGTTTGGAACACGAAGAAAAGTATGTGTATTATGTTGAAATCTCAGTGATTTGACAAAATGACTACCCAGGTCTTTTTAACTTTCTTCATAATGCATAGAAAAATAAGTGTACATGTACTGCGGTTTATTTAGAATTTCTACATACCAACTTTCATTTTTTATTAAAAATAACTGATTTCTGTGTTTTTAAAAGTATATTTGAATTTTCACTTTCTTTAGTATTGGACCTTTAATTGAATATTTGATGAAATCTCAGAAATAGATGATTAGTAGTAATTACATATGAAAACTATATATCAGAATTAATTGTTACATAATAGTACATGTACATAAAATTTTATATTTGTATAAATTTATGGGGTTTTTTTTGTCGAGCCCACTGGTAGCGGCTTGACATAGTTGTCCCAATGGCACATGAGACCTCTTCCAGGCTGTAACTTCCTCTTGTATTGAAAGATTTTGAATTGTTTCCCATAATGAGATGACTTGTTACCTACAAGACCCTATTCTGTTCAATCAATAAAAGTTTGAAGGCTGGACATGTTGCCCACGAACATCTTGTTTTGTATTTACAGGTGTGCTGTATTATTTATACATGGGAATGTTGGCAGTGTTTTGTACGAATGCAATCAACATCTATGCTGGGGTGAACGGTCTGGAGGCAGGACAGAGTGTTATAATTGCAGTATCAGTGCTGATGTTTAACTTCATAGAAATCACAGGTATACATGTGTATAAAGTTATGTCTTACAATGTTGAAAATAATTAGAACCTTGGTCATGCTGTAAAAAAGCATAAAATATACAAATGTAATGCTTCAGCTAGAGTTGCTGAAGGCGTTTTGTTCTACCAAGACGTGGGAATGTTAATAAATTTGTAATGACAGAGTCAGAAAATAATTTGTTCAATATGATGTTTATCTCTTTGCAGTGGAAAAGTGTCCAAAACCATAAATCTTTACCAATTTTTAAGTAAAACTGACAAATGTTGCTGAATCATATGTTCATGATGTTGGTTTTAATTAAATCTTGGCTGGGATTAAAAGTGGGAATTGTTGATTAACATACAGCTGTAGTAATTAAGGATATACCAGGGGATGTTGAACGGATACCGATTTTGCCTTACTAATAAAAGGAAGTATAGACAGGCTGCATATCATTTTAAATTGCAGGAAATTTGCTTTTCAACTATTTGATGGCCTTTCATTATTATTTTGCATATTTTGTAAATGCATATTTTGTCTTTTTCTAAAATGTGATTCAAGACAACCTAGGTGGTCAAAATTACCTGTGAAGCATGTACAAGGTATTGTTCTCAAAAGAGTAGTCATTTCAGAAATACAAATGCAGACACATAGACACATTTAATCAATTTGTAATACGTGTATTGAAAGATAGATATTAGTTCCTCTGATAAAGTGATAAGCAGAACAAGTTCTATTATCTTGTTCAAATTATAGCACAGATTGTTACCAGAAAAAGAACAGTTTTTCTTCCCTCTTTTATTTCATCCCTTGTTTATTTCATCCCTTGTTATACGTATTTCTGTGTCATAAATTATGATCATGCACTAGGCCTGATGACTTTGCGACAAGGGAGATAGCAGATTCTACCTGTATCAGAGTCCTTAATTTGGTAATGAAACATACATAAGGGTTCCCACGCTACCGTGAAACCAGGAAAAAGTTAGGAATATCGAAATGTCCATTCCTGGTCATGAAAATGCCTTGATTTTTAGCTCACCTGGCTACGCCAGGGTGAGCTTTTCTGATCGATGATTGTCCATCGTCCGTCAACATTTTGATTCAAATGACATCTCCTCTGAAACCTCTAGGCCAATGTTGATAAAACTATGGAAATGTTCCTTGATGATGCTCTACCAAAATTGTTCAAAGAATTCCATTCCACTGCAGAACTCTGGTTGCAATGCAACAAATTGAAAAAACTTTAAAAAACTGCCTTGGGAAACCACAAGGCCTAGAGCTTAGATATTTGGCAAATAGCATTGGCTAGTGGACCTCTAAAGATTTTCAAATTATGAGCCCGGATCAAAATTGACTTAGTTTTACATAGGCTTATATAGAAAAACTTTAAAAATCTTCTTCTCTGAAACCACAAGGCCTAAAGCTTAGATATTTGGCATGTAGCATTGCTAGTGGACCTCTACCAAGATTGTTCAAATTACCTGACCACCAAGTCAAAATTGACCCTACATTGTGTGGTCACTTAGTTTTACATAGGCATATAGCGGATATCTTTAAAAATCTTTTTCTCTGAAACCACAAGGCCTAGAGCTTAAATATTTGGCATGTAAGCATTGCCTAGTAGACCTTCAACAGTATGATTCAAATTAGTGCCACTGGGGTCAAAATTGACCTTGCCCGGGGGATATTTGTTTTAAAAGGCGTATATGGAAAACTTATTTGGTATATAAATTATCTAGTGATCTCCACCAGGCAAGTGGACTTGTACCTAAGGTGAGCGATATAGGGCCATCTTGGCCCTCTTGTTACAATATCAGGTTAAAATCGGGGGAAATGTACAAAAGTTTTAACCGACTTGGATACGAAAACAAGAATTGAAATATCTATGATGTTAAAAAAGTTAACAATATTTCACTGTAGAACCTGGAATAATTTGTTGCAAAAACCTTTAAAAGGGTTGGGAAAAAGTCTTGAATTGCTAAAAAAAACTTTGAAAAGTTGGGAAAAGGTCTGGAATTTTACTTGCAGAAAATTGCGGGAACCCTGATACATGTATACTATTGTCTTTCAGGGGAGTGTTCTGCAGCCCATGTGTTCAGTATATATTTCATATTACCTTACACAGCAGTTAGTGCTGCATTGTTTTATTATAACTGGTAAGTAGACACATAGCAGATATGTCTTTTATTATACCTTGTAGTCTTTTTAAGATTGAACGTAAGACCTTCCATGAGTAGAGTTTCTTCCACATGATTAATTTAGCTGATACTGTATGGCACTTTAAATCATGCTAGTGCTATAACGATGGTGTTAAGAATTGGTGCAACCAGTGGTGTCTGAAATTTTATAGCTAAAATTAAACCCCATCCAAAAATAGTACTTTTACAGTAATAGTTCTGAATCAGTTTAATATTAATTAAATCAATAGCAGAAGTAGTATATTTGACATTGAATACTTAAGAAATATAATGTTGTTAACAGTTAGTAGACTAACCTCAGTAACATGTAATGAGGTAATTATACATTATTGAGTAAAACATTGAATTCTATTGAACATGTACACAGCTGTCAAACATATATGTGACGAAAATGTTTGCTTCTTTTTGCTAAAGATGGTTTCCTGGTGTGCAGTATTAAATTTTTGTACCATTAAGTTTTATATCTATTTCCAGTTTGCGTTAACCTCAGCTGTCTTAGATATTGTAGTTTTGATTGTGTTTTAGGTACCCGTCCAAGGTGTTTGTTGGCGATACATTTTGTTACTTTTCTGGCATGACGTTCGCTGTGGTAGCCATTCTCGGACACTTCAGTAAAACAATGCTGTTGTTCTTTATTCCACAAGTGGCAAACTTCCTTTACAGTGTTCCACAGCTGTTCAGGTTTTTACCGTGTCCGAGACATAGATTACCAAAGTAAGTAGAGGTTGGTTTTATGTTAATGTGATCTTGGCTTGTGCCGAGCTTATTGTCCAATCAGTAGAGCCTCTGTCTGTCCCAGCAAACTGTTTAAATAGTCACAGTACTTTATGCTATTTAACGAGCGTTTACATAGCACCATTCAAACAAGTTTTCTTCTGACTATAAAAATGCCATGTATAGTTCAGTGACAAGATATGTGCATATAAATAAATAGTAATATGAAATTCAGGGCTAGTTCTGGCATTAGCCAACGCCAAAATTGGCTACAATAAAGTTTAAATTGGCTCAAAAACAAATTGATTTGGCTACAACTTTTAATGAAAGGACATGTTTTGTGTCCTATGCTAACAGCGCAACATGTAAAAAATGGATCATAGAAAAAGTGCTAGCCCTGAAATTATATATGAGTTATTTGACAAGGAGTATGATTCAGCACTTTCCTAGCTTGACTGTAGTGTGGAGTAGCAATTTAGATATCTGGGTAAACGGACATTTTCCCCATAGCTCAGTTTTGCACTGGAGAACGTTAGCCCCTTGTTGATTTTGCAAAAGCGGACTTTATCCCCTTCATCAAATTATAAGCATAATAATTAACACTTTTTTTAACAAAATTAATAAAACTAACAAAAAAACTCAATTTCAACTTTATGATGATATAAAATCAAATTTAAAACTTCGAAGAGTGAAGGGGATGATGTCCGTCTTTGCAAAATAATGAAGGGGATAATGTCCTACATTCAGTTGTCTGTAATTTGCACGATCTTTGCGGGATTGTTATGATCACCAAGTGGTCTAAAGGCAATCTGACTGCATTGCTAGGTGATGTAAGCATAGAGTACAGGTTCGAATCCTGACCTCTGTCTGGAAAAGACTATATTGTCTCAACCCCTGGTATGTAAATAATTTAGGGATTTTTCTAAAGCATTTAAGCCTATTTTTCCTCCCCCTGCTGCCCTTTTGTTGTAACCCACTTATTAAGAGATACTGCAGAGAAGCATCACGTAGCATAATAAAAGAACATATGCATTATATAAAGGTGTTGCATTCTCTTAGAAGCAAATTTTTCAAATTAAAAGGATATTGTCTAATACATGCAAAAAATACCTACCCCTAACTTATTCCACCCTGCCCTTTTTTGCGAGTCTCGAATAATCCCTATGTTTTATAATATGCACGCATACATACTTATAGTCTGTCTCTATTTCAGATATAATCCAAAGACAGATAAATTGGAAATGAGCTGTACTATGTATAAACAGTCCGAGTTAAAACCTTTA
Organism: Saxidomus purpurata; assembly: GCA_022818135.1. Classification (NCBI taxonomy): domain Eukaryota; kingdom Metazoa; phylum Mollusca; class Bivalvia; order Venerida; family Veneridae; genus Saxidomus; species Saxidomus purpurata. Next base: position 30,006,847 of record JAFMSR010000015.1, read on the forward strand.
GCAAAACTGTGCCTGTTTATATTCAAACTACTTGGTGTGGTACATGTGAGAGACAATGTTGGGGAAGATGGCATGTACTCGGAGTGTAACAATTTGACAGTGATCAATCTAGTGTTGAAATTATTTGGACCTCTTCATGAGAAAAAACTGACTACTATTTTATTAGCACTACAGGTAGGAAGAAGTTTTCTCAGTATTCTCTTACTGTTATTTCATTATTTGATAATAAACCAATGAAGATGTTTGACTGGCTGAAGATTGTTAGTATTGAGTATTTATTTAGTAAAATCTATACAGGAAAGTGTCAAGACATACCCACTTTGGTTTACATATGCAAACAAAAAGAATTCATAACAGTCCTGTATTGAAAATGGACTTAAGTTGGTAGTTTGGAAAAAAATTACTGCATGTTTTAAAATAGATTCACAAAACTGTTGCTATGCAGGTGGCATGGCATGTATGTGAATATGATAGCCTGATAATTTGTAGACAATTACATTTCATGCGGTCTCATCATTATTGATTTCTTTCTATTACGCCAGTTTGAAATTTGACAGGTATATGATTAAAGGATTGGGGAATTATAATTTTTGCATTTCATCTCTCTTTATTTTCAGATTCTCTGCAGCTGTATAGCATTCACAGTCAGGTATCCACTGGCACAGCTGTTCTACCATGTGTAACACAGAGGCCTCAACAAGATTACTGAATATAAGCTCAATAGTGTATAAAGTTGTTATATCTGTAGATACCTAGCTATATGATGATATTTTTCTGAGGTGTACAGCATTTGAAATTTACATTATAATTGATGAAGGTCAAACAAGGCTTTAAAGTTATATTACCCTTCAAAATGACCAGAATGATGTTGAAAATACAGTGGATGCTTTAAAAACATATAAGAAATAAGTTTTGCCAAGCTTTTTCTGTTATTGGCAGATTTAACCTAAGATACATAACCGAAAAGGTTCGTTTTTTTATTTTTGACTAGGATAGTCAAAAAAGATTCATACAGATTTCCTCTATATTTAATGTGAATGAAACTGTTATACAGATCGTTAGTTTGGGTTATAAATATGGCAATGTTTATAAGTCTAGGAGTATGAATCATTGATTAATGTTTTATTTTAAATCATGATTGTCACTTTGAACGGTAATATCACTTTAAAGAACAACTGAGCATTAAGGAAAATGCATCATCTTGTTACTCAGAGTCATTATAGGTTTGCTGAGTTGTTACTTTGGATATAGATTCAAACCAACATTTATATGTCAGTGTAAAAAGAACAAGGAGAAGTGTTGATGTGGTACACAACTGACTTGGCTAGTGCTGTATTGTTACTCAGGTTGTCTGTGATGGAAAAGAATGTGATTTATGAGACTGTACAAGGTGTATGCTGGTTTGTGTAGTTTGAAGGGGATCCATAATGTTGGCAGTGGCCAAAAGTTGGTTTTTGCGTCGCCCTTTCAGAGAAAAGACAATACATGGGGATCGTTTTGTCCGTCCGTCCGTCCGGCCGTCTGTCCGTCCATCACATAAACCTAACATTGGCTATAACTTTGCCATTTCTTAAGATTTCTTTATCACTTCAATGCCGCCAAATTTTAGGTCAAGGTAATTTTTGACAGAGTTATGCCCATTTTTGTACTTGGATTTTGGCTGTAACTTTGCCATTTCTTAAGATTTCAAACTTTACAATTGTATTGCTTATGACAAAAAAGTCAAGGTCATATTTGACAGAGTTATTGGTTATTCTGACAAAGCGTAAGAGGGCGACACAAGTGTTCTACTGAACACCCATCTAGTTGAATAGCAAGTCCTATTATTTACAGCTGCTGCATTGCAGTTTAGGTTCTATGTTGTGGTAAATGAACAGTAAGTCACAAAACATAAACATTGGATTATCACCTGGATTGGGGGAAAAAATTTGGATAGATGTATTAACTTTTAAAAAAAAAATTGTTATAGTAGGGGGGATATCTCTGTAAAGAGATGAATACTCTTTAAAGATTTGATTATCCAAGACTTGTAGAAGATGTTGAGTCTTCAGAATACACTGCCTTACGTCAGTTTATGTTCAGCATATGGTTAGATATACACGGTATTTGTTTTTGGTGCAATTCCTTGAATTCCAAAGTATAGGGATAGAGTTTTATTTATTCAGATGTGTTATATAGTGTTTCAGAGTACTAGAGATTTATATATCTAGTCTTTCAGCATTTTGTGTATGACAAAAATACACAAAGCTAAAATTGTTATTTCATTGTGTAGTTGTTATTTCTGCCTTTGATAACTGTGTTATCATGTTTCTGCTATCATGTTACTATCATGTTTCTATCATGTTTCTATCATGTTAGTGGAGATGTTTTGTTGTGGGAGTCTATGAGGTTTTTTCAATGGCATTTAAGTGTTTTTTTTCTATAAATGCAATGTCTGTTAGTTGATGTGTGCATTCCTTAGCGTAGTGTTGGATCACATTTGAGGCAGAGCTTCGAGTGTGACCTAACGTTCTACAGCGGGTACTTGATTTCATCAAGTTAATTGTAGCTCTATTGATAAAGTGTTGAACTTAGCACTTAACGTTTTTCATCAAAATTTTAGTTAAGAGTGTCATTTTCAGGTTGAGTTGCCATTGTTAGTTCAGGTGTACTTTTGACTATGCCCCCCCTATCAAACATAAGAGGGGTATATTGCTTTGCACATGTTTGTTGGTCCGTATTTTTGTCTATAGACCAAACCAGGTTTTATATGACTAGTAGAAGGCCCCCTGTTTTACAGGTTCGGTCCAAAGCTAGATTAAACTACCCTTTAAATTTAAGGGCATCAGTAGATTTAGCTGCGACTTTTGTCAAAAAATCATCGAATGTGACAGGTGTGCTTGTATGTCAAGAGTGAGCAATACAATCATATGCCTGGATAATTGTTTGTGTGTTTCAAACAAAGAATAAACAGGTTGAAAATGTATTCACCACATCAGTTGTTTGTATACAAAAGTTACTCACTGAATGTGTAATGGAATTTATTTTGAAGTATTTCAAGTAGGCCTAATAAGTCAGTATTGAGAGAATGTAACATAAGATATATCTCAGGTTTGCAATATTTTCTAACAAAGAAAAGTAAATTAATTCTTAGACCAATAATAAATCATTAATTAATATGAAATAGCAAAAGATACATTTGAAAGGGGAGGTAATAATAACAACACAGAACACTGGTTATTTACCTCCCCTTTTGAGGTAATCAAAAGTAATTTTGGCTTGAAAATGACATAATGTCTTGTTTCTTTTACCTGCTTTTCTCTTAAATGGTTGTTTAAATTAAGAATAAATGTTGAGTTGGTGTAATCATCTGTCATTAAGATTAACAAAGTACTAATTTACATGATTTCATATTTTATCTAACTGTAAAAACATGCCATCTGCAAAAATCCATACGGTGAAAAATAGAATAACCAGTGTAAATGTTCTCCTTATTATGTGTATAAACTAACTACCATTTCAAATTAATGCACAGCTAAATCTACTGACGCCCTTAAATTTAAAGGGTAGTTATACCACCAAAACGAAGTTTAGGGGGGTATATAGGAGTCACCCGGTGGTTGGTCGGTTGGTCGGGCGGGCGGTCTGTTGCATTTTCCTTGTCCGGAGCATAACTTGAAAACTACTAGTTGGAATTCAATACAACTTCATACAATGGTCAAGCACATTGAGAGGAAGTGCAGTGCACAAGAACTATAACTCCATCTTGACTAATTACAGAGTTATTGCCCTTTGTTACTTTTCCTTGTCCGGAGCATAACTTGAAAACTACTAGTTGGAATTCAATACAACTTCATACAATGGTCAAGCACATTGAGAGGAAGTGCAGTGCACAAGAACTATAACTCCATCTTGACTAATTACAGAGTTATTGCCCTTTGTTACTTGTCCTTGTCCGGAGCATAACTTGAAAACTACTGGTTGGAATTCAATACAACTTCATACAATGATCAAGCACATTGAGAGGAAGTGCAGTGCACAAGAACCATAACTCCATCTTGACTAATTACAGAGTTATTGCCCTTAGTTACTTTTCCTTGTCCGGAGCATAACCTGAAATCTACTAGTTGGAATTCAATACAACTTCATACAATGGTCAAGCACACTCAGAGGAAGTGCAGTGTACAAGAACTATAACTCTATCTTGAGTATTTACTGAGTTATTGCCCTTTGTTAGTTTTCCTTGTCCGGAGCATAACTTGAAAACTACTGGTTGGAATTCAATACAACTTCATACAATGATCAAGCACATTGAGAGGAAGTGCAGTGCATAAGAACTATAACTCCATCTTGACTAATTACAGAGTTATTGCCCTTTGTTACTTTTCCTTGTCCGGAGCATAACTTGAAAACTACTAGTTGAAATTCAATACAACTTCATACAATGATCAAGCACACTCAGAGGAAGTGCAGTGTACAAGAACTATAACTCTATCTTGAGTATTTACTGAGTTATTGCCCTTTGTTACTTTTCCTTGTCCGAAGCATAACTTGAAAACTACTAGTTGGAATTCAATACAACCTCATACAATGGTCAAGTACATTAAGAGGAAGTGCAGTGCACAGGAACCATAACTCCATTACAGAGTTATTACCCTTTGTTACTTTTCCTTGTCCGGAGCATAACTTGAAAACTTCTGGTTGGAATTCAATACAACTTCATACAATGGTCAAGCACAGTGAGAGGGAGTGCAGTGCACAGTAACCATAACTCCATCTTGACTAATTACAGGGTTATTGCCCTTTGTTACTTTTCCCTGTCTGGAGCATTTTTCGAAAACTGCAAGTTGGAATTCAATACAACTTCATACAATGGTCAAGCACAATGAGAGGAACTGCTAAGAACAATATCTCTTTTTAGTTTGTTTGCAAGGTATTATGTTACTACGAACTTCTTCAGTTTATAAAGCAATCCTTTTGGGGGTATTAATCACATTTAGTGATAGCTCTAGTTTAATCTAGCTTTGGACCGAACCTGTTTTATACGCCCTGAAGGGACATTTTATGGGAACTAAGTCGCACAGTTTTCATCTGATCTTAACGAAACTTGCTCAACATATTTGTGGGCATAATGTCTCAGCCAAGTTTAATAACCAGCCAAATCGACCAAGGCACTTTTGGATTATGGCCAAATCAGGGGACTGGTGGCGTCCACCCTTTGTCCTCTGATCTTCACCAAACTTAAAGAAAATGGTTGTGGGCTAAATATCTAGGTCAAGTTCGATAACCAGCCAAATCACTCTTGAATTATTAGCCTCTCTAAGATAAGCAGTTTTCATCTGATCTTCACCAAACTTGGTGAAAATATTTGTAGGCATAATGTCTAGGCCAAAATCGATAACAAGCAAAATCATCAAAAACACTTTTGGATTATGGCCCTTGAATAATAAAAGAATGATGACATTATTCTTCGCAGCTCTATAGTTCAAACAGGTGAATTAGCCTTGCCCACTCTAAAGTTCACACAGGTTTTACAAAACCAATGAACTGCAAAGTACTCGATCGGTGTATTTTGTGACAGTTTGACACTCTTGTTGATTTTGAGACCAAAGGTCAAGGTCACAGTGACTGTCAACATAAAAAACTTGCCCGGTTAATATCTAGAGAGTGCATTGATCTCTGGTCCTCAAACTCGGTATGTAGGTTGGTCATGACAAGTAGATACGCCCTGTTGATTTTGAGGCCAACAGGTCTAAGTGACTGTAACCTTTACAGAAAAAACAAGTCTGATCAAAAACCAGGAAACGCTTTGGTAATGTGTCCACAAAACTGGTTTGTTGGTTGGGCATGACAAGTAGATGATCCCTATTGATTTTGAGATCAGTAGGTCAAGGTTATGATGACCTTGTTGCAAAACAATTAATGGGCCAACTGGCTGCCATCAGGGGGGCCTGCATGTTTTACAAACATTGTTTATAATTTGTTACAGTTTTTTTTGTTTTGTCTTTTTTGAAGTACTTAAGTAATGTATTACATGTCTAACAAGCACCTCTGTTATATAACCTCTGTTCCAAGTTCTTCAACTCCTTGGTGCTAGCAGGTAATGCATGTGTCCAGATGAACACCAGACATTTGTTATGTACGTTTCTTTTTCTTTTTTCTGTATTTAATGTGTTCTCAGAATATTTCTGTCAGTTACGGATATTATTTTGGTGGAAATCTGGAGATTTTGTTTATGAAAATCATGTAATCTGAGCATTTAAATACAAAGCATTTTTGTTTGGCTTTAATTGTTTTTATTCTATATGCATGTTTTTGTTGTAATTTATGAGGCTTTATGGCTATGGTTTTAATGAGGAAGCTTTACATGGTATTAAAGGTGGGCTCAGACACAGTTTGTATAATTCATCACGTACATCTGATGTTTCTGTATGTTATGTTAACACAGTGGAAAGTTATGTTGTTGTTTCTATTGATACTGGATGTTTTACTGTTAGTATTGTACATCAAGATTGATCGCAAACAAATGCATGAATTTTCTTGACCTATTCATTTGAATTAGGGTTAGATAGTCATTTGGGAAAAATGATTGTGAAATACATAAGGTATTGATACAGGTAACATTTGTAAGCAGGTTTGTTATGGTGTATTTACAAAAGTATCTTACACGCATGATTGTATCATCGCTCCATAAAAAAAAACAGGCAGAAAGAACGATAAATATCTTACTTAAGTTTGAATGAATTGATATGAAAAGTTCATAAACCTGTTCGCTGCCAATCTAACAGCACAGAAATAAAAAAAACTTAGAAAACGTTACAGGGATTGTTGACCTTGGTTTATGGCCAAGTTAGCTGTATGATTCCACTGGAAGCAGTGCTCTCAATAGATGGATAAAGGACTATATAAATATATAGAATGTAAAGTTTATTTTGAATGATGGAGTGAATTTTCTGTGATGTTAATAACATTTATATGCAATAAAAGAAACAAAAGAAATAAAAACAGGGAAAAGTCACCAGGAGTCTTTTTTGATCCCACAGTCATTTCATTCTCTTGAGTACTGGTGGTTAAGTTGAGATTCACATTCATCACATGGTTTTTAGCTCATCTGGCACAAAGTGCCAGGGTGGGCTATTAGGACCACTCATTGTCCCTTGTCTGCCGACATCTCTGAAACCATTGGGCCAATGTTGATAAGTTGGCAGCGATGTTCCTCGTATGAACCTCTATTGAAGTTGTGCAAAAAATTCCATTCCATGCAGAACTCTGGTTGCCATTAGTGATGTTCCGATTGTCGCTAGTCGCCGACGATCGGTTAGTAAAATGAAGGGCGATAATAATCGATTACGCATATCCGGTCCGCGACGTCGCGGTAAAAGTTTTATACCATACCCAAGGGAGATAAAAGCATACTCGGCCATCAGTTCTGTGTTAACAATTTATTTCAAAAACATCTAGTCTTCTACCAGTTTCTGGCCCTTACCGGAAGGCCAATATTGTTGAAAACATGACCTCAGGCCTTGGGGTCTCTTGATTTTACACAGGTTTCTATAAGAAAACCTTTGAATATTCCCTTTAAAAATCTCTTATAAGGCCCAATGCTTCGATTGGTGACATGTAGCATTACCTATTTACTGTTCCAGCATTATAAAGGGTTAACCTGCCATAACTGTGGCAGAAACTACTTCATGTAACGGTGTAGATTGTAGCGCCTTGCTTGAATGTTACTTTTGGTTCAACCGATTATTAATCGGAAGGTTATCGATTATACCCCATCCGATTGAACCGATAATCGATTGTGAAAAAATGGACCGATTTCTATCACTAGTTGCCATGGCAAAACTTTAAAAATCCCAAAAGCCAGAAAGCCCAGAGCTTAGCTACTGAGCATTTAGCTTTGCCGAGTGGAGCTCTACCAAGATTTTTTAAATCATGATACCTTGTTCAAAACTTAACGACACATGGAGGGTCACTTGATTTTACATAAGTTATATGTAGGTAAAACTTTAAATTCTTCATATCACAAGGCCTAAAGAGCTTAGATATACGGCATGTAGCATTGCCTGTTTGACCTCTATCAATATTGTTTGAATCATGACTCCCTCCAATTAAAATCGACCCTGCCAGCGGGAGGTGAGGGGTTGGGTCACTTGATTTAACATAAGCTTATGTCGGAAAAACTTTTTAAATCTCTGAAACCACATGACCTACAGCTTGATATTTGGCATGTAGCATTGCCTTATGGACCTCTACCAGGATTGTTCACATCATTACCATCAGGTCAAAATTGAGCCTGCATGTGGGGTCACTTGACTTTTAATAGATTTCTAGAAAGACATCCTTTGAAACCACAAGACCTAGAGCTACTTAGCATATAGCATTATCTAGTGGACCCATACCAAGTTTGTTAAAAAAAATCACCCCACATTCCTCAGATGGGATTGTTGACCTTGGTTTATGGCCAATGGTAGCCAGGCGTGCGCTAAAGTCCATTTTGGCCCTCATGTTTATGTAGTGGACACACTGGCTTAATCAACTATACATATCATCCTTCCTTCGCAAACACCTGCTGTTCAAGAGAAGAGGTGTACAGAAAGAGTGAACGTACTACCTGTTGTAATGACTCTTATACGAGGTCACTGTGCTATGGGAGCAAGTATAGGCTATCAATGCAATAAAAGATTACAAAAACGAAACAACACATTTCATTTCGAAAGACGATTTCGCAATTTATTTTCATTTAGGACAGCTTGGTAAAGATGAAAATAACAACTTGTGCCTAGTTTTTCATAAATCAATTATTACACACATCCAAATTGAAGTTTGAAGAGGTTACCAGTACACAGGAGTCATCTTACAGAAGTTTTGCAACATTTGATTTCACATTACAAGCATAAAGAGTAGATGGATGAATTGATGTGTGTTTTATTCAAGACTAAGCGGATTAAAAACAAGAGGGCCATAATGCTCCTATATCGCTCATCCGAGTACCACTGCACTTCAAGTAACCTAAGGAAGTCACTTGTTGCTAAAGGGTGTCAGTAGTTTCTAAGGAAGTCACTGAATGCTAGAAGTCATTTGTTTAATAGGAAATTCACCGGTTGCTAAGGAAGTCATTGGTTGCTTGGCAAGTCATTGGTTGCTATTGGAACTCTGTAAGCTAGGTTTCTCCTATAATTCTCAATAATTCTATATAAAGACAAGGGACACCCACTCCAGTGGGCGTAGTCGATTTTGACCACAGGGGCATGACTTCAACAAACTTGATAGTAGACCACTAGACAATGTTTCATACCAATATCTAAGCTCTACTGGATTCTTTCAATTAACTGGACAGAAACGGGACATTTTTCTAAATAATTCTGCCACTCTTTCAGATAGAAACATAAAATTTTCACACAATTAAACATTGTATCAGCTGTACACATCTGTATAATTTACAGAGGTCACATGATATGTTTTCTAGTTCAATTTAGGTAAAGCAATAACCAGTGAAACTTCCCTGAAATATGCAATTGTTTATTTGTGTAAACAGTCAGTTACTGGTCAGAATTTTTTCTATCTGATTTTCTCACACTTTAATTATTATGTACTGCTAAATGTCAGCACTTAAAATGTCCATGCTTATACTTAGTGACGATTATATATGGCGGAGTTTAGAATTGGCCCATTTAATGTTGACCGTCAATTTAGCCGAAATTAAACTGGCGCCAATAAATCAGCGTATACAGTACATAGAGAAAATCATTCACAAGGACCATAAGTGGTCATTCATTTTCATAAACTAACATGACTTAAAAAAGAAATTTTCTAAAGGATCTTCCAATAAACATTTCTGTGAAATCATATTGAAATTAAGGCATGCAGTTTCTTACAAGAAGATAGTACTCAACAACATACACGCCAGCAGCAATTTACCATAATACTGTACTCAGCTAATAAACAAAACATGTATTATCATGGTGCACTAAACATCAGATTCTGTACATCAGGATGAGTGTTAAGGACATGTCTTCTTAAACTGAAAGCATCTGGCAGATGTTCTCCACAGATTTCACATTTAAATGGACAAGGTTCCTTTCCTTGAGTATCTCTGCTGTCATTTCTTTTGTCCTGCCCTTGACCTTTATTTGTGAGTTCATTTCCTTGATTCTGATTGGCTGATGCCATTTCTGCCTCATGAACCTGCATGTGTTTAATGAGGTCATGTGACTGACTGAAACTATGGTGACAGAGGTCACAGTGAAAACATTTTATGATGTCTTTAGCATCCATGTTCTTCCTTGTATATTACAAAATCACTATGTAAGCTTGACAAATGCAATTCTTAGAAGGTATTTTCAGCATTCTGGTGACTTGTCTGACATGCTGAAATTAGACAATAAGAATCTAAGAGTTAGTTACCTTAAAGACATTGCTCTTCAGTATTACTTTGCCAAATTTTAATTCATGAAATGATTTTCTCTAATTGTAGAGTTGGTTCTATAGTTGTTAAACACTAAAGGGGAGGTTCCAACACTCAAGTACATTAAACCAGACTCCTCAACTTAATAAATACATTTGTAAGTCGTTTAGGGTCAGTTACCTGTAACCAGAATGAAAGCCACAGCTCAACAGAAAAATTCTAGTCCCTTTCAGTTTCTACAAAGTCAGTAGATTTGCTCTTACAGTCAATTTATTTCACTAGAATTAATAATGAAGGTCAGATGATATTCTTTTATTCCTATTTTCAGTCATCTTTTAATTAATATCAAGTAGCATCATGTCATTTACTTCTTCAGCTACCAAGCAGTCATTAACAAGAGCTGTCACTATAAAGTATAAAGTACAGTGGAACTTCCGAAAACCGGACCTTCCAAATACCGGAAACTTCTGAAAAACGGACGATGTGTTAAGTCCCGAAATTTTCTCCCTCCTATTCTCTATGTAAACCCGCCCTCCCTGAATACCGGAACTTCCAAATTCCAATCCCGGACGATATTTTTGTAAATTTTAACTTATCTCAGTACAAATTGTTTTCCAAAAACCGGACACTTAAAACACTCTGATCATGAATTAATTGCTTCTGGCAAAATGATTGCCATTGTTGGCCAATTAACGGTTATCCTTTATTTTGATGTCGTAGAATTGAACTGTCCCTAAAGGACATAATTAAAATAATTTGTGAGTCTGAAGTGGTTCCAAAACCTACTCTTAAGGTGTGTGTTTTATTTTCAAATTTGTTTAACATGATATTGATTGAAAAATCTTTTTCATGAAGTACAAGTGTATCTTATTTTCCCCGAACACGTCGCAATTTGAACTTTATTTGAAAACAGTGTCCTGTATTTTCCATTTCGTGCAACAATATGATGCTTTTATTTTTTGTCTTTTTATTTTTTTAAATAAATTATAAAATGTGTTGCACAATGCTAAACAAGAGTTACTATCACTTCTATGCTTAAAAACTAAGGACTTTTCAAACCATGGAGAATCTAACATGGAGAATCTTAGATTATCTCTCCCTTTATCAGTCCAAATACCAGACTTCCAAATCCTGGAACCCCCAAAAACCGAACTTTTCTACAGGTCCCGTCAGTGTTCGGTTTTCGGAAGTTCCACTGTACCATAATTATGCCCCCAATTAGCAGCTTTGATTGAAAATAGCAGCACTTATTTCAATGCATGTAAAACCATGATTTTACTATGCTCACAAGTTATAGATGCAGTCATGTAAAAGTGACGTAACAGATACTAGTATATTATGTGTACGCTTAGCCTAGTACCGGTATAGTGTGTATGTAATGTATTTACTAACAAATGGTACACTCCTCAGCTGTGTCATAACTACATAATATAGAAGTAACAACACACATAGAAATCCAAACAATCAGTAATATCTGCTATTTTCTTCAAGATACATCAGAAAAATATATCAAACTTGATACAATAGTAGATGAACATACATGTATTTCCATTTCATTAAGTGCACTATGCCTAACTTGAACATATTTCGATTTTATGATTTAGTATCCTATGCCTGACACTTGAACATATTTCCATTTTATGAAGTGCCATATGCCTACCTCAGACTTACTTTAACTTTCCTGATGTAATTGTTGGTTAGATAATTATATGAAATTTAAAAAATCAAAACTTACTTTGAAAACAAGAACAACGTCTGCTTTATTTACAAAGTCATTCCAAAATAAATAATTACAGACAGCAGCAGAGATGTGGCCGTTGGATCAATATTGACCTAGACTGTCCTAGTAAGAGAGTCGCTATTACTGGTATTGATTGATGTTTCACAACAAATTCATATCAAGTTCTAAGTGTATCCTCTTGTTAAGTAACTAACAGCAAGAAAAAGTAAGAATACTCTATAGACATTTATATTATAGGGCATTGTAGTTTTAATAGTTTTGTTGACTAAGGGTGGGGCTAATATTGTCCCCAGAGGCATGATTTGAACAAACTTGGTAGAGGTTCACTAGACAATGCCTCGTGGTTTCAGAGAGGAAGATTTTTTAAATTTATCTAAAATATAGAAACCTATGTAAATCAAGTGACACCCCGGGGCGGGGTCAATTTATGTAAGCTAACATAGGAAAATCTTTAAAAATCTTCTTCTCTGAAACCGCTTTTAAAATTTGTGACACATGGGGGGAAATTGCATGATATTTTTACATATTTCTTATATGCAGTCTTAAATATTTTTATGAAGTCCAACACACAGAGTGATATTTGAATTGTTAAATAATGGTTATCGCCTGTCTGGATTCATAAGTGTGATTCAAACACATAAGTTTCAAATCAATCCCATTTGTAGTCAAAAAGGAAAAGTGAAAATTTCCAAGTGTCTAAATAGAGTATTTCAGAAAAGCACTACACCTCCTTAAGGGGCCTCATTTCTAAAAAAAGCTGTCAGTAGGACAGCGCGCTCGACTTTTTTAGTGCTTGCCAATAAAACAAAACTTTGACAGTTAAAGGCAAAACAAGGATCTGTATAAACAAGGGCCACTTGTAGCAAGATATTAAGTTAAGTCCTCACACTTAAATGTTTGATATACCTGAATACTACAGCAAAGTTGTAGATTAATACTTCAAGTGGATAGTGATATATGTGCATGACAGTGCTAATTACACACAAGAATTTAACTAGGAATTTCTAAGTACAAATCAAGAAACATTTTAAAAGAGTCATCTTCTCTTGCTTACAGATAGGTGTCATGATGGTATATAAGTATTCCAACTTTCAAAGTTATATCTCAAATGGAAAAGTCAACAAGTGGACAAGAATGAAAATTTTAACTGAGTTCCTAAGTCGAAAAGGGCCATAATTCCAATGAAATCCTTGACAGAGTTACATTCTCCTGCCTATGTTTGGGGATCATGATGGTAAACAAGTATTCCAACTTTCAAAGTAATATGTCAAACAGTTCAGTCAAAAAGTGGACTGGTACAAAACACTTAACTGAGATTCCAAGTCGATTAAGGGCCTTAATTATTTTTTTAATCCTTGACAGAGTTACCTTCTCTTGCCTACAGATGGGGGTAATGATGCAAACAAGTATTCCAACCTTCAAAGCAAGTGGATTTTACCCTTATTCAATGTATTTTCTAAGTCAAAAAAGGCGCATAATTCTGACAAAAAACCTTTGCAGAGTTATGTACTCTTGTCTGTGAATGGAAGTAATGATGGTAAATAAGTATGGTTAGTTTCAAAGCAGTATCTGTAATGGTTTTGAAATAAAGTGGGGTCGTACGAAAAACTTTAACCAAGCTCAATGCACTTTCTAAGTCCAAAAAGGGCCATAATTCGGTCAAAAACCTTGACAGAGCTATGTACTCTTGTGTGTTGATTGAGGTTACGATGGTCAACAAGTATGGTTAGTTTCAAAGCAATACCTCTAATGGTTTTGAAATAAAGTAGGGTGATATGAAAACTTAACCAATATGCAACACAAACGCGGATGTGGACACCGAGGCGAGTAGGATAGCTCCCCATTTCTTCTAAAAGTCAAGCTGAAAATCAGAAAGTGTCAGGGTTGGACATTAGAATGAATCATTAAATTATTTGAGCCAATTACAATTTAATTTTGATAACTGGTTTCAGAGAAATAGAATTTTAAAGTTTTATATTGAATATAGAAGCAAATAACAAAGCCAATAACTCTGGAGATACTGATCTCATCTTGACAAAAGATATGTCTGAACTGTGCCATTATGCTATTGTACTTATTTTAAGTTTCATGAAATTCTATCCATTGGTTCTCGAGTTATGACTATGGACAGACGTTCTAATGTATAGATACTTACTAGGTGGCTACTCTATTTGTTCTCTCTATTGTTATTTTAGCCATGTAAGAGAAAACATAGCCACCTAACAGCTTACGGAATGAATGACATCAAAGAGTATTTACTGTTACATATTGTTCCTATAGCCACATAAGCATCCAAATGTATGCAGGGACGGACAGATGGACAAACGCCAAAACAATATCCCTCCGCCTTTGGCGGGGGATAATACATATATCTCATCGGATTGGAATTTCATCAGGAAAAAATGCATTTGAAAGGAAAAAGAGCATGGACATAAGAAGTTGAATACTAGTCAGTTCGCTTCTAAATTTCTCAGCGTGCACATTTGATTACCTAGACTCAAGATTAAGGAATGTGTTTAGAAAATTAAATGTTGTGTGACAAGCAAGACAACGCTGGGTCATTTAGATATAAAAGGAAATAGGGGTCATTCTTGTTAGCAATATTCCCTTTTATATCTAAATGACCCAGTAATGGCCAGTATTGTGTCTTCAGATTTCCACAAGGTAAACATTGTCACCACAGTTCATTAAGATGAGTCTAAACAAGTACCCTCTAGAGTACGTATATGTAATTAAATAGTTGATGGAGGAAGACTGAAATACACAGGATCTTTGATCACAAAACCACTTCATGCTTGGATGGGCTAAACTGATCACAACTTTATGCTTGGATGTGCTAAAATGATCACAACTTTATGCTTGGATGTGCTAAAATGATCACAACTTTATGCTTGGATGTGCTAAAATGATCACAACTTTATGCTTGGATGTGCTAAAATGATCACAACTTTATGCTTGGATGTGCTAAAATGATCACATATAACAATTTGGTTATATAATCACAAGAACAAAGCATAATTTTTCTTGTTTAGCTTTATTTATGCAACATAACAACTACCCGCTATTAATTTGTCATAATTACTTAAAAATAAGGCTTTATAAACAACCAACATCAGGCAGCACCCTTGACTTTCTCACACGATGGCCCTACACCAGAAACATGAGATTAAACAAATTTAGAAAGATGTTAAAATTCAGCAATAGTTATGCCATACGGGCATGATACTGGTATGCCTTTTCAAACAGCACTGGAATACATGTTTGTAATTATCATACAGACACTTCATTCTACAACAAACATGCAATTGTACTTTCATTATATTGGTCAATGTCTTCAATATATTTTATAGCAAATAATATGACAAAACGAGAATGGTATGAACTGTTTAGAGTAATTTTCAAAATATATCAAAAGTGATATTTCCAGAAAACAAGATTCAGGTTGGATAAATCCTTCCTCTCTGTTAATCACTTCAGGGCAGAAGTTTAAATTACAGCGCAGCCTGCGGGGACAACTTTTTTTACACAAATGAGACATTTTTCAGTATCATTTCCAGCATCCACTCACCCCCACCCCCAAGGTATCATGTAACAATTTTTTGTTAGAAAACTAACTGATCGGCAAGGTCTGAAATGAGAAGCAGCGAAACCTATGAACAGTACAAATATGAAACTATCCAATGTGAAATGATAAATGATGTGTTTTCCATTTAAACTGACAAAAAACACCGTCAGAAAGATTTTTGACATGACTTTGTATATCTAATGGCTATAGAAGTTAGGGCATATTTTGATTCAGTGCACACTCTCTTATTACATTCATGCTATTATAACAGAAATATAAATTATTCAACATAATTCAGAAATTAATTTGAAACACTGTAAATCAGAATACACAAAATGTCTTCTACATCTTTTCAAATGTCTCAATGAAATTTTGCAATGTTTCAACAATGTCATAATTCCTTATTAAGAGATGTTTCTCTACAAGATCTTTATCACAGGCTGCTTCTGTTCTGTTACGAAACTGTCTTCCACGGCACTATCATGGTTTCTTGCTTTCCAAGTAGTCTTTGGCTTCATTTATTTTAGTAGCAAGTAACGGTGATCCACCTGCAAATAAATAGAGAAACAATGTGTTTTAGAATATCTTACGCACTTATATTATTGTTATTTGTTAATATAATTATGACAGGGGTAAATAAAGACAAGACTGTGTCCGATATTCTTAAAAATATGTAATTTATGATAATAGGAACACAGACTGGGAACACAGACTGTATTCCATTTTCATAAATAACTCGTAATAATTGGTATGCAGACTTCATTCAAAGAAATTATCAAATACATTGTACACGCATCCCTAAAAATAAATAATTTATAATTATCAGTTCTAAAATAGTTATTGTCAAATCTGTTATTGGTAAACTACTCCAGTAGTTGCTGTGGCGCAGTTGTTTGCCTGAGGATTAGAGTGTCCCTGGTTTGATCTCTACCCTTGCCAACAAGGAAGTGTCCTCAGGCAAGACACAATTTTTTTAAAGAATAATAAACAAAACAAAATAAACATGGCAATATATCGCTCATCTGGCTACCACTGCCTATAATACAAGGCCAACAATCGCTTCGCAGAAAGGGTCAATTTTGATCTAAGGTCCTGATATGAACCATATGGAACCATATTGGCAGATGTCTGCTACACAATGCTACATTCCAAAGATGTAAGATCTGGGCCTTGTGATTTTAGACAAGAATATTTTGGATGTTTTCCCTATATAAACCTTTGTGAAATCAAGTGACTACCTGGCATGATTTGAACACTCTTGGTAGAGGTCCACAAGACAATGCTTCATGCCAAATATCTAAGCATTAGGCCTTGTGATTTCAGAGAAGAAGATTTTTCAAGAGTTCCCTATTCACAGCCCATTGCAAAACTAGAAGGCTATCACTAGCAGAATGTGATTAATTTTACCCCAGATAGCCTGCTTTATAAGCTTAGGAAGTTCAAAGTAGGCAGGGTTAATTTTGACCTTGCAATAAAAAATAAAATAGAGATATTGTTCCTTGGAATATAAGCTCTGCTCTAATTGCTGTCTATTCATGATCTGCACAGTTGGCTATTCATGTTTTCTGTCTGATACAACTGCACTGTAACCTACTCATTGTATGCTAGACCCACTGTACCTGATTTTTTGCTATTGCATTCCAACCAGTAAATTTCAAAGTTAGTGCTCTGTTGCTTACATGGAATAGTGTTAATAATGGGCACTTTATAATTCTGCTGTAAATACTCAAGATTCATTGAGTTATTGGTTCTTGACCAACTGCACTGTAAGCAATTCCTCTATTTGTGCTAGACCATTGTATGTATAGTTGTATTGAATTCCAACCAGAACTTTCTTTCTAATGTAAAAATTGCCAAAATCTTGGACAAGGAATCACTTAACAAAGGGCAATAACTCTATTAAACTTGAGTCAAGATTTAAGAGTTATGGTTACTGTGCATTTTCTAAATACTTTCCTACTGTATTGACAATGTACTTTGACCATCAGTCTACTGTATGAAGTTGTATTGAAAAAAAAAATTCCAACCAGTATTATTTCAATTATATATCCATGTTCGGACACTTCATGAAAAGTAACAAAAGGGCAAGAACTATGTAAATATCGTCAAGATGATTGTTATGGTACCTTTTAACACTGCACTTCCTCTCATAAACATGTGATAGACCATTGTTATAGTAGTGTGTATTGAATTCCAAACAATGTATTTTTCAATCTTTAGTAATGCTCTGGACAAAGGTAAATATTAAAACCAGAAACCGGCAACAACCTTTCTGACAAATTCCAATGAGCAAATGAATAATGAGTATATGGTTCCTAGTTCCTGCCCATCGAACTTGCGCTTCCTCTTAACAACTTTCTTGACCAATTTCCAGGTATGAAATGTTACCTCTAGAGTGTTACAATTCCATATTGGTAGTTTGACCAAGTTTATGACCCCAGTGACCCATAGGAAAACTTGCAACAGAATGCACCAACCGACCTTCGACAAATGCCGATATTGGCCGAAACCGAGCCTTAACCTAACCGGGTTTTTCTATTTGGTCATATACCCCCAAGTTTTCTCCGAGTGACCCATAATCAAGAGTAACTCCCAGGGCATCGGACCAAGTTTGTGACAATTGGGAGCCATGATTTGAATGATCTTGGCAGAGGTCCACAAGGCAATGAAACATGGTAAATGTCTAAGCTCTAACCTTATGCTTATAGATAAAATAAAATTTAAGTTTCTCTTATATAAGCCTATGTAAAATCAAGCCCTCCTCCCCTCCCCCCTAATGCGGTGTCAATTTTGACGGGGTTCCTGACAAGTACATGTGCTATACATAGTCAACTTTTGTACAAACCTCTGTCTGGATGATTTAACAACATAATTCTTTTATGGGCCTGCTTGATTTTGGCTTGTGATGCAGACGGACTGAAAAAAAGACAAAGAGTTAATATGTACAACAAGTCTCTAAAACTGACAGCAGGCTTCTGATTCACATGACTGTAATTTGGTCACATATTACCACAAACCAACTACAACAAGCAAATTCAGTGAATTTCTATTCCCCGCCATATGAGGCAAATCCATTTTCCAAATTTATCATTTGTTAGAGACTACAAATTTGATTACTTGTGCCAAACATTATCAAATTCTGAAAAAAGTTTCACCATCCCATTTGGGCCTCACCTCTGAGGGATTTTTTTTCTGCAAGTTACAGTCATTTATAAAGAACTTGACAGTTGTAAGTGAAATGAAATCAGCACTACTAGTTTTAGAAGACAAGAATTCTTCAGCTTCTATGTAGAATATGTAAGAAAAGTGCTACACCCCCTGAAAGGCCTCATTCTAAAAAAATCCATTTTCTATTTTTCAATTCTTATAGACTACAAATTTGATTATTTGTGCCAATCATTTTAAAACTCTGACAAGACTTCTCAGACAAAAGAAGCATTTTTCAATATCTGTCCCATCCCCCAGTGGCTTGGGGTGGGAGGGGGTGCATATAAGAGTGTTCATTTGACTATTTGAGCTGCTAACAATACATTTTGATATCTGGTTTCAGAGAAATAGAATTTTAAAGTTTTTATATTGAACATTTATAATATTTAAGATATCATTTAAGATGCTTCCGGAATACAACCCCTGGGTTACTAGGACAATTCTGACTCCAGCTACTGCCTCACTATTATTTACAATGTATATCTTTTTCAAGTTTCACAAAATTCTATTCATTGGATCCTGTGTATGCATTGGATATAAATTCATTGCTATGATCCCGAGTTACAAGTTTGTGGATTCAACTGTTATGGCTGCATCATCCATTCAAATAAAGTCACTGCCAAGTTATAAACGAACTAACCAGTAAAAGATAGCAAAAATGCCTGTCATAAATCGGCTATTAAATACTAAGGCCCATACTGTGTATTGTATAGAAGGACTGACATACTTAGTCTGCATCAGTCTTCCCTTACAAAATACATGTTTATACATTCCCATGCAAAATGTTTCGAAGTAAAAGCTTAATGGACAGGACATGTAACCAGTATCCCATGGATGGAATAACTATAAAACAGATATTAAAAGGCCCCCCCAAAACTGGTGCCTAACTTCAGGAGCATAAAAATTAAAGTATTTAAAAATAATAAAATTTCCTAAAAGTCAAAGCTATACATTCCAGTCATCATCAGTAAATTCAGTGTTTTAAGATATGTTGCAGTACCATAAAACATTCAATAACCTATGTAAAGTTGTTGTTGTACAATTAATGCATCGATAGCGATTTATTGCAGATGGTTGGCCATGTTGATTTTTTTTGCTAAAATGAGGCATTTTTCTTTTTCCCCATCCTCCTAGAGTTTCTCCATCGTTCAATCTCATGCACTGAACCACCATTTTTTTTTACCTTACTCCTAGAATGAGACAGGCTTCTCTTTTGCTCATCTTTTGTTCAAAGCCACCTCTGTAATATTTACTGAAAGCCTGAAAAATGAATCAACAGTTAAAAATCATGATAAAGGCACCTTCAAATAAGCCTGGTGTTGACAAAATGTTCAATGTTCTACTTCATAAGAATACTGTTCATGTTTCATCTTGCCTTAGTAAAAGCTGTGCATCTTGAAAATTGCTCAATGATTTTATAAACCTTATTCTAAATGATTCTAGATG